>CM054124.1:10572500-11132500 GCA_028751855.1 Ambrosia trifida | reverse complement strand
TTATGTATATAAGTGGATTCTAATAAAACAAAAACAAATTTTGTTAATACCATATAAGCACACTAATTTTCTGTAATCAAATTAATAACAATGTTGACTTCTCCTACTAAAAATAGTCTTGATGTCATTGTAAAACATCAAATATAAACAACTGTAGACGAATCTTATTTTTAGAAGTTATATTTATGTATCTTATCTCCCAAAATACTAAATAGAGAATGGTAAGTAACCATTTTACTATACAAATTTAATAAATTCAATAAAGCATTCATTTGTATATTATTCAAAATATAGAATTGATTACCAGTATAAATGGTAAGTTAATAAATATTCATTAGAAATACCGACTTTTTAAATCGGTATTGATAGATATACAGTGAATCGGATTTACCTTTAAATGGACTTAATCATTCTATGTTTTACTTATTTTAAAAAATAGGATCTCATCTGAACACACCAACGTTATTATATCTTATCACAAAGGTTCTCAATTCTTCAAGGTTTTGCATGACCCTTCGTCACCCGTGTTCGTATGTTTGTTAGTTTTTTGTGTAAAAATGCCTATTTCATTTTATAAAATGATTTTTTATACGTATCTTTCCAGACTGTGTCGAAGGCCATGAACAAATTTCTGTTATCTAAAAACATCATATGCAATGACGTTACAGTTTCCACATCGAATTATGATTAGTCTTGATTGCAATTAATAAGATTTATTCATTTTTAATGTTATTTATTAAGATATTTAATATTAATTATTGACATTAATAATAATTGACCGAATTTAATGTTATTTATTAAAAATTTTAATCTAATTTATTTATATTACTTTTTTTTCGAATTTATGTTTAATAAGATTTAATCATTTTAATGTATTTTTAGTATGTTAGAATTAATGTTATTTATTGACATTAATAATAATTGACCGAATTGAATGTTATTTATTTCGATTTTTTAATCTCATTTATTTATATTAATATTACTACAAAATTATGTTTAATCTATATTTATGAAATTATGTTTAATATTATTTATATTACTATTTGTTCGAATTATTATTGGTTTTTTCTGCAATCACTACTAGAAAACTGGGCTATTGTCACCAAAAGTTGCTACCTAGAAAAATGGTAGCAAATTTAGCAACCGATTTTACACCAAAATATGTATTATAAGATAAGGTAGCTAATCGGTTGCAAATTTTGACATTGTTTATTTTTGGTGGTAAATTCGTGAGAAAAATAATAAGAAAGACGTAAAAAATAATAATTTAAAACAAAAGAACAAACTTATTGAATTGTGACCACCTTAGCGGTAGCAAATTTAGGGACCCATTTTGAGAATAAATTGCTACCATATTAGCCACGATAAATCTTGGCTACTCTCACCAAAAATTGATACCTAGAAAAATGGTAGCAAATTTAGCAACCGATTTTACACCAAAATATGTATTATAATATAAGGTAACTAATCGGTTGCAAATTTTGACACCATTTATTTTTGGTGGTAAATTCGTGAGAAAAATAATAAGAAAGACTTAAAAAATAATAATTTATAAAAAAAAACAAATGAAAGAAACAAAAACACATCTTGTGGATTTTTTTATTCATGTGACCAAAAACAAATCATTTGGAAACCTTTAGCCACACTTTACGAAAAAAAATGTGTCATTTAGAAGCCCCACTTAATGAAAGAAAAAAATCTAATAACTATAAATATTTTATCGTCAATTAGATCTAATGATGGTCAGTTAGGCCCAAAGACGGTCAGTTAGATTCAATCAGTGTTACTTAGACCCAATGAAGGTCAATAGACCCAATAATGGTCAATTAGACCCGATGTTGGTCAATTAGGCCCGTTGATGGTCAATTAGGCCCGTTGATGGTCAATTAGAACCAGTGATCGTCAATTAGATCCAATGATGGTAAATTAGATCCAATGAAGGTTCATTACATCAATGATGGTCAGTTGGATCCAATGATGGTTAATTACACCACTGATGGTCAGTTGGATCCAGTATTGGTTAGTTAGGCCCAATGATGGTCAGTTACACCCAATGACGACTAATTAGATCCAATGAAGGTCGGTTAGGCCCAATGATGGTCAGGTAGATCCAATCATTGTCACTTAGACCCAATGATGGTCATTTAGACCCGATGATGGTCAATTAGGCTCAATGATTGTCAATTAGAACCAATGATCTTCAATTAGATCCAATGATGGTCAACTAGATTTAATGATGGTTAATTAGAACTAATGATCGTCAATTAAATCCAATGATAATTAAATCCAATGATGGTCAGTTAGGCCCAATGATGGTCAGTCAGATCCAATCATTGTCACTTAGACCCAATGATGGTCATTTAGACCCAATGATGGTGAATTAGACCCGATGATGGTCAATAGGCACAATGTTGGTCAATTAGAACCAATGATCATCAATTAGATCCAATAACGGTGAATTAGATCCAATGATGGTTAATTAGACAAATAATGGTCAGTTAGATCCAATGATGGTTAGTTACATCCAACGATGGTCAGTTAGGCCCAATGATGATTAGGTAGACCCAATAATTGTCACTTAGACTTAATAATGGTCAATTAGGTCCAATGATAGTATGGATACATATGTATTATGTTAAAAAATCTTTATTTTAATTTTTGAAAATGATGTGGTAAAATAAATACCTACACATATCTAAAAATATATAACATGTGTAAATATTAGATACTTTTAACTTAGGTAAACAAATATTTAATTTGTTTTTTGAAAATGATGTGGCAAAATAAATACCAACCCGCTAACGTTCCGTTTTAACACCTCTAAATTAACACTAGGGGTGTAAACGAGCCGAGCCCGAGCCGAGCCGAGCCCGAGCCAGACTAGGCTCGAGCTCAGCTCGTCATGCTTTTATGAAGCTCGAGCTCGAGCTCGGCTCGTTTTGAGCCTAATACTTTGAGTTCGAGCTCGCTTCGACAGCTTAAACGAGCCAAAGCTCGGCTCGTCAATGTTAAATAGTAGGCATACTATAAATAAAATGATAATAATATAAAATTTGTTTGGGCTCGTTTAGGCTCGCGAGCCTAAACGTTCTTTGTAAGAAAAGCTCGAGCTCGGGTTCGATAACTAAATGATGCGCGGTTGCACGCATCATGTTTATTTGCCAGTTTTTTATATTTTTGAGTCGATTAGATAGTATTTTTATTAGTTTTTAGGTCTGTACTCTATTATTTTAGTATTGTATATATTTTATTACTTTTTGGTTGTTTTTACTATTAATGTATTTATTTTATATTTTTGGTAGGTGATCGCATGGAGCGGGGCTAAGACAGTGCAAATTATATTCGAGACCCGAACACGCGAGTCGAGAGCACGAGGTCATAATACCATTTATAATAATAATAATAATAATAAGTAAAAAATAAAACAATAAGAATGTGACTTTGTGTCACGAGCCCAGCCCAAAAAAAAGACACTTGAGGGTTTTATTAATATATTTTATTTTATTTTGACGGCACACAAGATTTTGAAGAGGAATTGAGAGAAGAATCAAAAATATTTTTATTCTTACACAAGGGGGATCGCACAACTCAGGAAAAAGATCGCAGAAGAGGGGGACGCGAGCAAGAAAAAAAGAGAGGGATCCAACTTTTGAGGCATCAAGCTCTATGGCCATGAGTGGTTAATCCTTTTGTATTACATTGGGGATGTAGGCTTTTGATATCTAGGGTTAAAACACATTGGGTATTGTTCTTAAACCTTTGTTTATGTTTTTGTGTGTTTGAATTAAATGTGTTGAATTGTGATTAATCTTATGCTAAACTCATTTTAGTTAATTGATCTTGCGCCAATTTCTAATGAGATGAGCATGATTCCTTGCTTTAACACAACCATAGGATTGTATGTTCTAGGTAATGAAGTATAGTTTAATCTATCTTTGATATTGATAAAACTTGATACCTAAGCCTATTGAACAATCACTCCGTTAACACCAATCGCATTATTATTGTTTACCCAGTTGTTGAAACCCTAGTGTTCAATTGTTGAATCCCTAGTGTAATCTTTTTAATCCTATTGTTTGATTGCAATAATTTTTGAGAACTTGCTTGTTGTTCATAATTTGCATCAAGTTCTATGAATGTTCTTGGACTGAAAAAGTTTGATCATTTTGGTGGAGAGATTGATTTGCGGATATTGTTTATGGATCGGGTTAATCCGATTGTGTTTGTTGCAGAATTGATTACTTTCCAAATCTTAGGCCTACATATATGGAAACTCCTTAATTCAAATTTGACTTCTACCACTAGAATTGTAACTCACAATTGGATTATGTTATTGTGCAACTTACTTGACCCGTTATTAATTTTTATTAATAATAACTTCTTGATTCTATTCATTGCTTGTTTTGTAGATTGAAAAGTTGAATTTGGTCATTAAAGAGCTTGTTAAGGAAAAAAGGTGAAGATAAAGAAATGTTCGAAGGAATAATTGCGGGCTTGGTGGCTGAAAAAGAAAAATATAATGCAGATAAAGAGGCTATGAACAATAGAATGGGAGAATTTGAAGCTAGGTTAACAGCTATGGTTGGAAAATAGGCTATAAACACTTAGACATGAATATTTTGAAGTTTTTCATGGATAATTTTGGTTATGTGATGTTTTTTTGTGTTTCTATTAGAGTCTTTTATATGATTTTAAAGTTGGAAAAACTGTATCAAATTTGTTTTATATAATTTGAGATTTTGTATTATTTGACTGTTTTATATAATATAGTTTTCTTGAAATGTAATTGAATTAATAAAGAAGGAAAAAAAACCTGTAGAAAAGCTAAATGGTAGCAAATTTTCAATGAAAGTGATGGCTAAATGGTAGCAAATTTTCAATGAAAGTGGTGGCTAAATTGTTGCAAATTTTCAATGAAAACGATGGCTAAATGGTTGCAAATTTTCAATGAAAGTGGTGGCTAAATGGTAGTAATTTTTCATTGAAAGTAGTGGTTAAATGGTAGCAAATTTTCAATGAAAGTGGTGGCTAAATGGTAGTAAATTTTCAATGAAAGCGGTGACTAAATGGTTGCAGACTAAATGGTACCAAAACGGTTACAAAAAAAGTGTAAATTTTCAATAAAAATGGTGTCTAAATGGTGGCAATATCGGTGGCTAAATGGTACCAAAACGGTAGCAAATGACCTTACTAAAATATTGTAGGAGCGGTGGCAAATATTTTAACCGTTTTTATGGTGACAAAAATATGGTAGCAAAATACAAAAGTGGTAGCTATTTGGTGACACTAGGGCAACAGAGACGTGTGTTTTTGCTACCGCATTCTCGGTTGCAAAATGGTGGCTACAGAGCAATTGCTACCGTTATGTAACCGAAAATGTGGTGACAAAAGCCTAATTTTCTAGTAGTGAATTAATAGCATATATTTATTTTTTAATGATATTTATTATGAGTTTTAATGACATTAATAATAATTGACCGAATTTAATGTTATATATTACGATTTTAAGCTCATTTATTTATTATTGACCGAATTAATTTATGAATATATTACTAATACTAATATTACGATTTTTAATTTTAATCTACAGTGAATCGGATTTACTTTTAAATGGACTTAATAATTCTATGTTTTACTTATTTTAAAAAACATGATCTCATCCGAACACACCAACGTTATTATATCTTATCACAAAGGTTCTCAATTCTTCAAGGTTTTGCATGACCCTTCGTCATCCGTGTTCGTATGTTTGTTAGTTTTTTGTGTAAAAATGCCTATTTCATTTTATAAAATGATTTTTTTATACGTGTCTTTCCAGACTGTGTCGAAGGCCATGAACAAATTTCTATTATCTAAAAACATCATATGCAATGATGTTACAATTTCCACATACGAATTATGATTAGTCTTGATTGCAATTAATAAGATTTATTCATTTTTAATGTTATTTATTAAGATATTTAATATTAATTATTGACATTAATAATAATTGACCGAATTTAATGTTATTTATTAAAAAATTTAATATCATTTATTTATATTACTTTTTTTTCGAATTTATGTTTAATAAGATTTAATCATTTTAATGTATTTTTAGCATGTTAGAATTAATGTTATTTATTGACATTAATAATAATGGGTCATTTACATATTTCCCCCTGCTAAGATCATTTATTACATATTTACCCAACTTAAAAAGTCAATTACATATTTCCCCCTCCTAAGGCATACACAAGTTGCAAGTCAATTACATATTCCCCCCTCACAGGGGGAAATATGTAATTGATTTTTAGGGCTGGGTAAATATGTAATTAGGAGTCTTAGCAGGGGGAAATATGTAAATGACCCTAATAATAATTGACCGAATTGAATGTTATTTATTACGATTTTTTAATCTCATTTATTTATATTAATATTACTACAAAATTATGTTTAATCTATATTTATGAAATTATGTTTAATATTATTTATATTACTATTTGTTCGAATTATTATTGGTGTTTTCTGCAATTAATAGGATTTATTTATTTTTTAATGATATTTATTATGAGATTTAATGACATTAATAATAATTGACCGAATTTAATGTTATATATTACGATTTTAAGCTCATTTATTTATTATTGACCGGATTAATTTACGAATATATTACTAATACTAATATTACGATTTTTAATTTTAATCTCATTTATTTCTTATTGACCGAATTAAATTACGAATTTTTTACTAATACTAAAACTAATATTACGATTTTTAATTTTAATCCCATTTATATCTTATTGACTGAATTAAAATTTTCTATTACTATTTTTATGAATATATTACTAATTACTAATACTAATCCCATTTAGTTTTACTATTCCACAAGATGTCGTTGATTTTTGAAATTTAAATTATGATTTTGATGTTATTTATGAAAAGTTTTAATATTATTTAAGATGATTTTAATGTCATTGGTTTGAATGATTGATTATGATTTGGTTGTTATTTATTAAGATTTTTAATCTTATTTATTGATATTACTAATATTACGAAATTCATTTTAATATTGTTGACCAACTTTAATTTTGATATTACAACTTTCCTTTAATCAATTGTCATGAAACGATATTCTTTTAAACATATACGAATTTCTTTCAAACATTTATTTAAATATATTTAACAATGTTAAACCTATTTAATAGTTTATAATTTAAATATAATCCGAAGATAACAATGTACATTTATTTTCATAAACTTTTATTATTCTTTTAATAATAAATATAATTTAAATATATTTAATAATTTCCTGAAATATATAATGTATTCATAATAAAATTCAATGCTATTACTAATATTACGACCTTAATTTTAATATTGTTGACCGAATATGAGTACAAACTATTTAATTTTTGTTAAATTGATGGAGGTCAATTCTTTGACTATATGTCCTTGAGTTTGATTGTGCTAATTTTAAGCGTTGTTGACCAATTCACGTTAATTACCAATCCTTCCATTTTTTATAATTCAAAGACTTTCCTTTAATTAATTGTCATAAAACGATATTCTTTTAAACATATATGACTTTCCTTTAAACATTTATTTAAATCTATTTAACAATGTTAAATCTATTTAACAGTTTATAATTTAAATATAATCCAAAGATAGGAGTGTACATTTATTTTCCTACACTTTTATTATTCTTTCAATAATAAATATAGAGTAAAGATCAAATACAAAGTGTTTTTTTGGTGAGAACTGTGAGAATCAGGGGGGGGGGGGGGGAGGGGGGAATTTATTTTTTTTAGAATTTTTTCCCATGTGCTTAAACATACTTTCTAGATGAATAATACAAAAAAAATTAATTTTTTTTAGTGTAATTACGTCATTAAAGTAAATACATTAGTTTACACTAGAGTAATTATGTAATTACTCTACAACAGTAATTACGTAATTACTCTACACCAAAATTTATTTATTTTTTTGTTGTTTTAGATTTCAATACTATAATATATGTTTAACAATATGGGAAAAAAATTTCGAAAAAAATACCCTCATTTGATTCTCACAGTTCTTACAAAAAAACACTTTGTACAAGATCTTTCCCCAATAAATATAATTCAAATCTATTTAACAGTTTTCAAAAATATATAATGTATTCAAGATAATTTTCAATGCTATTACTAATATTACGACCTTAATTTTAATATTGTTGACCCAATTTGTGTAAAAACTTTTTACGTTTTTGTTAATTTGATGGAGGCCAATTCTTTGACTTTATGTCTTTGAGTTTGATTGTGTTAATTTTAAGCGTTGTTGACCAATTCACATCAATTACCAATCCTTCCATTTTTTATAATTCAAATATATAAATAAATTCCTACTTGATCACGTCAATCGAGGCATAGCATTTCCGATTTTGCAGAATTGTTCGAGACACATCAATACTATATAAACCTTAACAAATAATAAAATCATTTAATCATCATACCAATTTTAACAACGAAATTAAATGATAATATAAATTTTCAAAATGTTACTTTCTATTAAATAATTATATTACTTCAATCACAACTAATAATGATTACTAAATATGTCAATGATAATTTGTATATAATGGGTAAGGAATTTTGAGACGCAGATGATTTTAATGTCGTTTATTTGAATGATTGATTATGATTTTGATGTTATTTATTAAGATTTTTAATCGTATTTATTGATGTTACTAATATTACAAATTTCATTTTAACATTGTTGACCGACTTTCATTTTGATATTACGACTTTTCTTTATTCAATTGTCACTAAACGATAATCATCATCTTGATTTCAATAAGTGTGCTAATTTTAAGTGTGCTAATTTTTAGATGTCAATAAAAATTTGTATATAATGGGTAAGGCAATTTCAGACGCGGATTATTTTAATGCCATTGATTTGAATGATTGATTTGAATGATTGATTATGATTTTGATGTTATTTATTAAGATTTTTAATTGTTAAGTACTATATTTGCACAGTTTAAATAATGACTTTTTTTGGCGGCATTTTGTAACGTGTCACAAGTTGCTTAAAGTGTGTGTACAATGGGTCCTTTTGGCTACATGTTGAAATGGGTCTGGGGTTGATCCTTTTGGTGTCTATTTTTTTTAATAAAATATAGGAAATTTATATTACAGCATGTGACATTGGACCCATTTTCTTATTAGTTGTTTTTTAGCTATGTAATCGGTTTGAACCATTAGAGAGATAACATGTAAAATTTAAGCTACCCATTCAAGTAAGTGGGTTAAGGATTGTTTTTTAATTTACTCATCACCGTATCCATATCTTTACAACAACTATATTTTATGTAGAACACAAATATGGAATACAATGGTGGAGGTTTTCATAAATTATTGAAAATAAGCTGCATTTCGAGGATTGTGATGACAATGATAACAACTTCGAAGGTGAAAAATCAACTATCAATGAGGAAGACTTGGAAGATTTTGATTGAAGTAATGAAAATGGACCATTGGTTGAAGTTCGTTAAGCCCCAACTAAATGATAAGTATTCTATGCTTAATTTTAGTTATGATTAGAATATAGATATTATCCAAATGATGTAATGTGTGATATTGGTTGAAGTTCGTTAAGCCCCAACTAAATGATAAGTGTTCTATGCTTAAGCTTAGTTATGATTAGAATATAGATATTACCCAAATGATGTAATGTGTGATATTGTGATAGTATGCTATGTAGTTTGCAGTTGTCAAATTAAACTTTACTTACTCGATATATCCATCATTTCGTTGCATTAAACTCTTAGATGACATTTTGCATTTAACATCAAAATTCATACATGTTGCATTATCAAACATTTAGTAACCGAAACAAATCGCATAATACAATTCTTATTTTCCTACTTTTTTTATTTTACTTTTGGATGAACTGTGGGTCCCCACGGGACTCTAACCTAGTAATAATAATAATAATAATAATAATAATAGAAAAAAAAAGAAATAAGATAAGAAAACAAAACAAGTCACGTGGACTTGAGGAAAATCATGACCCAACAGTGAAGAGCCCGAAAATAAAATAAAAAAAACTTACAACTAAACCTAAAAGGAATGGACGGCATATAATATTTTTTGGAAGATCATTATTTTGGGGGGAGACAATATCATATTATTTCGAAGAACATCATAGTCGCCGCCAAGGGAAGGCTCTGAACAAGAGCATCGCAACAGTTGTGAGGATTAATTGAAGGGGGAAGGCTTGGAACGATTGGTGAAGGCTTGGATTCGTTTACCTCAAACATTAGTTTCGATTTATGATTACTTTGTGTTCTCAAATACTCGCTACTATGTGTTATTATTATTTTGAACCTATGTTTTTCTCGTTCTCCATGACTATTATTGGCTAAATATTTTATGGCTACCTAGGTTGTATGATGACTGCGTGTTAAATTTATAGTTCTCGGTTTTGGATTTATTTTTGAATGGTTAATGTTTAGGTAACAATTTGGTTGGTGTTTATTATGATGTGTGTGCGTAATTAAGTCTAATTTATTATTTTTGATAGTTCCATAATCGTCTTAGTGAATGTCTTTCATGCTTGGATGATTATTAGGGTTGCCTGCTTTGTGCTCCTAGCCTAGTTTATGGTTTTGGTACCAAAAGCCATAGGAACTTGATTAGAGAATTCAGAGGACTTTTGTATTCTTCCATTCTTGAGACCGGAGGTGATGGAATGTTGGGTTGTCTAGAGCTTTAGGTGTTAGGTTTTGGGTGAGACCGGGAGGTGATCCTATCCTAGTTGTCTTTAGTTTCATGCAATTCTAAGTCATAGTTAACCCAATTAAATTACTCCTTTACATCTTCGGGTGTATTGTGATTAGAGAGACCGGGAGGTGATCGAGCCATTAGAGTACCTTTACATTCTTAGTGAGGTGAGATCGGGAGGTGATCCGAGCTAAATAGATAGTGTTTTATTCTTTAGGATTCTTTGGGGTGTGTTGGTGAGACCGGGAGGAGATCTAGCACGTCTTAGTGTTTCTTGTGTTATCTTTAGAATCTGGTAAGCCATTCAGTTTTCCATTACCGAGAGTTGTGAGTTTGCATGTAGGATTCTTGACCTAGGTAGTAGCCTTCCTATCCTGATACTTTCCTCAGTTACCCTTGCTGCTTATTTATCCTTATTTAATTGCTTTATTTATTTTATTTCATTATTTAAAAACACCAAAAATAAACTTTTAAACCATTTATTTTAAGTCTTAGTCGAGTCTAGTTTTGTTTTCTAGTAGTGTCCCGTGGGTTTGATACTCGGACTTACTTAGTCTGTACTGCATTGATAGGTACACTTGCTTGTCGTGTGGTCTAGTATAGTTGAGTCTGTTTTATATTACTAGGTGTCTCGGTTAGGTAGTTATTTTTAGACCATACATAGCACATCAGTTGCCAAATGCATCACATTTAGATATTATTTTTGTATAGTTTTTTAATCATTTAACGTTCGTTTATATCGTGTCTTAGATACTTATTTGGGTCTTGGTGTTAAACATGTGTTCGTGGGCTAAAACGAGAAAAAAAGAGTCTAAATTGGAGGTGAAACAAGTGCACGGATGAATAAGGGATAAAAAGAAAATAAAATATGTCAGATCATTTATTCATGCCCCATGAATAACCTCAGGAGTTACTCATGCCCCTCGAATAACTGAATTGGGTTGCAAAATGACTATACTACCCTTAATGAATCCAGCTAATTACCCTTGTTACCCTAGCGAAGTTAGGACTTATTCATGCCACGCGAATAAGTCAGGAGGTTATTCATAGGGGTGCAAATAACCCTTTCAGCCCATAAAAAGCCCATTTTCGCAATTAAAACCTAGCAGCCGCTTTGGAGGACAAGGGGCTTCGACTTCCAGAGCTTCTAAGGGACGATTTTGAAGCATTTTTGCAGTTCCATTCATTCCGGTTGATGCCAGAGCAATCCAGAACAAGTTTTGAAGCAGAAATCATGATTATGCATGGCTAAACATCCTGCGGTTTCTCCGGGTGAAAGATTCGGTTATTTTGTAAGAACTTTTCTGTTTTAAACTTTGTGCTAGGATCAGGTTTTGTGAACATGTCTATGTGTTTTTGAATCTGGTTGTATGTTTGACTGATTTGAACAGTTTGACTGATTTTCACAATTACAATTCGTTATCGTTTCTTGGTTTTCTTGCACTAGGAATAATTTAACTTTTGATTTGTGTTTTGATGTTGAATTGTGTAACACCCCAACCGATGGCGGAAACATCGGGATGTCACGTAGTGATGATTGTTCAGTAGCTCATGGTGAATAATAATCTCATTAAATGATTTAAATAATTTATATACAATTGTTCTACAAGGATTCGTACATCAAATTGAATAAAACTATGCACATATCTTCAAGCAAATCTTCAAAGCAAGTAGAACCTGAAACATGTTAAGTTGAAAATATTTTGGGTCAACAATTGTTGGTGAGAATTACATAGGTTTTTGAAAAATAATTGATAACAATAGTTTGTACAACACTCAGGGTTGTATGATGATAGAGTATGATGCCGACATGTAACAATGCGTCTTTGTACAACCAAACCTTGTGTCGACTGTTGACTAACTCGCAAGTTAGTTAAATGTTATTACTGTTATCGATCATCCCTGAATCTACGCGGGGGATGGGTTTGTCAGACCTATAGCGCTATAATCTAAACAGGCGGCTTGATCATTGTTAATGATTGTACTGTGTCTTTTTGTTACAGTCAAATGATAGAATGATGATGTAATTGAATCACAAGTAAATATGATAGTATAAAATGTTTAAACATGTTTCACCCCAAAAATAGTGAAAATAGAGAAAAGGGGCTACGTAAACTCACCTTAGCAAATGTTATACTTCTTGAAAAGATTGAATAATGGTGTTGCCCAAACAATGCCAAATATCACCCTATAATAAGGTAATAAATAAGTCTATCTAGTCTACAAATGTAAACGTCTAGGGCTTCGAATTTGGGGATAAATGCACGTTTGATTAATATTAAAATTGTTTGATAATTGAGAGAATTTTTGTAAATAAATAACCAAAAATTCTTTTATTAGAATTTTAATTTAAGATGGTCACCATAATGTGTTTAAAGTATAAAAATAATTTTTATAAAATTATTTTCTTTAATAATGGATTATTAAATCTATTTATTACAAATTGTCAAAATTTAACTTTAATATTTAAAAATACTAAAATTAGAGAATTATTAGTTTAAAATTTATATTTCTGTTCCAAATAATCAGAAATAATTTGTATAAAATTTTGGTGCAAAAATACCAAAAATTGGATTTATTATGATTTAATTATGATTAAAACTAACAAAAATTGATTAAAAATATTAAATAAATGATTTTTCAGAAATAAAAATCATTTCTGAAAAGCTTAATGTTATAAAAACTCAAGATAATTTTTGTGGAAATTAATAAGATCGTTTTGATATTTTTATAGATTTTTATAAATAAAATAGAATAATCTTGATTTATTTATTATATATATTAAATAAATAAATTTTCAAAAACTAAAAATTGTAAGTGAAACATTTATATCAGATTTGTTAAAAATAATTTTTTTAGAATTTATAAAAGAGTTTTAATAATTAAAATGAATTTATAAGATTAAAGGTATTATATATAATTAATTGACTTGTTTAAAGGATAAATGAGAGAAAAAAAAAAAGACAAAAGGACGCCATAGCCGGGACTCGAACCCGGGTGGCTTGGATGGAAAGCACCAGACACAACCATCTGGTCTAGACCATGGTTTGTGTTTGGTGGTTGTCTGTTTAAATAAATATCAACGCCTAAACGAGTTCTTCCCCAAATATCAAATTCGAACCCTAACAATTTCAATCAGACAAATTAACAAGCAATAACCCGATTCATCATAGGGTTATTGCTTGTTGATAGCCGATGAACAAAACCCATAATTAAAAACCAACTTACAGACACGATTGTTAGTAGATTGCTCGGTCAAGCTCGAAGTCAAACTTCGATGAAAACACACGAACAACGGCTTAGTTAGGAAAATTGGAGATTGAATTGAGATTTTCGGCGAATGTAGTAGGTTAGAGGGTCTTCAATTTATAGGGAATTGTCTTGGTGTTCGATTTGGGAATGGTTGACCGAGTTTGTTAAGGTTTGACGTGTAAAACCCAAAATTGGTAAGAATTGATGGCAATTCGTTGTGTATTTGACTCGATGAGGGCCGATAATCACGTTACGTTGCCAAATTACACATCAATCACGAGTCAAGGGTCTTGATTATGGAAGGCTATTGATCTCAGTTGACTTTCCAAGTCAACTGAGATGCTTTCATGTTCGTATATAATTGAATCGTATCCAGATTGTAACAAATATAAAGGCTGGAGCAGTTGGTTTCTGTGTTGGTGTTGCAAGGTTGAACCGGGTAGGGACTCAGGTTCGAGTCCCGTCCCCAACATTATTTTTTTAAAACACATAACAAGTGGGCCGGGTGTTGGGCTTGGGGTCTGGGCCTGGGTGATTGGGCCAGCAGATTTGAAATGGGCTCAGGTGGGTTGGGTTAACACATTATAGTTTTTATGTTTTATGTATTATTATTATTATTATTATTATTATAAATCTTTATAAAAAAAATGCTACAAAATAATTAAATGTAAATTATAATAATAGTACTTGTCGTAACGTATAATTATTAAGTGCGAATGTTACAGTCTCCCCTACTTTTAGGAACTTCGTCCCGAAGTTAAAGGAAGATACTAGGTTAGCAATTGGTCGACTACCGACACTCTTGATAAAATTTCACACTACCTTAATGTACCTGTAAATTCATGATTACGTTCCGGACCGTAATTACCAATTTACCTTACATTAGGGTTTTGCGTCCTTTTATAACTTTCCGATTGTTGAGCAGGTCTGATAGTCTCCACCAGTCATTGAGCAGGTGGTAGGGCCTCTCCCGACTGTTTGGAAAGACATGATGACCTCTACCAATCGTTAAGTAGGTTCGGTTAGCCTTCACCAGTCGTGGAGTAGGTTGTAGGGCCTCTCCCGACTGTTGAAAAAGGCATAATGACCTTTATTAAGGGTAGCACATAGATTGCAAATTGATAACATGTTTATGCACAGTATAGAGGTTGTAGTTGTATAGATTTATATAATTTGTTCACATTCAAACACTCATGCATCATGTAACAACTTTCAGACAAAAATTTCAATACTAGAATTTATTATTCAAATAGAGTCAATACATAGAATAAAAGTAAACAACGTTCGAGTGGTGAGACATGTTGTTAAGTAGCTGGAGGGTCTTGATCTCTATTCAGTTTAGGGCATCGGTTACGGAAGTGATTTGGGTCTCCACATTCATAGCATTGACCATAGTTGTATTGATTAAGGTTAGCAGCTTGAGCAGGGTTGGTGGGTTGGTTGGCATTTGGATTTGGGGTCTCACGACACGTGTTAACCAGATGGCCATACCTTCCACAATTGGTGCACAAGCGACACGCTGAAGTAGTGGGATGATGTCGGTTGCATGTGTTACACAATGGATGGTTTCCTGTATAAGGTTTCTTGTTAGAAGCTTGTGTAGTGAGGTTGACATCAGGATCCTTGGCCTTACGCTTCTGATTCTCAGTAGTTACCGCGGCTACAATACTTGTTTTATTGCCTTTCCGAACTAAGGTCCCGTTCTTTACGTGATTATCAGTTAAGGTAGCTGCTAAACGTTTGGCTTCCTCCAAGGTGGCAGGATTCCTTCCCCACACCGTATCCTGGATTTGCATGGGCAGACCACCGATGTACTTCTCGATGGCTACCGGCAGGGGAGTGACTTTGTGGGGTAACAATAACCTAAGCTCGTGAAAGCGGGTATTGTAGGCAAGGTTTTCCCCACTATCCTGAGCAAGGGTACGGAACTCGTCTTCTAATTTCTTGACCTCGTTTCGTGGGCAAAATTCATCTTTCATTATCTCCTTGACTTGATCCCACGTCATAGTAAGTGCAACTTCAGCTCCTCGGGTACGCTTTTCCTCATTCCACCAAGTGAGTGCTCGTTTGTGAAGAACACTCATAGCATAACGGACCTTAAAGTTATCGGGACACTCACTGTTGATGAAGGTATTTTCAATACCCTCAAACCATTGTAGGAGTCCTGTAGCTCCTTCTTCACCACTAAACTTTGGGGGATTACAAGAATTAAAGTGTTTGAGAGTACAGGCTGGAAGTCCATTCCCGTTGTGATTTCCATTTCCATTCCCGTTGCCGTTGCCGTTCCCGTTGCCATTCAACTGGATGACTTGTGCTAGTAAGTTGGGAACTAGAGTTGCGATTTGCTGCGCCATTTGTTGAGAAATGATTGCAGCCAGTTGAGCATCAACTCCATTGTTGTTGTTGTTGTTGTTGTTAGTGTCATGGTTATGATTGTGATTGCTACTTCCTTCATCATGATTGTTACCACTGTTAAGACGAGCACTGCGACGTGGAGGCATGATCTGTAAGAGACACAATGAAATGAATGAGGTTACATAAGGAATGTAATCATTTATTCATTAATTAAAACGAATAAACGAAAACGTTGACTTATAAAAGATTCTAAATTCTAATAACATATGAAGACATGCTTTAGCCTATAAGTGAACACTCATCCCGAGAATTCCCAGGTAGGCATCCGGGTCCCTCGTCTGATTGGGATATATGCGCAATGCCAGCCTAGACAGAAGACTCAGAATACAGGCGTTCACCCTTCCAGATTTCACGTGTTCGTTATTAAAATCTAGAACTTTGACGAGATCTCAAGGTGGTTCAGGTTAAACCTGAGGATTTTGCCTTATTAGTCTAAGAGTGAATCCAGTGATGGAGAGCAACCTTCTTGTAGGGATGAAAGTAGAGATATGAAGTAGGAGGGAGATAGAGAATAGCAAGTAAAAGAAGCAAGTACTGGTTAAATCCTATGGTTATAGACTAGATTATTTTTCTAATAACCTAATTCCCTATAACCATGGCTCTGATACCAATCTGTAACACCCCAACCGATGGCGGAAACATCGGGATGTCACGTAGTGATGATTGTTCAGTAGCTCATGGTGAATAATAATCTCATTAAATGATTTAAATAATTTATATACAATTGTTCTACAAGGATTCGTACATCAAATTGAATAAAACTATGCACATATCTTCAAGCAAATCTTCAAAGCAAGTAGAACCTGAAACATGTTAAGTTGAAAATATTTTGGGTCAACAATTGTTGGTGAGAATTACATAGGTTTTTGAAAAATAATTGATAACAATAGTTTGTACAACACTCAGGGTTGTATGATGATAGAGTATGATGCCGACATGTAACAATGCGTCTTTGTACAACCAAACCTTGTGTCGACTGTTGACTAACTCGCAAGTTAGTTAAATGTTATTACTGTTATCGATCATCCCTGAATCTACGCGGGGGATGGGTTTGTCAGACCTATAGCGCTATAATCTAAACAGGCGGCTTGATCATTGTTAATGATTGTACTGTGTCTTTTTGTTACAGTCAAATGATAGAATGATGATGTAATTGAATCACAAGTAAATATGATAGTATAAAATGTTTAAACATATTTCACCCCAAAAATAGTGAAAATAGAGAAAAGGGGCTATGTAAACTCACCTTAGCAAATGTTATACTTCTTGAAAAGATTGAATAATGGTGTTGCCCAAACAATGCCAAATATCACCCTATAATAAGGTAATAAATAAGTCTATCTAGTCTACAAATGTAAACGTCTAGGGCTTCGAATTTGAGGATAAATGCACGTTTGATTAATATTAAAATTGTTTGATAATTGAGAGAATTTTTGTAAATAAATAACCAAAAATTCTTTTATAAGAATTTTAATTTGAGATGGTCACCATAATGTGTTTAAAGTATAAAAATAATTTTTATAAAATTATTTTCTTTAATAATGGATTATTAAATCTATTTATTACAAATTGTCAAAATTTAACTTTAATATTTAAAAATACTAAAATTAGAGAATTTGTGAGCGAAAGATTTTAGCTAAAACAGGATTATACGATCATACAAGTCACAAAACCAGGTGCGGAAACCCTAGTTCTGAACAAATTGATAAAACACAAATCAAAACGCAATCAAGATCATTTTCAACATCATTTCATAGATTAACTTCTTTCAAATAAGCTTTTACAATCAGTTTTATGTTAATCTAGAACACACACACAATATCCCAAAACAACCTCTGAACCTGACCTGAACACAGACACAACTGACAACTCTATTACATAATCAAAATCACAAAACCTATTTATAGATACTGCAGGTTCGCCCATTGCTGTTGGTCGAATGTGGACATTTTCCACATTCGCCCATAACCAATGGTCGAATGTGCTTTCTGTTCAATTCCATTCTACCTTCGCCCTTTAATCATCTACCTTCGCCCATAATATCTTCCTTCGCCCACTATTATTTACCTTCGGCCAAGTCACTAACACATGTTAATAATGTTTATCCAATCCTTAGTCGCAAAACGCATCAACAAACTCCCCCTCGACTATTGATTGGATAGTTTTCTCTGTTGGTCCATCGTCTTGTTCATCAACTTGACTCTGAGCTGTTTCTTCTGCTCAGTAGTCATTGGAGGCTCAAATGTTTTCTTCACTGGTTTAGACACATTCGCTATCTTCACTGTCTTACCAAGCTTACCCTCCAAGTTGCTTCCTGCATTAATGTCATACGCAAAACAAACTCCAACCACTTGAGTGTATTTTCTTGCTTGATCAAAGTCTTTTGGTTCATAGTAGATTGGATTATAGAAAAGCATGATGATGTCTTCAAACGTGCAATTAATCAACCACATAGGATCAAATACATGAACATGCTTGTATTTATCCTTTCCATCTCTCAACACGATCACCGCTTCAGCCTTTCTCCAATCATAATACCAGAAGATAAAATCAGCACTGAAATGCTGTGGCATTGGCATCAACGGTATCTTCCTCATCACATTAGGTGCTTTGTAGATCAAAGTAACTCGCTTCATATTGGTTTGAGGATCAATATCCCTATGAACTTTTCTTCGGGGATATTGAGGCTGAAATCTCCTCCATCTTGTTCGACTTTCCCAAACCAATTTATCTGCGCACCAACCGACATGTGATCCATTTACTTCGGCACCTGACATTGGGAATCTGCATAAGTCTCTAACCGCCCAGTATGGTAGAGTAAGCAAGTCACAGAATCTGTTGAAGTACAGGATTCCGGTTTCCCATTTTGCAGCAATACATTTCAGCCTGCCTAAGTAAGTCCACCCGAGAGCTCTGCCTTTGAACTTGGCATTATGAAATCTGTAAAAGTTACCTTGAGCTTCAGGCTTTGGTCGGTTCTCATCCATTTCCTTCAATTTCTTCAAATAATTCTTCAACTCATCAGACTGGTTAGAAGAATCTTTCTTATCAGTACCGAATACCTTCTCCACAAACTCTTCACTCCTTTTCTGAGCTTTCTGTTTTGCTGACTTATTTGGTACCTCAGTGAAATCAGGAAATATTTCATTTTCATCTGTGTGTCTGAAGTACTGAGGGAACTCTTCATGAGTTATATCTTCCATCTCCACTTCATTGTTCTCAGGAGTCTGCATATCATCTGAATGACTTCCAATATCCTTTTCAGGAATATCTGGAATCGATTCATCCATCATAAACTCCTCAAAAGTTTTCCCTACCCTCTGTGCAAGACCATCTAGTATTTCCTTTGCCACAGATGCAGGTAATTCCCCTTCTTCAAGATCAGGATCTTCATATTCCAATTCATATCTTAAGTCATCAGTTTGGAATATCTCAGCGAAGCATCCTGTGAACTCAATGGTCCACTCTCTCTTTTGCAACATATCCTTATACAGCTGTTTAGCATCATCAGATAGAGATCTCACCTTCTCATTCCAGAAAATACTTTCATCTGAATCAACGTTCTCACCTTTCTTCTTAGAACTTGATTCTCCTGTATCTTTCTTCTTTGATGTTCTCTTCTCATAAGTGAATCTAGAAGTATCATCTCCTCCATCATGATCACTACCACTGCTAAACTCATCTCCTTGCTTTCTCCCAGCACCTTCTGCATCATCATCATCATCATTGTTGTCATCATCATCATCATCGCTTTTCTCCGATCCATCATCATCCTCATCATCATCTTCTTGTTCTTTATCAGAATCTGATGGTTCAAAATCAACTTGCTCTTCTTCCTCTTCTTCATCTTCTTCACCCTCTTTCAACTGGGGTGCCCTACTATAAAGCTCGTCAATCAAATTACTAAGGCGTTTGTTTTCATTCCTTAGTTCTTTGTTATCTGCCTTAATCAGTTTGATCCTGCCCTTGTTTCTTTCACACTTTCTTTCAAGCTTTTCATTCTTAGCTTCCAACATCTTAATCTTATCATTTATCTCATCCTGATTAGATTTCGAAGCAACCACAATCTGAAGCATTTTCTCCTCATTTTGCTTAAACTTAGCAATCTCAGCCTGTTGAGCAACTAACATCTTCATCATATCTTCCATTTTCTTATTCACTTGCTTCATAACATCGTCATCCACAGTTACTTTCTTCGACTTTGATCTAGATGGCTCAACTTCAGCTACTTTCTCCTTCTGAGGCTTTCTGAACATATCGAGCACTTTATCTAAATCAACATTGAATTGATCGATTGGTAAAGTCTCTGCCTCTTTCGTTTTCTTCTGCTTCTTGGCGACAGGTGAAGATAGCTTAGATGATGTACCAGCATCAGGTACTCTTTTACCCTTCAATAGCTGAGCTAACTCTTTCTCCCTCAGCTCTTTTGTACTTGACTTCTTGGCCATGGTCTTTTGCTTCTTTGTCTTTCTAGGCAAATTAACCACCACAGTCTCTCCAACACTCAATTCTGCTAGGTCAACACCTAGACTTTCATCTTCAACAGATTTCTTCCTTCTCTCAGCTTCTTCAATCGACTTGTTCAAGGATTCAGACTCACCAACCATAGTGGCCTTACGTTTGGTGGTCCTCACATTTTCATCATCAGAATCCCACTTCTCATCTACTTCAGTCTCTTCTGAATCTACCGACTCTTCGTCCACCAAACCTGTTCCTTTCTTCGCTGTCGATTTCTGTCTAACCACTTGTTGCTTAGAGCTTCCCTGATCCACAGTCTTTCCCTTGCCCTTCCCTTTGGCTCCAGGATTGACTACTTGCCGTTTCCTCTTAGTGTTTGAATCAACATACACTAAGGGATCATCATTGTCCGAATCACTGTTATCATGTCTTGCTTTGTTCTTGCCAGGATCAGTGTAATCCTGACGAGCCAAAGCACCAAATAATCTCCTGTTAGGTGGCTTCTCACTATCAGGCACACCTTTGTAACCCTTCATTCTCATCAATGTTCTAATGTTCATATGATCTTGACCTAGGATCATAGTCGGATCCTTTTTCAACATAGGATACTTATAGTCAAAGATCATCATCAGAAATCTCGGATATAACATGAACTTCTTGTTCTTCATTCCTTTCAGCATCTCCAGCATATGATCAAGAATCATCCCAGATACATTAAATGGTTTGTTGAGTGTCAACGCAACCATTAATGAACTTAAACTCCTTCTCATGACATCATATCCACCGCTCACACACCCAAATACGTGGATAAGAACATGTGCAAAATATTTATACTGCACTCCCAGCTTCCCCTTATACATAGATCCGTCAGTAATTGGACCTTTGTATTTCATCCGTAAGAAACACGCTTTCTGCTCTGTCCATGACAACTCCCTGGGATCTTCACTATCTTCAAACTTTATCCGTAACGCTTCCCGAATATCAGCTTCAGTCAAGAACATCTCCATATCCTGAATCTTGCTCTTGATGATCGTTTGATTCTCCCAGTAGTCATACTTCGCATTTTGGTAGAAATCTTCAATAATGTCTTTGTATATGATCGTCGGTGTGGCTAATGCATGAACTATTCTGCTCCTCTTCAGAAACTCTATGATCCCGGTGAATTCCGTATTCTTCTCTACATCACCGAGATATGCGCAACAGTTATGCGACCTTTCAAACGGCCAACTGCTTGGAACAGACGTTTCTGCCTCTGGCACTGGATCTGGAACTATGATCTCTGTTGGAACTTCAACATTAACTGCTGGTGCTTCAACGTTCTCGGATTGATCAGCCATCTGCACATAAAAATCAAACAAACACGTCAAAATACAAAAACGACAAAAATTACAAAAATTCTGGTCAAAAATATACTGCACATTCGCCCGTTTTAGAATGGTCGAATGTGAGATAATTTGGTCGAATGTGAAAATAATGGTCGAATGTGAACATGATCTAAGTAAAAAGTCACTTTCGTCCAGATTATTCCACCTTCGTCCAAACCAATTCCACCTTCGCCCGTTTATTTCAACCGAAGGTGAAAAAGTTTATCCCAAAATTTGAAATTTTGCCAATTCAGTTTTTAACATGTAATATTGATCCTAATATGACCTAACATGACCGATTAACACTTGTTCAAAACCAATTGTCAAAATTATTCAGTTTTCATGAGTTTTAAAGTAGAATTAGGTTTTAACTGGTTCAAACAATCAAACGAACATCTAATCATTGTTATAAACCTAATTCCTTTTGTATTCTCCCCCTAAAACTTATGAAAAGTGATCGGAAACAAAAACCAGTATTCAACAAACATCTTAAACCCCTAAAATTGAAACCCTATGTCCGGTGTAAAAACACGACGATTCTGGTCTTATAAAAGCTCCAATACCTGTGAAATTTATCTCAAAATGATCAGGAATAAGCAGGGAACAAATCAGTGAATCACAAGAAACACGAGCAACAAGGTCTGGTTATGGATGAAAGTTTGAAAAATTTTGAATGAATGGCTCGAACCTGAAATGGGTTATATATAAGAGGCACCTTCGTCCGTTGGTGGTGGTCGAATGTGGGTGAAGTCCACATTCGCCCCAAATAAATGGCACGAATGTAAAACAAGTCCACCTTCGCCCCTAATTAAATGCCCGAAGGTGAAAAATGTACCCGAATGTGGAATTGACACCCGGAAGTGAAATATCCCACATTCGTCCAAAACCATTATGGTCGAAGGTGATGATTTTTCCACATTCGACCCAATTAAGGGGCGAATGTGAAAATGGAAAAATCTGAAATTTTGCCAAATCACGAATTCGAATCCCGTTCAACATTTTTCAATCCGTTAAACTTCCAAAACTCAAATTTTCACTTTTTGAATGATACAAAGCCCAGATGGTGTTATCAAATCTCAGAAATTGACCATCAAGCATCCCCGGTTATCAAAAATAAAGCAGAAATGCAAATCTTTTGGATTTTCTGAAATTTTGTCAAAACACACCTAAAATCTTTTTGGATTTTGTATCTTTTTGGCAATAAAAGTAAAATGCAATAAAGTAAAATGCATCAAAGTAAATGAAAGCAGTAAACATTTTGTGATTTCCGGTAAGAGGATCATATCAGTTTTCTGAGAAATCTGAGCACAGCGTTGATCTGTTTTAATATTATCATTAGAAACAATATGTGACACGGCAATTGCTGATATTGTGGTCCACATAAGCTCACATGCAGACAATTACGCAATGCTTTAAAATGATACGAATTAGATGTATTAGACTAACACATTGTGGTTCCCACACACACGACATACTCCCGTATCAAGAAGTGAATGCACAAAGACTCATTGTAAAGCGTGATTATGCTTTCGTCGTCTGTAATTGTACAAGATATAATGCATAGAGGTATACAGGTCAGCAAATTAATGCAGCAAAGTAACATATGCACTATACCAGGTTGAGGACTGATATTAATCATGATTTGCATCAATGATCAATACGATGTAATAGATAATCTTTGATCATCATATAACATGGAAAGTTCGTCAATTCGGTAACTTTAGGATTTGGCATATAGCTCTTTTATAAAGACATCCTGTCTGATCTAGGTCCGTAATGACTTACAGCAGAAGATCAGATAGGCTATCCCCAGACAACTAATAACATAACGACCCTAAACCTCCGAGTTTTGTACACATACCCTATCAAACGAAATTACGGTACTAAGACCATATGTCCATGAGGTGTTCAGCCACAAATGCGTAGTTTGTTATGTTTGTATCACTAATGCACGCAATATTTAGTCTACGAAGCCTATCAGCATATCACACGTAATCAACATACGTCTCATTATACTATACAATTCTTTAGCCTGTGCCAGATCCCCACTGATGTACTATCATTTCCTCTTTTTATCCAGGAAATCATTTTGGTTTTTCTAATTTTTAGGTATTTTGAAAATTTTTCAATGTTTTTGGTTTTTCTGATAAAATGACTCCCCCTAAAATAAAGAACATATTTTTGGGTTTTTAATTTTTCTGAAAAACAAAACAAAAATTTAGAAAGAAACAATCCACTTGAAAGCATCAACTTCGTTGAGGATTAAACAACCCCCTCGAAAGCATCAACTTCTTTGAGGATTATGATAGTAAAGAGAAATTCCCAATTAGCAAAGAGAAATTCCCAATTAGCAAAAATAAAAAAATAAAAAAAACTAAAACTAAAAAACGATAAACCGAAGTGCCGATTAGTCCTGTTTTTCCTTTATATTGTTTACTTTTAAAAGATATTCAAAGCGGGATCTGTCAAAAGCTTTTGTAAACAAATCTGCACGTTGGTAGTCAGTATGGATTTTGACCATATCTATCAATTCCTTAGCGTAACAATCACGGATAAAATGATATTTAATCCGGATATGTTTCGCTTTAGAATGATTTTCAGTATTTTTAGTTAATGCAATTGCGGCTTCGTTGTCACAGTGTATAGGGGTTTTAAGAAACTGCAAACCGTAATCGACAATCTGTTGTTGGATCCAGAGCACTTGTGAACAGCAACTCGAGGCTGAAATGTACTCGGCTTCACATGTAGACAGTGCGACGGAAGTCTGTTTCTTGCATTGCCAGGTAATTAACCTGCTCCCTAAAAACTGGCAACCAGCTGTTGTAGATTTGCTATCTTTGTCACAGCCACCCCAATCTGCATCACTAAAAGCAATAAAATCAAAATCATCATCATTAGTGTAACAACCGGCAAAATTAAGGTAATTCCGTACTAATTAATTAAACGCGATTAACGTAATTAACCGTAATTATGTGCTGAATATTTAATTGAGGCCTTAGAAAGATAGGAATTCCCAAATAATGCATAGGAATGCATGAGTTTAATGGCAGAGCATGATAGGATCGTGCGCAGACAAAACTATCCGGTATGGACACTGGCGATTACCCGGTAAAACTGAAATAAGCGAAACGAACACCGGACACCCGGAAAATAAAATAAATAATATTTTCACAAAATATTATGAGTTTTGGAAACCCAAAGCCATACGTGAAAGCTTATTGCACAAATCTCCCGGTAACGAATAAAGTGCGCGTACCGCACCCGATACGCGCGAAACACGTAAATTCACCCGGCAAAAGCCGAAATAAATTATCAGTAATTTAACTGGGCAAAATTTTATGAATAATAACGGTATTTTAATATTGAGGTAAACCGCGGTTAAAATTCGAGAAATACCCGGGCGGTACCCGAAGGGAAGTAACTTAAACATATTATGGATAATAATTAGCAAGGTGGACCCCACCAAACACCCATAGGGGCCGGCCTTGGGCCACTAGGAGTGGGAGTTCACTTAAGTTTTCTAAAATCTTTTCCAAATCATTCCTAATGATGAGAATGCATGCAATAGGATTGGGCAAGAGAGTTAACCCAATCATTTCTTCTCCCTCTCTCTCCAAACTCGGCCCATACACCCTCTCCATATCCCTCTTGATTTTTCATAATCTTAATAAAATCTTCCATAATCCAACAAAAGATATCATATAATCTTGGTAAGATTTGAAAGAGATTATATAGATACATACACACACACTTGAAGCAAAACACAAAAACTTCTTCTTCTTCTTCCTTGTGGCCGTGGCATTACACCCCCACATCAACATTTTTCTTGCAATTTTTACTACTCCAAACTACCTCTAGATCATTATCCTTCAAAACCCCATTGTGTGTTTCAAGAGCTTGGAGCTTAACCCATTGGAAGAACACACTAAAACCCCATCCAAATCAAGGTTCTTGTCTCCCCTAGCCTTGAGCTAGTAGTAAGTTTTAATCTTGTTTTGTTTGTTAATGTTCATATTAAGTGTTTATGAGCAAGTTGTACATTGATGGGTAAAGTATGGTTTTGAAACATAAAGAGGATGAATCTTACAAGAATAAAAATAAAGGAATAATAACATGAAGAAATCTTGGATTAACATTAATAAAAGTGATATTGTGAGAAAATGTAATAATAATAACATACACTTGGGCTAGAAGATGAGTGGAACATGATTTGAGAAAAAGACTTGAATATGATGAGATATGGTTTTAATCATCATAAGATGACTAGTTAAAGTCATAAAAATATTAAAATGGATTAGAAAGCCATAGATGGAAAAACTAGTTCTTCAAAGTCCACTCACTTGGATGAGTAAAAACTTGATGTTTTGGATAAAGATATGAAATAAACATGTTATTGATATCTAGAATGGATTAGAAGAACTTTAAAAGTAAAAAGGAGTAAAAACAACTAAACATGGTAAAAATGATTCTTCAAAGTCCACTAAAGTGGAAGAAAAATAATAACCATGAAAGATTTAGGGAAAAATGCAACAAGTATGAGTTAAAGAACTAATATGACAACTTTGGAAGTTGAGGAACTAAAATAAATATTTTAGAAAACTATTAGTCCAAAAACACAATAATAGAAATATTAGTGTCAAAAAGTGTAAGTAACGATTTACAAGGTCGAATTGGTAAATAATAATAGCCTACTTGGGCATTTTAAGTAAAAAGTATATTTTTATAAAATGGACGTTTTATAAAAATAAATAGAGTAACGCGAGTATTTTATAAAGTGGATTTTATAAAATAAATGCTTGGAAAGACTTGTACAAAAATAAGGTACTTTTATGTAAATGGGAATATAAAAGTATCGGAAACGTTTTTGGTAACAAGTTGGACGAGTCGGACTAAAACGTACATAATATACTTTTCCGAGAAAATAAACGTTCGGAATCGGAAGTTGGAACAATACTTCCATGAGAACGCACAACGGAAATAAATATGAAAAACGCTAACAAAATTAGTTGCGCGAACCAACGAAAACGGACTTATTACGTCGAGATAAAAATATACATATATATATTTTACGGAAATAAAATATATATAACAAGGGTGAAACGTGCGTAACACTTTCCTAAGTGTAGTAACAATATTCGTGGGAGAAGAGGAACATAATAAACTAAAAACGACACATGAACTTAACAAGTAGTATCCACGCGATGGTATATGTACATATACTCGTTTCCGACGGAATTCTAGTACATCTATTTAAATGGGAAAATAGATGTGCGAGAAGGAAAACCGAGACGAGTAGATGAGATATATCTACGAACGCGTGAATACCGACAAGATTCTAGTACATTTATTTAAATGGGAAAATAAATGTACGGTGTGGTAAGTCTAGTCGGGCGTTAAGATTATGTTTCCAAACGACAAAGACTTAGCATATTTATTTAAATGGGAAAATAAATATGTGGCAAAGTAAGTCGGGTCGATTAATAAGAAAACACTTTATATTGAGCGAAAAGATCCTAAGTATAATTATTTGAATGGGAAAATAATTATACGTTGGGTGGAGTCGTGTCAAGTATAATGTTGTACAAGTCATAAGGAATAATTATAAGAATAATAATATATGACTTGTAAGGAAAGGGTAATCCATCGCCATTGAACCTAGGATACGAAACTATTAAACGGGAATTGGGATAAAGACGTGGTCGGGAAGTTGGGTGTACAACTTGCCAAGGCACATACACCATAGGTGTAAGTGACTTATACGCCTAGAACCTTTGTAGGTACGGGATCACAAACTTTACTATTTTCTTTGAGCCGAGCACAGTTACAGGTGAGTCTCACGGCCCCATTTCTAAACTATTTAACGTTTTTACGGGGGAAAGATATGTTGGGATTGTATGACGGGTTGGATACTTGAGTAAAGATCGCCACTCGGGGTTGAGACCTCCCCACTATAATCATTTGTTCAGGAATGAGAAACCAAAGGGATATTTGGATAGTACTATTGGTGCCTGACAAGGCCCACCCCTAATCGATAGCGTCGATTATGCATCGGCGTATGCCTGGGGTGCACTTATTCTGAAATAAAGTCGTAGGAATACCGAGTAACGGCTTTGGGCGGGGGCATTATTAATTGTCTTGGTTTGGTTATAGGCTCAAGTAAATTGTAGGACTTTGCAACTCCTATAAATGTCATAACAAGGATATTCCCACTTTATAAAGACTTATTAAATTAAAACCTGTGAACTCACCAATATTTATATATTGACGATTTTCAAACATATCTTTCAGGTAATTGAATGATGGAAGTTAGCATGGCGAGCCGGGTCGGGGACATCTCCAAGTTGGGCGTTGGGAATGTCATGACGGGGTCATATCTCTTTATTCCATGGACTTAGGGATAAAGGGAGAAGCCTCTTTATCATTTTCGAAAACAATTTATAATTATGTATGAATAATTTGACATGATTATTAGCATTGAATAAATGCCCGTTTTCTAATTAATATTGTGCTTTGCATTAATCTTGGCTTAATGCTTTTGAACCGTCGCGCCACGTGTTTCCGCCTTAGACGTGGTGTGACAGAAAGTGGTATCAGAGCCAAGGTTATAGCGAATTAGCATTTTTAAACAAATCTAAACTATAACCGGATTTGGTTCAAAATCTTTCAAATAAATGCGAAACGCAATAAAATAAATTTTTCCAACGACCATTTGGGTATATGGAGATTCCGACCAAGCTAGCCATGGTAAGTATACGTATTATTTTTGTTAGAAGGTTAGGAAGAGAACCGTAGATATGTGCCTTAACTACCTAACGAATAATACTTAAATATTAGTACGGTTTCTTTTGCCAGGATGTCGAACGCAGGGAGCGTAGCACCGAGCTACGACAGTAGCCTCCAGATCATCCCAGCACCGCCAGCGGAGCCGATCGAGGTAGTGATACTCGATCCCGAGGATGATGAGATGGACGTTGATGTCGCCATGGAGGGCGCCGACGGAGATAGCTCCGACGAGACGGACCCTAGCGAGGACCCAGCGTGGGCCCCCGCTGGAGACGACATGGCCGCCGTGGCCGACCTACCGATGGCCGAGGCCGACTTGCCTCTAGTGCCATTCCAGGCAGCACCACTGCCAGCACTACCCATCCGAGCCGTCAGGGACTTCCCTGTAGGTTGCGCAGGTCCTTCGAGACCTATCCCTACACGGTCGGAGACTGTCGAGTCTCCATACGACCGACGCGCACCAGTCGATCGTGAGCCTTTACCCACCCCACCTATCCCCGTTCCCTCTGGCATGAGGCTTGTGCCTGTCTGCCGGGGACACAACGGGTGGATCTCCGATGACTCTGACGATGAGTCAACTGCGTCGGTGGAGCACATTGCTGTGCCTATCCCACCAGCAGGCCAGGAGGAGCACGTCGCTCCGATGACAGGGCATGCTACCGCTACCCCAGCCACCTTACCTACCATGCCCGAGCCCATACCACAGGATGGGCCAGCTTCTACTGGGCACATCCTTGAGGGCAGCTCAGCCCGCAGCTCTGAGTTGCACCGAGCAGGACTGGCAGCTCATGCCACTGCTAGCCCTCCTACCCCTACCACTGTGATGTCTACTATAGAGTGGGTCACTGTCACCCAGCCACTCATGGTTCCACTCGCCGAGCTTATAGTCCCCTCACCCTTATCCATGACACTACCCATCACCACTTTTCCCACACTACCACCCCTACCCGAGATGCTCCATACCCCACCACCTGCACCATTCACTATGGATGCAGGAGCCCCATTTGTGACACCCCCATTTGCACCGTATACTCTAGGTGCAGGAGACCCATACCAGGTACCACCCTACTGCTTCACTGGATTACCGGGCTTTGCCCCACCCTTCACCCCACTACCCATACCCGATATCGTCGGCCCGTCTCAGCCGACATACACTGACATCCCCGGGCCGTCGCAGCCCCACGGGATGGCCCCACTGACAGGACCCGCATGGTCCAAGGTGATCTCACTGGAGAGGGATTTCCAGACCCTCACCGACACGGTGCAGCGCACCGTGAGTCAGATGGAGCAGCAGGCCCAGCTCATGTGGGCCAGGATCATTGATGCCAGGGATGCACTGGCACATTACGCTGAGGAACTATTGAGCATGGATGCTCATTGTGGCCTTACGGGCGACGCACACTTTGCGCATCGCCAATTCTTGTACGATCGCATTATGGCGATCAGTATGACCATCAGCATGTGCGCACCTCAGTACCAGTACCAGCACCCGCCGCCGCCACCACCACAGTAGCATCAGGGACGTTTTGGGAGATCACTCGCGGACATAGTAGTAGTAGTAGTAGTATGATAGCACAGCATGGGTTATAGCACCCATCTGCATTTTTTGCCTAGCCGAGCGGGATTGTGCCGGCATATGACATTATATTTCTAGTGTATTTCAAAGAGCAATGTAAGAGGAAGGTATCCTCGGTTTTTGTTATTATGAACAAATCATTGTACTTGGTATTGAAATTAATGAAAGTTTTGTTATGGTAAAATATGTGTTGTGATTATCTACGATTATTATTACTTATTCTGTTTATGTTGTGATTGCGTGTTGTTGTTATGGTGATTATTGTGTTCATATGTTGTGTGGTTGTTTATACTATATATGTGATGATATTGTATGAATGATTGTTGGAAATTAACCTTTGATATTGGTTATTGAAGAAACATGGCACCAGCCACAAGAAGCAACAGTGGGAATGAAAGACTACCCACGACACCTGAAGAGCTTGAAACCCTAGTTTCGGGACGTATCGCTCAGGCTCTCGCAGAACACAATGCCACACGCACCGAAAGGTCGCGAGACCGAACCGGGAGCGACAGACGCGAAACCTCCCCTACTGGTAAGAAGACGTCGGGTATATGCGACAGGAGTCTTCGTGAAAACTCCTACCTTATATTTAACATTACCTTATTATTGCAGAAACGGCCTCACGAGAACGTGGCTGCACGTTTAAAGCTTTCCTGGACTGCAAACCACTGAATTTCAGCGGCACTGAAGGTTCTGTCGGACTAGTCAAATGGTTCGAGAAGACCGAAGCTGTGATCCGTATTAGCAGCTGTACCCCACGACAGGCTGTCATGTACGCCACCAACCTGTTTCTGGACCAAGTTCTGACCTGGTGGAACAACCAAGTGCAGACACTGGGAGATGATGCTGCTTACTCCTTATCATGGTTGGAGTTGAAAGAACTAATGATCGCCGAGTACTGTCCGGCAAGTGAAGTGCAGAAGCTAGAGACTGAGTTCTGGAACCTCACCATGGTTGGACCGGACGTAGCTGGTTACACGTCCAGATTCCATGACCTCTCCCGGTTAGTGCCTCGCCTGGTCACCCCGGAAAGCAAAAAGGTGGAAAGGTACCTCTTCGGACTGGCACCACAGATACGCGGCATGGTCACTTCTTCCAAGCCTACAACCATGCGTGAAGCTATCGATCTCGCCTTAAGCCTCACTGAAGACGCCATCCGAATGGGCACTCTAATCCGGAAAGTGTCAGGGTTGAAGCTTACTGAGTCCAGCAGTGTTGAGGGTAAGAATCTGGGTACAAGTTCAGCCGTTGGGTCAAGTGAACAGGGAAATAGGCCAAGGTTTGGGAAGCGTAAGCGCGACGAGAGGAAGAAGGATGGATCATCAGGTTCAGGGAAGAAGGGAAAAGGGTATGTAGCCACTGGACGTGGAAATAATGGGAAGCAAGGTTACCAAGGCAAGAACGAAGTAGTCTGCGGTAAGTGCCGTCGTTCGGGGCACAAGACTGAAGACTGCAGATCAGGAGCGCCAAAGAACAGTGGAGCGAGGCCCTGTTTCTCATGTGGATCGCTCGATCATTGGAAGAGGGACTGCCCCAAACTCAACAACCAAGCCCGTGGGCGAGCGTTCGTGATTGGTGCCGGTGACGCACGACAAGACCCTAATGTGGTCACTGGTACGTTCCCTCTAAATGGTCATTATGCTTCAGTATTGTTTGATACTGGCGCTGATTTTAGCTTCGTATCTGTCGAATTTAAAAGATTACTTGGTTTAAAGACTAGTAAGCTAGACACACCATATTCCATTGAACTAGCTAACGGTAAGACTATAGAAACCCGAGAGGTAGCAAAGGGTTGTAAGTTGGATCTCTGTGGTCACGAGTTTGACATTGATCTATTACCAGTCGTACTGGGTAGCTTTGATATAGTCGTTGGCATGGATTGGCTATCCGCACACCGCGCCATCGTCGTGTGCAATGACAAAGTAATTCAAGTTCCCCTCACGAGCGGTGAAACCCTATCGATCCAAGGGGAAAGGCGTGGAACGCCACTGAGAATTATTACCAGCATGAAAGCCAGGAAGTGCCTAAGGAAAGGTCTCGTCGCATTCTTGGCACACGTGGTAGACAAGAAGGCCGACGAGCGAAAGCTAGAAGACATTCCGATAGCCAGAGACTTTCCAGACATATTCCCAGAAGACTTGCCAGGATTGCCACCACCCCGACAAGTCGAGTTTCGTATCGACCTTGTTCCAGGAGCAGCACCTGTAGCGCGATCGCCATATCGCCTAGCTCCTTCAGAAATGCAGGAACTGTCTGAACAACTGCAAGAGTTGTTGGACAAAGGTTTCATAAGACCAAGCTTCTCACCTTGGGGAGCTCCCGTCTTATTCGTGAAGAAGAAGGATGGCACCTTCCGAATGTGCATTGACTATCGGGAACTGAACAAGCTGACTATTAAAAATCGCTATCCTCTTCCCAGGATCGACGATTTGTTTGATCAACTTCAAGGATCCAGTTTCTACTCCAAGATCGACCTAAGGTCCGGTTATCATCAGTTACGTATTCAAGAAGAAGACGTGCCAAAAACAGCATTCAGGACTCGTTATGGGCACTACGAGTTTCTGGTTATGCCTTTCGGTTTAACTAACGCCCCAGCTGTTTTCATGGACTTGATGAACCGAGTGTGCAAGCCATACTTGGACAAATTTGTTATTGTCTTCATTGATGACATCTTGATCTACTCACGCACGAAGGAGGAACACGAGGAACATCTCCGATTAATCCTCGAGGTACTTCGCAAAGAGAAGCTCTATGCTAAGTTTTCAAAATGTGATTTTTGGATTCGAGAGGTTCACTTTTTAGGCCACGTGGTGAATGAAAGGGGTATACATGTCGATCCCGCCAAGATCGAAGCAATCAAGAATTGGGACGCCCCTAGAACGCCTACTGAAGTACGACAATTTCTTGGCCTTGCGGGTTACTACAGAAGGTTCATCGAGAACTTTTCTAAGATAGCACAGTCTTTAACCATGCTAACCCAAAAGGATAAGAAGTTTGAATGGACGGAAAGGCAGGAAGCAGCGTTTCAGTTGCTAAAGGATAAGTTATGTGGCGCACCAATACTATCACTCCCCGATGGTACAGAAGACTTCGTAGTTTACTGTGACGCCTCTCATCAGGGATTGGGTTGTGTATTGATGCAGCGAGAGAAGGTCATAGCCTATGCTTCCAGACAGCTAAAACTTCACGAGAAGAATTACACCACACATGATCTGGAACTAGGAGCCGTGGTATTCGCACTCAAGATATGGAGACATTATCTGTACGGAACCAAATGTACGATCTTCACTGATCATAAAAGCTTGCAGCACATCTTTGACCAGAAGGAATTGAACATGCGACAACGGCGATGGGTCGAATTATTGAACGATTACGATTGTGAGATAAAGTACCATCCCGGGAAGGCAAACGTCGTAGCCGATGCCTTGAGTCGCAAGGAACGGGTTAAACCACTGCGTGTCCGAGCTTTGGGTCTAACCATCCACACGAACCTGACTGACCGGATTCGTGAAGCTCAAATTAACGCTCTTAAACCCGAGAATGTCAAAGGAGAAAGATTGCGGAAGATGGTTGAGTCGCTGGAGTCAAAAGCAGATCAAGCTCTGTATTTCATGAATAGAATTTGGGTACCAGTGTACGGTGGATTGCGTGAACTAGTATTGGCCGAAGCCCACAGTTCGCGATATTCAGTTCACCCTGGAGCAGACAAGATGTTCCATGATTTGAAGGAATTTTACTGGTGGCCAAACTTCAAGAGAGACATAGCGGCATATGTTGCGCGATGCTTAACTTGCGCAAAGGTCAAAGCCGAGCACCAGAGACCATCCGGTTTGCTCCAGCAACCGGAAATACCGGAATGGAAATGGGAAAGGATCACTATGGACTTCATCACCAAATTGCCCAAGACAACAAGCGGCCATGACATGATCTGGGTAATCGTTGATCGATTGACAAAATCTGCACACTTCCTCCCCATTCGCGAAACGGATAAGTTGGAGAAACTAACCCGTTTGTACATTAAGGAAGTTGTGTCAAAGCACGGTGTACCTATTTCTATCATTTCCGATCGAGATAGTCGTTTCACCTCAAGATTTTGGGAAAGTCTGAATAAAGCCCTAGGTACTCGCCTTGACATGAGTACCGCATATCATCCACAAACCGATGGTCAAAGTGAACGAACCATCCAGACCCTGGAGGATATGCTACGGGCATGCGCAATCGATTTCAGCGGAAATTGGGATACTCACTTGCCACTGGTAGAGTTTTCGTATAACAACAGCTACCACACGAGCATTCAAGCCGCACCTTTTGAAGCTCTGTATGGACGCAAGTGTAGATCGCCTCTATGTTGGGCCGAAGTTGGCGAAAAGCAACTTACCGGGCCCGAAATTGTTCAAGAAACGACGGATAAGGTCTTTCTGATTAGAGAACGTCTCAAAGCGGCACGTGACCGACAGAAAAGCTACGCAGACATGAGGAGGAAGCCTTTGGAATTTCAAGTCGGAGACAGGGTCCTACTAAAGGTGTCACCTTGGAAAGGTGTCGCGCGTTTCGGGAAACGCGGAAAACTAAACCCACGATATGTTGGACCATTTGAAATCCTGTCCAGAGTAGGCCCCGTAGCATACAAGCTCAAGTTACCACAAGAACTTAACGGTGTACACGACACGTTCCACGTGTCGAACTTGAAAAAGTGCTTATCCGACGAAACCCTCATCATCCCCGCAGACGAAATCCACATTGACGACAAGTTACACTTCGTCGAAGAGCCAGTCGAAGTAACCGATTGGAAGGTCCAAAAGCTAAGACGCAGTAAGATCAGATTGGTCAAAGTGCGTTGGAATGCCAAGCGTGGACCGGAGTTCACGTGGGAAAGGCTGGACCAGATGAAGCAAAAGTATCCCGCCCTATTTAAGAAGACCCCTATGCCGGAGAACTCAAAGTGAATTCCGGGACGGAATTCTCTTAACGGGGGGAGAATGTAACAACCGGCAAAATTAAGGTAATTCCGTACTAATTAATTAAACGCGATTAACGTAATTAACCGTAATTATGTGCTGAATATTTAATTGAGGCCTTAGAAAGATAGGAATTCCCAAATAATGCATAGGAATGCATGAGTTTAATGGCAGAGCATGATAGGATCGTGCGCAGACAAAACTATCCGGTATGGACACTGGCGATTACCCGGTAAAACTGAAATAAGCGAAACGAACACCGGACACCCGGAAAATAAAATAAATAATATTTTCACAAAATATTATGAGTTTTGGAAACCCAAAGCCATACGTGAAAGCTTATTGCACAAATCTCCCGGTAACGAATAAAGTGCGCGTACCGCACCCGATACGCGCGAAACACGTAAATTCACCCGGCAAAAGCCGAAATAAATTATCAGTAATTTAACTGGGCAAAATTTTATGAATAATAACGGTATTTTAATATTGAGGTAAACCGCGGTTAAAATTCGAGAAATACCCGGGCGGTACCCGAAGGGAAGTAACTTAAACATATTATGGATAATAATTAGCAAGGTGGACCCCACCAAACACCCATAGGGGCCGGCCTTGGGCCACTAGGAGTGGGAGTTCACTTAAGTTTTCTAAAATCTTTTCCAAATCATTCCTAATGATGAGAATGCATGCAATAGGATTGGGCAAGAGAGTTAACCCAATCATTTCTTCTCCCTCTCTCTCCAAACTCGGCCCATACACCCTCTCCATATCCCTCTTGATTTTTCATAATCTTAATAAAATCTTCCATAATCCAACAAAAGATATCATATAATCTTGGTAAGATTTGAAAGAGATTATATAGATACATACACACACACTTGAAGCAAAACACAAAAACTTCTTCTTCTTCTTCCTTGTGGCCGTGGCATTACACCCCCACATCAACATTTTTCTTGCAATTTTTACTACTCCAAACTACCTCTAGATCATTATCCTTCAAAACCCCATTGTGTGTTTCAAGAGCTTGGAGCTTAACCCATTGGAAGAACACACTAAAACCCCATCCAAATCAAGGTTCTTGTCTCCCCTAGCCTTGAGCTAGTAGTAAGTTTTAATCTTGTTTTGTTTGTTAATGTTCATATTAAGTGTTTATGAGCAAGTTGTACATTGATGGGTAAAGTATGGTTTTGAAACATAAAGAGGATGAATCTTACAAGAATAAAAATAAAGGAATAATAACATGAAGAAATCTTGGATTAACATTAATAAAAGTGATATTGTGAGAAAATGTAATAATAATAACATACACTTGGGCTAGAAGATGAGTGGAACATGATTTGAGAAAAAGACTTGAATATGATGAGATATGGTTTTAATCATCATAAGATGACTAGTTAAAGTCATAAAAATATTAAAATGGATTAGAAAGCCATAGATGGAAAAACTAGTTCTTCAAAGTCCACTCACTTGGATGAGTAAAAACTTGATGTTTTGGATAAAGATATGAAATAAACATGTTATTGATATCTAGAATGGATTAGAAGAACTTTAAAAGTAAAAAGGAGTAAAAACAACTAAACATGGTAAAAATGATTCTTCAAAGTCCACTAAAGTGGAAGAAAAATAATAACCATGAAAGATTTAGGGAAAAATGCAACAAGTATGAGTTAAAGAACTAATATGACAACTTTGGAAGTTGAGGAACTAAAATAAATATTTTAGAAAACTATTAGTCCAAAAACACAATAATAGAAATATTAGTGTCAAAAAGTGTAAGTAACGATTTACAAGGTCGAATTGGTAAATAATAATAGCCTACTTGGGCATTTTAAGTAAAAAGTATATTTTTATAAAATGGACGTTTTATAAAAATAAATAGAGTAACGCGAGTATTTTATAAAGTGGATTTTATAAAATAAATGCTTGGAAAGACTTGTACAAAAATAAGGTACTTTTATGTAAATGGGAATATAAAAGTATCGGAAACGTTTTTGGTAACAAGTTGGACGAGTCGGACTAAAACGTACATAATATACTTTTCCGAGAAAATAAACGTTCGGAATCGGAAGTTGGAACAATACTTCCATGAGAACGCACAACGGAAATAAATATGAAAAACGCTAACAAAATTAGTTGCGCGAACCAACGAAAACGGACTTATTACGTCGAGATAAAAATATACATATATATATTTTACGGAAATAAAATATATATAACAAGGGTGAAACGTGCGTAACACTTTCCTAAGTGTAGTAACAATATTCGTGGGAGAAGAGGAACATAATAAACTAAAAACGACACATGAACTTAACAAGTAGTATCCACGCGATGGTATATGTACATATACTCGTTTCCGACGGAATTCTAGTACATCTATTTAAATGGGAAAATAGATGTGCGAGAAGGAAAACCGAGACGAGTAGATGAGATATATCTACGAACGCGTGAATACCGACAAGATTCTAGTACATTTATTTAAATGGGAAAATAAATGTACGGTGTGGTAAGTCTAGTCGGGCGTTAAGATTATGTTTCCAAACGACAAAGACTTAGCATATTTATTTAAATGGGAAAATAAATATGTGGCAAAGTAAGTCGGGTCGATTAATAAGAAAACACTTTATATTGAGCGAAAAGATCCTAAGTATAATTATTTGAATGGGAAAATAATTATACGTTGGGTGGAGTCGTGTCAAGTATAATGTTGTACAAGTCATAAGGAATAATTATAAGAATAATAATATATGACTTGTAAGGAAAGGGTAATCCATCGCCATTGAACCTAGGATACGAAACTATTAAACGGGAATTGGGATAAAGACGTGGTCGGGAAGTTGGGTGTACAACTTGCCAAGGCACATACACCATAGGTGTAAGTGACTTATACGCCTAGAACCTTTGTAGGTACGGGATCACAAACTTTACTATTTTCTTTGAGCCGAGCACAGTTACAGGTGAGTCTCACGGCCCCATTTCTAAACTATTTAACGTTTTTACGGGGGAAAGATATGTTGGGATTGTATGACGGGTTGGATACTTGAGTAAAGATCGCCACTCGGGGTTGAGACCTCCCCACTATAATCATTTGTTCAGGAATGAGAAACCAAAGGGATATTTGGATAGTACTATTGGTGCCTGACAAGGCCCACCCCTAATCGATAGCGTCGATTATGCATCGGCGTATGCCTGGGGTGCACTTATTCTGAAATAAAGTCGTAGGAATACCGAGTAACGGCTTTGGGCGGGGGCATTATTAATTGTCTTGGTTTGGTTATAGGCTCAAGTAAATTGTAGGACTTTGCAACTCCTATAAATGTCATAACAAGGATATTCCCACTTTATAAAGACTTATTAAATTAAAACCTGTGAACTCACCAATATTTATATATTGACGATTTTCAAACATATCTTTCAGGTAATTGAATGATGGAAGTTAGCATGGCGAGCCGGGTCGGGGACATCTCCAAGTTGGGCGTTGGGAATGTCATGACGGGGTCATATCTCTTTATTCCATGGACTTAGGGATAAAGGGAGAAGCCTCTTTATCATTTTCGAAAACAATTTATAATTATGTATGAATAATTTGAAATGATTATTAGCATTGAATAAATGCCCGTTTTCTAATTAATATTGTGCTTTGCATTAATCTTGGCTTAATGCTTTTGAACCGTCGCGCCACGTGTTTCCGCCTTAGACGTGGTGTGACAATTAGTGTACCAAAGTCCTTTTGATGGACAACCCTTCAGATATCGAAGGATACGCTTGACCGCCGTCAGATGACTTTGTTTCGGCTTCGATTGATAGCGAGCACAGAGACACGTTGCATACATAATATCTGGTCGAGACGCTGTCAAATACATCAGAGATCCGATGATTGCTCTGTATGTAAATGGGTCTGTCAGCTCCCCCTTAGCATCCACTCCAATCCCGTGATTGGGTTGAATCGGGGTATCCATCGGCTTAGAGTCCTCCATCTGGAATCGGCTCAAGATGTCGGATACATATTTCGTCTGGTGAATGAAGATCCCGTCGGGTCTTTGATCCACCTGTAAGCCGAGGAAAAACTGCATCTCCCCCATAGCGCTCATTTCAAACTTTTTTTGCATAACAGTTTCGAATTCCCTGCACAAAAGTTCGTTAGTTGAACCAAATATAATATCATCAACGTAAATCTGTACTAGAAGCAAGTCATCTCCCGTCTTCTTCGTAAAGAGGGTGCAATCGACGAGGCCGCGCTTGAATCCTTTGGAGATGAGGTATGTACTTAGCTCCTCGTACCACTGTCTTGGAGCCTGGTGCAAACCATATAAAGCTTTGTTTAGCACGTAGACCTTGTCCCGGTGGATTGGGTCCTCAAAGCCTGGTGGCTGCCCGACATAAACCTCCTCCTTGACTTTCCCGTACAAAAATGCGCTCTTGACGTCCATTTGATAGACTTTGAATTTCTTGTATGAAGCAAACGCAAGGAACATCCGAATAGCTTCAATTCGTGCTACTGGTGCATAGATTTCATTGTAATCAATCCCTTCGATTTGATGGAAACCCTGCACGACCAATCTGGCTTTGTTGCGAACAATAACTCCACGATCATCCTTTTTGCACTTAAACACCCACTTAGTGCCTATTTTCTTCCTTCCCGGCGGCAAATCTGTGAGCGTCCAGACTCCCAATTTCTGGAATTGCAATAACTCCTCCTGCATTGCCTCAACCCAGGCATCTTCATTCAAAGCGTCTTTGTATGTCCTTGGCTCTACCTGCGACACATAACATGCAAACGACCAATCATTTTGACTACCAGATTTCTGAATTTTGGCATACAATGCTAAAGCACCAAAACTCTCTGGCGAGTTAACGCTTTTTAGCTGCCCTCTGGTCATAACACCATTTCCAGGATCACCGATAACTTGCTCCAGCGGGTGAATACGATGAATCCGAGATTCCGGATTAACAGGTACAATCACTCCCGTCTGAGTAGTCAAGTTTTCTACAACATCCTGATCATGACCCGTGTTTGATGATGAAGCAACATCTGGATTTGGAGTTGGGTTCACAGGTTGCGCCTCTAATTCTTCTGCATGTTCAAGAACTGCTTCTTCAAATTGTTCATCTTCAGATTCTGAAGTGTCTAGTGAAGTTGAAGCCTCTTGAAACATCTCTTCTTCTTGTATAGGAGCACTGGTATCATTAGAAGCTGGTGGGGGGTTTACGGTGATTAGACGCATCAACGGTGAAGTTGCCGCGTTTTCACACTCGTAAAGTAATCTGATAACAGCTTCTTCAACCAAGCTATCTAGGTTGAATGATTCAAAGAAATCTTTGTAATCAAACATCCAATCAGGGCCCGTGCCTTGCAAATTTTGAGTGTATCGTTGAACTTCCACGTTAGCCCAATCCTCCACTTGACGAGTTCGCTTGTTGAATACCCGTTTGAGCGGGGTTGCATATCCAACAAAATATCCCTCCTCAGCTTTAGGACTAAACTTTTCTCCTGGATTCAACATCGTGCATGGCGCCCCAAATGGTTCTAGATACTCTAAGTTGGGCTTTCGTCGGTGTAACAGTTCATAAGATGTTTTTCCAAACTTCTTCACTGTTAGAACCCGATTTAATGTATAATTTGCTGCATAAATCGCCTCGTTCCAGAACATTACTGGAAGATTTGAATCAGCGAGCATTGTTCGAGCCGCTTCGATTAGAGTCCTATTCTTTCGTTCAGCAACACCGTTCTGTTGCGGGGTATACGGAGCCGAATATTCATGATGTATCCCTTTGCTTTCACAAAGTTCATCCATCTTGGCGTTTTTGAACTCCGTCCCGTTGTCACTCCTGATTCGTTTTATCTTCAAATTGTAGATATTCTCCAATCGAGTGAACAGAACTTGTAGGTTAGTAAAAGTGTCGCTTTTGTTCTTCAAACACATCACCCATGAAAATCTTGAATAGTCATCAGTGACGACTAAACAATAAAGCTCTCCAAGATGACTTTTGCGCTTGACTGGTCCGAAAAGGTCCATATGCAATCGCTCAAGCGGCATCTCAACAGAGTTAACTTTCTTCACTTTATGGGACTGTTTGTGTTGCTTGCCTTTCATACAACTTACACACTTGTCGTTCAGATGGAAATGTTTCACGTTTACTCCATCGACAAGTCCATTTCTCACCAATTGATTCATTTTCCTCAGATGAATGTGCCCCATTCTGCGGTGCCACATTATCGATTCTTTTTCGGTCGCCTTGGATAGAAAGCATGTTATTTGCCCCTGTGATGTCATCGCCTTGGACATGTCAAGAATATAGAGATTGTTGACGCGAGGTGCCATCAACATTACCCATTCCTTTGGAATTTTGAAGCCCGGTTTGAGAATATAACAGGATTTGTCATCAAAATGCACAGAAAATTGTTTATCGCATATCTGACTGACACTCAACAAATTATAGTCTATCTGCTTGACATAAGAAATCCGCTCGAAAGTCACAATCCCATTACTCACGCTTCCTTCCATCGTGATATATCCTCCTTTATTACCCGCGAAAGCTACATAACCTCCATTAATGTTTTTCACATCAAACAGCAATGCGAGATCCCCCGTCATGTGGCCTGAAGCTCCACTATCAACAATCCATAGACTGCTAATAGGGCCAGCTGAAGCTCCCTGCACACAAAAAGTAAATCATTTAGTTCTTTCGGGGGACCCAAGCCTGAGTCTTGGGCCTTTGAACATTGGTTTTCAAAGAAACATCCTCATTAACTTTTTCAACAACTTTCTGTTTTGGATCAATCTTTTTCTGATTGAGCAAAACATTATCATTTTTCTCACTTACCTTCGAAGTAGAAGCTCCTGGAGTACCATTAGGTGTCCAAGATTGTTCAGGCCTTTTAAGAATACGTATTTGAGATTTTGGTTTCTCAATTGGTTTCTGAACATTGTTAACAAAAGTAACTTTCTTGGCAACCTTATCTGAATTAACAGACTTAGGTCCAACATTTGATTTGACAATTGGTTTTTGTGGAACCTTTTGCCTATCAACTGTTGTGTTCACCACAGGCTTTCTCCAAGATTGTTCCATAGCAATCCGATTTCTTTGATCATATTGAAATGGACGATTGTTCCTCATTTGAAAATTGTTTTGATTATAAAACTGTTGTTGTTGAGGAACAACCCGTCTATGTGGTGGAACATAATGATCAATCGGCTTTCTCATGGAATTTCTGATTTCAACCTCATGTCTTTTATGCCTTACATATGGACACTGAGCAAGTAAATGCCCACGTTCTCCACATTTAAAGCATTTTCTATACTCTTCAAAAACATAATGAGCATTTGGTGGAGCAAATGATCTAACAGGATATTGATCATTATACTGTTGATTCCTCAAACTCTCAGGAAGTGGTCCTTTCGAGTAAGTGGGCTCATGAAAACCATTTGCTTTGTCATTTGGTCGAATAAACTCGGTGACATGGACCTTTGGTTCTTGAGGAACATCCGAAAACAATTTCTTTAAAATTTCTGGTGGAATTTCGTTTGTTCTCTCATGTTTTGGAAACCAAATAGTGCTTTCTTGCCAGATTTTGTCAAGTTTAGAATAGTTAACGTTTTTGATTGGAAATTCCTCATCAGAAATGATTTTATCGGATCCTTCCATCCGATAGAACACTTTGACAGGTTTGTCACATTGTTCATTCGACTCATTCTTTTTAACAACATTCTTAACACCATTATCTTTCTTAACATCATTCTTTTCAGACTTTTTATCACGATTAGCATTTGCCATCGGATGAACATGATCAGATGGTGACACTGGTTCAGTAGTAATGATGTGATTTTCTTTTGGAATCTCACATACATTAACAGTTTGATCACTACCAGGATCATCATTCTCTGAGTCTGAATTCACACTTTCAGCATAAACACCCTCATCATTCAAGCCTAAAATCGGTCTCACATCGGAATAAGGATCACCAATACTCGAGGTATTAGATTCCATTTCTGATGATGAGTCTGATTTTACCGAACTCTCCGGTATAACTTGGTGATAGTTATGATTTTCAAAAAGAACCGGAGATGGTACAGACTTGTAATTGGTGGTGTTATCATCAATGATATGATCTACCACATAAGCAACATTCTTATAACTTTCCAACTTTTTGTTAACCTTTTCAGCAAAGCATTTTATGGCTGCCATTTCCAACTTGGTGTTTTCAATTTCATTGATATAGTTGTTTATTGCCAATTGTTTCAATGACAAAGTGTTTTTCAAGTCGGAAATGTCCTTTTTATAACCATCTAATACTTTGTTGAAAGCATTCAACTCTTTGCGAGTAGATTGACTGTTCATGATAGCACTATCACGTGAAATTCGGAGTTGTTTATTCTCCTCAGTCAATCTATCACATGTTCCACAATATTTATCACTCATAACATCAGTGCTAGATTCAGAACTTACAGGTTTTGGCGGTTCAGTCATGGCCATCAACGCGAAATGAGCTTCCTTTCCAGTGAAAAACTTGGAATAGTCAATCTTGGTGAAAGCATCATCAGCAATGCACGACTTCCTCGTTATCAAAAAGTCAGCTTCTGCCAGCAGCTGATCAATATCATCATCTAAAGAATCAACACTAGCCTCTGTGTCTGATTCGCTCTCAGAATCTGAATAAACTGATCTACACTCTTCAGGAACATCAGTAACAGAATCAATCACCATTCCAGAACTTGTTTCCTCAGCCTTAACCTCAACAGGTTCATTCTCCACTTCCATCTCAGTCTCAGAATCATCACTTTCACACTCCTCAGTTTCTTTCTTCTCATCAACCTCTACCGACTCTTCCATATCAACCTGATAAGCAACACATGCCACATTCCAACCAGTAGTCACTTCCTCAACTCCTATTTGCATACCCGACCAGTCAAACCTTTCATCCTGTTGAGTCACCAAAGCTTGGTTCTGACTCGCATTCTGTTGAGTCTCATTAGGTGTAGTGATAGGTACAACTGTTCGGTTTGTGTTGTTAGGAGATTGGTTTTGAATCTGGTTTTAAGTGTTTGGTTGTCTGTTTTGGTTGTTAAAGTTTCGGTTTTGATAGTTGTTGTTATTTTGGTAAGAAACTTGGTTTTGTTGTTGACGGTTCTGGTAATTTGCATTGAAAAGGTTTCGATTACCTTGTTTAGGTGGCTGGGTGCATTCCCTTTTAAAGTGTCCCTTTTCTCCACAATTAAAACACGTAACTTTCTCCTTGTTGAATCCATAGGTTGTGTTGGGAGAAGTTGCTAAATCAGTCCTTCCTGTTTTCTCGATGAACTCTGTTGCTCTTCTCATGATACTCGCAAAAGCCCATTGAATGTCAATGAGTTCCATCTCTTCCTTGTCAATCTGTGCATAGTCTTCGTTGGTTAAGTTGTTGTTCCCAATCTGACTAGCAACTAACCCATTGTAGGATGAAACCATTGCTAAGACTAATGCAATGTGTTGCTGAGCAACCTCCACAGTCACATTTCCCAAGTTAGATGTATCCAAAACCACCGGTTGTTGATTAGGTTGAGTAACTTGGTTTACTGGTTGTTGTGATTGGTTAGCGGTGTAAAAACCTGCTTGTTGCATTGGGGAGAGTGGTGAAATGTAGGAATTGTATTGTGGTGGTGTGTATGATGGTTGTGAGTAGGATGATGTTTGTGTCAAGTAGTTGGTGGTTGGTTTTGATGATTCCATGACATTGGAAATACATGCAACATGTGGTGCAACGCTTCCTGAGCTCGAGTTACCAACTGGAACTGAAGTGCCTCCAAAATACAAACTAGGATTCTGAGGAATCTGTGACCTTCTAGCTTTCCTCCTATCCTCCATCTCTTTGTTCTCCAGCTTTTCGATAAACTCTGAAATAGTCCAGAATTGATAAGCATCCTTCTCTCTGAGAACTTCCACATGCTGATCCCATTGTGGTGGTAAAGCATCTGCAAACTTATCCACCTGCTTAGTCATTGGAATCTGTACACCATAACTAGACAATTCAGACAACAAATGCATATATCTAGGAGTTAGTTCTTTTAGAGTTTCATTATTAATAAAAGAAAAATTCTCAAACTCTTTGACCAATTCTTCCATTCTCAGGCTCCTAGTCTTCTCATTACCATCATGCTTCCTCTTAAGCTTATCCCAAAGCTGCTTTGATGTAGTACATGTCCCAAACTGATGCAACAGGTCACTTGTGATTGCCTGTGTCAATTGGGAAAAAGCCTTCTTCTCCACCACATATTTCTTCTTCTCGTCCTCAGTTAAGCTTTCCAAAGGAATCATCTCACCTGTATTCTCCAAAATCGGTGCTGTGTAACCTTTAACAATCATGCTCCATGCCTCTGCTCCTTCCACTCCCATGCCTTCCAAATGAATCTTGAACATGGTATGCCACTGATTATACTCTTGCATTTCCATGAGCTTCGGTGGCCGAGTTCCACTACCTGTAGACAAATCCTTAATCAAAGTAGAAATAGCATTAGTGGTTTGAGTATTTACCGCCGCTGCTGCTACTCCCCAGTAATCAGATTGTAGTGCCGGATGTGCTACACTTTGAGGCATCGTGCTCGTCGTTGCCATGTAGTTAAGTGGTTGTGAAGACTGTGTGTTCGTCTTTTGCGTTGCCACTGTCCATGGGTCCATCGTTTGCTGTTGTGGTTGTGTTGTTGCTGATCCCGGAGTAGTTTGAAAACGCCACATGATCACAAACAAAAAAAATATCAACACTTAGAAAAATTTTCAACAAAATCCTAGGTTCGCCCGAAATACACTAGGTTCGACCAGAAAATTCTAAGTTCGTCCAAACTTTAACACTCTCAACCCTTCTGATTCTACGTTCGCCCAAACAGTAACACCCGAACGTATATATGACCCAAATGTAAACACAAAATAACACCCTTCCACTTTCGCCCAAAAGAAACCCGGTCGAATGTGAAAATCTCTACCCGAAAGTGAAAAGTTCAACAAGAAATTTCAGGTTCGCCCACTAACTACTCAGGTTCGCCCACTCTACAACACGTTCGACCACTCAACTCAAGTCAGGTTCCAGGTTCGCCCACCACGATCAGATTTCATTTTTGAAAAACGGTTATTGTTTGAAAAACGGTTATTCTGATCTCAGATTTTCAAAAGTTCATGGATTTGAATGATCTCAATCAGGTTATGTTTCGGAATTGATTTGGAGCAACTTTAATTCTTGGAAAACTTGAATTCGACCACAAATTCTCCTTTAATTCGATCAAAAACACTTAAAAACAATGTTTATGTAAAAACAGATGTATTTAGGTCAAAAACATGTCCAAATCAGCTCTGATTTTATCAAATTTGTTATTGTATGATCCTCTATGCTCTGATACCACTTTGTGAGCGAAAGATTTTAGCTAAAACAGGATTATACGATCATACAAGTCACAAAACCAGGTGCGGAAACCCTAGTTCTGAACAAATTGATAAAACACAAATCAAAACGCAATCAAGATCATTTTCAACATCATTTCATAGATTAACTTCTTTCAAATAAGCTTTTACAATCAGTTTTATGTTAATCTAGAACACACACACAATATCCCAAAACAACCCCTGAACCTGACCTGAACACAGACACAACTGACAACTCTATTACATAATCAAAATCACAAAACCTATTTATAGATACTGCAGGTTCGCCCATTGCTGTTGGTCGAATGTGGACATTTTCCACATTCGCCCATAACCAATGGTCGAATGTGCTTTCTGTTCAATTCCATTCTACCTTCGCCCTTTAATCATCTACCTTCGCCCATAATATCTTCCTTCGCCCACTATTATTTACCTTCGGCCAAGTCACTAACACATGTTAATAATGTTTATCCAATCCTTAGTCGCAAAACGCATCAACAGAATTATTAGTTTAAAATTTATATTTCTGTTCCAAATAATCAGAAATAATTTGTATAAAATTTTGGTGCAAAAATACCAAAAATTGGATTTATTATGATTTAATTATGATTAAAACTAACAAAAATTGATTAAAAATATTAAATAAATGATTTTTCAGAAATAAAAATCATTTCTGAAAAGCTTAATGTTATAAAAACTCAAGATAATTTTTGTGGAAATTAATAAGATCGTTTTGATATTTTTATAGATTTTTATAAATAAAATAGAATAATCTTGATTTATTTATTATATATATTAAATAAATAAATTTTCAAAAACTAAAAATTGTAAGTGAAACATTTATATCAGATTTGTTAAAAATAATTTTTTTAGAATTTATAAAAGAGTTTTAATAATTAAAATGAATTTATAAGATTAAAGGTATTATATATAATTAATTGACTTGTTTAAAGGATAAATGAGAGAAAAAAAAAAAGACAAAAGGACGCCATAGCCGGGACTCGAACCCGGGTGGCTTGGATGGAAAGCACCAGACACAACCATCTGGTCTAGACCATGGTTTGTGTTTGGTGGTTGTCTGTTTAAATAAATATCAACGCCTAAACGAGTTCTTCCCCAAATATCAAATTCGAACCCTAACAATTTCAATCAGACAAATTAACAAGCAATAACCCGATTCATCATAGGGTTATTGCTTGTTGATAGCCGATGAACAAAACCCAAAATTAAAAACCAACTTACAGACACGATTGTTAGTAGATTGCTCGGTCAAGCTCGAAGTCAAACTTCGATGAAAACACACGAACAGTGGCTTAGTTAGGAAAATTGGAGATTGAATTGAGATTTTCGGCGAATGTAGTAGGTTAGAGGGTCTTCAATTTATAGGGAATTGTCTTGGTGTTCGATTTGGGAATGGTTGACCGAGTTTGTTAAGGTTTGACGTGTAAAACCCAAAATTGGTAAGAATTGATGGCAATTCGTTGTGTGTTTGACTCGATGAGGGCCGATAATCACGTTACGTTGCCAAATTACACATCAATCACGAGTCAAGGGTCTTGATTATGGAAGGCTATTGATCTCAGTTGACTTTCCAAGTCAACTGAGATGCTTTCATGTTCGTATATAATTGAATCGTATCCAGATTGTAACAAATATAAAGGCTGGAGCAGTTGGTTTCTATGTTGGTGTTGCAAGGTTGAACCGGGTAGGGACTCAGGTTCGAGTCCCGTCCTCAACATTATTTTTTTAAAACACATAACAAGTGGGCCAGGTGTTGGGCTTGGGGTCTGGGCCTGGGTGATTGGGCCAGCAGATTTGAAATGGGCTCAGGTGGGTTGGGTTAACACATTATAGTTTTTATGTTTTATGTATTATTATTATTATTATTATTATTATAAATCTTTATAAAAAAAATGCTACAAAATAATTAAATGTAAATTATAATAATAGAACTTGTCGTAACGTATAATTATTAAGTGCGAATGTTACAAATTGGGTTGAACAATTTAAACAGAATCATGTCTATGTGATTGCCTAGCTAGGTTAATTCAGATTGTCTTTACAGTTACCGAGTCCGAAACCCGGAGTGACCGTTTTTCCATATTATTGTCTTTTCTAAAAAAATCAATTATCAATTCGTTTTGCAGCACTGCAGCATCTTTTAACAATCTTCATAAAATCAATTTAGTTAATTTATTAGTTTAAACATTACTTTACAAACAACCTTTTGATGCGCACAAGTTTGCCTATTTGAAATGTTGTATTGGCCAAATACGCCCGCTGTTGTGGAATTGTAGTTAACATGTTATGCATGTATTGCAACATCTGTAGGTTAGTTATGCATCTTTGTTTTACTATATTTTTATGTTTTAATCTTTATTGCCTAAAGCGAAAAAACAATAGTATATAAGTAAACAAGTCGAAAGGGTTAAACGGTAAAATTTAGTTAAAGTGTGTTTTTAATATGTAAGTTCTCCTATAAAATATTATGTTGAAAAGGTTTTGTTACTATGCTAATTTTTTAGTCACATTTGAAATAGCTATTTGTTTATAAAACGTGATCCTAACTTTCCTCTCAAGCAACTGCTGCAACTTTTAATAAGGGAAGAACATGTAGAACTTATAAGTAAAAACTAAGAACATTGTTAGAAGTACATTTGACAAGTGGTTGGGCACCACATCACTTAAGTTTGAGTAATAATCTAATAAATTTAATAAAATGCTTTAGAAGATTTTATGCACTAGAAGTGAACTTTGGCGCGCCTTTTGATCCCTATAAACCATATTTGACCTATTTCATTTTTAAAATATTCTTTTTTATTTATAACCTTAGAGGCATACCATAACTCGATTGACATTAATAGTTTCCTTAATATAAGATCTATTAATATATGAATAAACATAATCAGGATCGACCCATTGATATTTAATTTAAGTGAGTTAAAGTTGCCACCTCTACTCACATCATGTTTCTATTTTGCTTCTTTTTTTAGTGGGTTTTTTTTTTTGAATGGCCAACGAATCAATTTCCGAGCACTTTCAGGCGCCCTCTTGACGAATCAGGTACTCGAGAGTACCCGGGCCACCAATTGCCACCAATTCCCGGGAAAACCCGACCACTCACCCGCCCGAAGGCACGACAGTGAAATAATCGGTAAAACCGGTCGGGATCAGGACTCGAACCCAAGCCAATGGCCGGGTCATCCCTCATTTCCCCTCCACCAATGTCCTCCAAATGTAGCTAATGAGAATTGAACCCAAGCCTCCCATAGGAAACTTTAGGCCCTCAACCAACTAGGCTACAAGTGTTAGACTTTTAGTGGGTTTTTTAAACTGCAAGAATATAATCTAATAAATATTGATCTAAGAAAAGACTATTTCTATGCAATCTCGATATACTGACTGGTCATTTTTATTCTTTGTCATTGTGTTTAACTTTTGAATATTGAGTTTAGAAGTGACAATTTAGATCCACTAACTAGCCATCTTTATTCTCTGTCACCCAATATGTATCTTTAGTTCATAGAACTTTGTAAATTAATTAGTTTGTTATTGCAGTAATTTAGCTTTTGTGGTCATAATTATTACATTATTTACAAAAAAAATAATAACGAAAAAGTGTTGATGAGTCAACTTAAACTGTTTTGACCCGTAATAAAAGGTCACCCATTTTGACCCAAACCATTGATTCAATTTTGGGTAACCTTGGAACCTTTCTTCAAAACAAAAGGTGTTTGTCTCCATCCAAAGCTTTTATATTTGTGCTTGATATTGCTAGACAAGAACATTATTCTCTTTATGTACATTTTACCTTTGGTCATTATTTCCTTTAGAGCATACACAATTGTTCACAACACCTAAATTGCTTTATTCAAGAACTTGGATCATTATTTATAATCATATCTTATTTGTTCATCAAAGTAAGAAGGGACCCAAAATGCGCCGTGGGGAATTCAACCAACGAAACCCACTTTTAGCTGACCTGAAATTTACCAGTTTTGACCTGTTACTTGACTCACTCATTTTTTGTATTTCCTATACATCATACTTTACACCTTTCATTTCTTGATTATATCTGGTATATTCATTCCAGTTATTCACTTTGATTTGAGGCCAAAGTAAGGTAACTAACAGTAGTTGGCTATTATGTAACATGACTTGTATGAGTTTGTACTTTGAGATCACAATAGGTTGTTGTTTCCTACTTACTTCACGGTGGCATAATGAATCACCCACAAACGCCATACACATACCACAATTTCACAAACCCCGACAACAACTATAAGGTTATCAAACACACACATCCCCTGCAACGCACAGACATTCCCATTAGTGAGGTTTAATACACGACTCATTACAATGGTGGATAAAAAGTAAAAATAACATAAAAATGAAGGGTCATATGGGCTGCTGCTACTCTTGCAAAGTCACAACACAATTTACCAAAACCGAAAGCGGTTGGCCATTCACATGTTTAGAATTGTGCATTAAACACTTTTTGTTACAAATTCGGTTGCTGTATCAGAATTAAGAATAAGCACATGTTGCTTGTTAGTCCCTAAAGCCCACTCTTCTTATCTTCTTATGTCTTCTAAAATCTTAATAAAGCTAGATTCAAATTGAGGTGTTTATCAGTTTGGTTTATTCCGTTTTTAAAATTCTATACCCCAAACCGAACCAAATTCAACTGAATTGAGCCAAAGTACTTTTTACCCTAATTTATATTTCTGTTTGTGTTCCGAATAACAAGTCAACAGCTAATTAAAAAAAAACACTAAAGCACGCAACATATTATAAAAGAAAGTTTAAAACGATAAGGGGGAAGGGGCACTACCCGTGAGATTTTTTAACTTCACTGATTTCAACTAATCCTACACTGCCACATCACTTTAGTGATTTCCTTTACTAAAACCGTTTTTTAGAGGCAGCACTCCACTGATTATTTATCCAACAATATAACAACAACAACAACAACAACAACAACAACAACAACAACAACAACAACAACAACAACAACAACAACAACAACAACAACAACAACAACAACAACAACAACAACAACAACAACAACAACAACAACAACAACAACAACAACAACAACAACAACAACAACAACAACAACAACAACAACAACAACAACAACAACAACAACAACAACAACAACAACAACAACAACAACAACAACAACAACAACAACAACAACAACAACAACAACAACAACAACAACAACAACAACAACAACAACAACAACAACAACAACAACAACAACAACAACAACAACAACAACAACAACAACAACAACAACAACAACAACAACAACAACAACAACAACAACAACAACAACAACAACAACAACAACAACAACAACAACAACAACAACAACAACAACAACAACAACAACAACAACAACAACAACAACAACAACAACAACAACAACAACAACAACAACAACAACAACAACAACAACAACAACAACAATAATAATAATATAATTGTTATTAAAAACTAAAATAAGGTGTAAAATTCTCACTCCATATGTTGAAAAAACAAACTAGACAAAAAAGAGTTACTTTATTATTTTTCTAACATTAAAAAATCAAATAAAGGTCGTCTTCTTCATTTCAGTATCTCCACACCTGCAAAACTAAAAACTCCTCGGAAAGAAAAACTAAAAAATCAAACGCATGAGGGTGTCGGCTGGATGGTGTAGTGGTGGTCAAAGGACGGTCAGCAGAGAGAGAAAGAAAGATTGGATCATTGAATATCGTGCTTACCGTGCGGTAAAAAGAACCAGCAAAATAGTTCACGGGACAACTACCAGCATGGGTGGCGGCGGTGTTACCGTGCTGGTAGTGGGTACCCGTGACTAAATCGGTAGGTGGCGTCCCCCCTAATAAAGTAAACAAACCCGTTAAATTTAAGTTGGGCTTTAGATTTAATATTTGGGCTAATAAATTTTATATGATTTATTGTATATTATTATTTTTAAATAAATAATTAGTTAAATGATTTATCCGAATAACCGAATAAACCAAATAAAAAAATGTGAAACCAAGCACCAAATTTCACAATTTGTTACAAACCAAACCGAAATCAAATTCATTATTCGAATCGGTTCATAAAATAAAATAAAAATATTATAGAAAAACATATAGTTTAAGGGACTAATCCAAAAAGCCAAAAGGTAAGGCATAAAATAAGGGTGGCTGGAATTTCTAACAGAATTAACGGTAAAACGGTCAACAATGAAAATGACACACATGTTATTAGATCATTACATATGTTTTTGTCAAAGACGTTGCCACGTCCGTTGCCGCCTTTAACGGCTTTCCCCACGTTTACATTCTACACTTCCATCATTATTTCTTTAATTATTTTCCAACATTTTCCTTAATTTTATGTTCTTTTATTCTTGCTTTAATTACTCTATTATTTTTTTAAAATGCTTAATTAAGTGGAAATCCTTATACCCCTAACCTAGCGGTTCTTTTTTTTTTTTGAACGATCAACTAAAGTATTGCCGGGTACTCTGTACGCGACCCCCAATGGCCGAAAGGGGCCTCAGACGGCCTCTAGTCCGTACGGACAGAGCCCTTCGGCCCACCCGTCTCCTGTTCCAGGGAAAACCCGGCCCACAAACCCGCCCGAAGGCACGACGGTAGTGAACCGGTAAAACCTGGAGGGATCAGGAGTCGAACCCATGACCACAAGGGTCAAGGGTCTCTCCATCACTTCCCAACCACCTACCCCACCACAAGGGTGGGGGTATCCATCACATGCCTCCCGTGGGAATCGAACCCGGCTCCCCCAAAGAGAGAACCGACCCTTTTACCACTAGGCCACATGATCAGGATCCTAACCTAGCGGTTCTAAGTTCGAATCCCTACCCACACACTGATGTTCTCTTTGTCTAAGCTCAAATCGTCATGGGAATTTTTTTTGTGGTGTGCATGGATCGAACTGTGACCCCCCCAGGATGGGAACCCCTAAGGGAAAATATACCCTACCTCAAACCAGCTGGGCTGAAGATCATTGACTAATTACTCTGTTATTAAGAAAAGTAATTTCTTCTGAATATATCATTATCATCATCATCATCATCATCATACTCCGTTAAGGTAGGGTATGAGGAGGGTAAGATGTAGACAGCCTTACCTCTACCCCTAAGAATAGAGAGGCTGCTTCCAGTGAGACCCCCGACTCGATGTGGTTTGGTATCAAGCCTTGGACATAAGGCACAAAACACTTAGCAATCGGGACAAACCCGATCAGTGCATGTACCCCTTTGCCTTTTGGCTATCAACGCCACCACATGATGCATGATTAACCGTCCGTCGCTTTTAACGTTATTTTCACGAAATTAGTAAAATAACGTTAAAACTAGTGCAACTTTACTTTTGCCCCCCGAGGGCCACACATATATACATTATATGCGCACACCGTAAGTGGGGTTGTTCTTCTGAATATATATATATATATATATATATATATATATATATATATATATATATATTGTCACACCCCAACTTTTCCCTCGTCGGTTGTGACGTTTGGTAGCTTCGCCACGCAGCGAAAAGATGCATCTAAGGCTCGGATTTCCTGAACGCTATTTCTAACCCTCTAGGATCCCCGATCCCAAGACGTCGCCTACTCCAACCGTGCCATTACCCAAGTTTAAACTTGAAAGACATACTTAAAAAGTCAACATATAATGCTGGTGAGTTCATAGGTTTTTATAAAATGTTTCGTTAATCCTTTAAAAAAAAACTGTTACCGTTACTATTACTGTTATTGTTACTGTTCATACTATGCTTGTGTGTACGCTAGCTAGGCGTCAAGTGTGTTACTCATACGGGTGAAACCATTGCTGACTGTGTGATACCCTTGTTTATAGACTACCTCATCTTCGGCAAGCCTAGTGTGATTGAGACAATATGCACCCGCCCTGTCACACCCTCAAATTTCCACTGCGGGGTTTATACCGCGAGGCGCATGACATACCAGGATCCCATAGCCATAAGTCATATGAACGAACTCTAAATGCCCAAACCATTTAGTTCGTTTTTAAAAATCAAGTTTAGTTAAGCTGCGAAAGCGTAAACCGAATTTAAACCTTTTAAAACCATGCGCAAAACAACGCGCCCAAATTAAAACATATGAAAGAAAACATAAAAGCATAATATGTAATTTAGGTGTATGCTCAAGACCCAAATGCAGTGAAGTGTGCAGTGCTTTCTAATCCTGACACCGGAAGCTAACTACCTGCAAAAGCATGTATATCGTGAGTCAACAAACAATGTTGGTGAGTACACTAAGTAAAGTAAATGAGTATGTAAATGCGCTGGTTTCCAAAACCACGTAAACAAGTAATTGAGTGGGTTCCAAGAACCGTGTAAACACTAGTTCATCGCATGTCAAGGGTAGCTAACCCATTCATGATAACTAACACCGATATACCGAACTGCTGATGTACGTGTAGTCACAAATGTGAGCTGCATGCCTTACATCATTGCCTATCAACAATGATAAAATCTGTTAAGTTATAGTTCACTCCCGCACTCCCCGAGCCGGTGTGAGGTTTGTAAGACCTAATAGCGCTATCAACTAATAACCCGCTTGTCATAACCCGGCAACTCATTCGGTATGTGAAGGACTTATAGATGATAAAGTTGTTTTAGTTCATCAAGGACACAGTTTACGAACTAGCAAAACCCGACTCACACAAGGAGTCAAAAACCGACCCACACAAGGATCCATAGCATCCCAACCCGGGATGTGTAAGTAGTCCCAAACCGGACTAGAAAATAGTAGTCCCAACCCGGACTAGAAAAAGTTAAGTACGTTGTCTCAACCCGAGACGCATGCTTTTGAGAGAAGAGTAGTGAAACTCACCTTAGTATGCAAGCAAGTAAATCCAAACTCCAAGTAGGGTGCACTACCGACTCCCTAGTATAAGTGTCACTAAGTAAGTATATGTGTAATACCATTACACCATATAACCCGTTTGTCCAAGACGTTTAAACGCTCCAAAAGCGTGTAAGTGACACCTAGTGATTCTACATGCATAAGTAAACCCTACGGACCCGTTAGTGAATATGTTGGTTACAACTAGTTTTACACTCCATATGCATCAAATACAAGTGCCCATTCAATTACATATCAAATACATACCACCTAGGACTTCAATTAGTCACGTAAACACTTAATACACAATCTGCGTTTTTAGGACAGATTGTGCGTCAACAAAACTAATTTATTTAAAATACTAAATCAGTGAGTTAAGCTCCCAAATTTTTACTGAATATTTTTTAGGATTCGTTTAACATCCCATATCTTTTTTTTTGTCTCAAAACCAAACACAAAAATTATTAAAATTCGTTCAACACAGCTATGTTCAGAAAACTTTCACAACAGGTCAGTTTAGTAGAAAAATTCCCAAAAATTGTGTATTCATCTAAACGGGATGAATCCACTTGGAAAAGTCAAATTATTCCATTGTTAATCTACTGTAAAAATTTCATAACTTAATTCTTTACAAAACTCTAGTTATAACGATTTAAAGTTGACTCGGTTTGTTAATCCGAAAATCTGATATGACCTTTATATCAAAGAAAATTCCAAAAACATATCAAACGACATCCAAATCAGATGGTTTTGCCCATTCTAAAAAGTTAAGACCATGTACAATCCATTCATTCAAAGAATCGATCAAAAAAATTATTTTCAGGCCACAAAACAGACCCTACAAGTCGACATTCAGATTCTGTCCAGATTCTAATCATGCAATATTATCAATTATATCAAACCCTAGTTGCATATTATCAATCAATAACACCTAATAATCATCATACAACATTAACAAGAACCACATCTGATAAAAAACCTAATTATACATCACAACATCATCCTTCACAAACCCTAGAAGTCTAAAACATCAAGAACATGCATAATCATGCAACCTATCAATTTCTAATCGCATAGGATTATATTTAACCCATTCAATCTTTATAAACTTCAAGTTTTAATCTTTATGAAAAGGTTTCAGCCCTGTACAAACTTAGTTATAAGGTTCTATAACATATTAAAGAAGATTAAAACACAATAGGTTAAAGATTTTACCGCAAGCTCTTCGAAACAATCAACCGAATGCTCTTGAAGCTTCCCGATCGATGTTCTTGCCCCTTAGCAGGTGTTTTGGGGTTAATATTTCATAGGTAGGGCAGTAGGGGCGATTAGGGTTTGAGTTTAGGTGATACAAGAGGCTTAGGGTTGCTTAAATAGGTGATTAAGTCAGTTTGGTGGCGACAGACACCCGCGAGCAGGCCGCTCGGTCCCTGTGAGCGGCCGCTCACAGGGCCTTGGCCCGCGTGGGTGGCCTGTTTCGTCACCCGACGTGTTTTCCTTCAACGTTTTCGCTATTTCGGACCGTAATAAGTGTAACCCCATGTGTTAAGACCCCAATCATCCTAATGGTCCACCTTTAACGATTTTTATTAACGTATTCGGTTTAAGTTCACATAATCACATATGGTTTGCACATAGTTTCACCGAGTATCACAGAAGCACGTAATCGCAATCAATCCAAATCAGTTAACTCACAATTATTATACTTCATTATTCACCAACGTCCGAGGTTCACTAATCATGTATACAGTCTGGTAATTCCTCGAATTACCACCTTATGCAGTTATTAACTTATAACTGTGTAACGTGTGTCCTATCTAGCTAACCGTAGTTGAGTATAATGCAAAGAATGTAATTAGAGTTTAGTTAAAGTGAGAACCTGATATTGCGGGGTATCACACGCCCGACCTCCAACCGTCGAGTGTGGTTTGTCAGGCCCAATAGCGCTATCCACATTTCCCCGCTACATCCCCGTATTAGTGGTTTCTAAGGGACTTAGATGAACCGTATAGTAATAAAGTGTGAGCCATAGTATAACATGAAAACATGTGTTTATAATGTATAACATGTAAATGTGTGATCATAATGTATAAGCATATTTCTCCCCCGAAAACAAAACTAGTAAAGTGTGGGGCCGCGAACTCACGCACCCATTTCATTTTCCAAAACTTGTTTCGCTTTAAATTCCTCAGGTTTTCATAAAAGAAGCATGTCTTCCCCCCGAAAACATTTATAAAACAGTAAAAAGTGGGGTCATGAACTCACCTTAATTTCCTCGCTTAGCTAGCAAACAAAGCCCGAATCTTTGACCGACTTCCTCGTGCCCTATTACCAATAAAAGACACCTTAAAAGTCTATCACATGTAAACCTAGCCTATTATCCGGCTAAAAGATAGTTTATCCAACTATCTAGACTCGTGTGTATTAGCTCGAGTCCTAATATGCTTTAACTCGACGAACCGATCGTGACTTATCTTTCTTATGCGTTAACACAAGACATAGTACCCAAGTTGCGCACTTGTCACTATTCGTGTGTACACCACGTTGGACTAATGCCTCGAAATGTATTACTTATCCTGAGCCGTAGCTCGTCTCGTTAGTCGGATAAATGCATTTGTCTTGTACGTTTATTTTTAGGAAAATACACTTTGCAAAATATAATTCTTATCGTTATAAATTTCCAAGTAATAATAAATGTTACATTAATTCCCAAAATCCGACATTTAAAGTATTCAAAACTTTGTTTCGCATAAAGCTTTCCCAAGTAAATCAGACGTTTATATATTTTTGAATACGAACAATAAACATAGTTTCGTTGTCGAAAACCTTTCAAAAGCTCGCCATACTTGATGTTTGGCAAGACTATATATATTTGTTTCAAAATATTATCCGGGATTTACTTATTATTGTTACAAATATCTTTGTCAAAACATCGCGATTTTATATAAATACCTTTATTAAAACACTTGGAAATTCATTTATAAAAACATACACAACGCTATTAACTTAGTCGCGCTTTGGATTTTATAAAATTTCGGCAGAGTCTCCTCTGTTTTTGTGCGAACCAGACAACACAAGTTGTCTAAAAATTCTCAAAATCAACTTCAAAACACAAGACAAACAAATCTATTTATCCGCAAAATATCATTAACGAGACATTTATACGTGTCGGTAATTTTCATATAATTTACTTATTTATATAAAGATACAACAATATATAAATACATATATAGTCCAACCAATTTAGTCCAATATCGATATTATAAGTCACGCATTTTAATCACTATTACCAGTCGTCCGATATAATCTATAGTTACCGTTTATTATTATTATTCGGTCCGTTCGAGAGTCAAAACTATTTCATGAATATCAATATATTTATAAATATATAATATCCACAACAATAATAACAAATACGAATTAAAGTATACCGATTCGTACGCGCGTAACCCGGAGCCAGCTCGAACTATGCGTAGACCAGAACGTTTGACAGATCTGACCTGTTGACAATGTTTGACCGAAGCTTGACCAGCACCATGCTCCGTACCCCGAAACCCAAGCCGACCAGATCTGACCCGGAGCACACGAATCTGACCCGAGACACTTGACCCGAACAAGACCCGAACCGAATCTGAAAACTAACCGGATCTGATGAGACCTGTAACGAACCCGTCTCGCTCTGATCCCCATGAGACGAAACCTGGCCCGGACATAACCAAGTCACCAAAACGAACCGAGCAAATCTGACCGGAAACCAACAACTAGACCACAACCGTGACCCGCCGAGCACCACTCCAGTCGCCATCAGACCCCCGAGCCAAAGACCCAACCAAAAACAGATCGGACCATAACAAAACAGACCAAAAACGACCAGATTAGTCTTCACTCCGGACCACAACAACCACCTCAGACCTGCCACCAAGAACCACCGCTGTCAACGCCTGCTTCGTTTTCAGCAACCACCACATAATACCACCACCATCTACTGACGCCATCTGCCTCCACTGCTGCCATGACCGAGCAGCCACCACAACCAACACAGAAACCACACCCGAGAACCACTTCCTCTGCCGCTGTCGTCCTTCCTGACCACCACCATCTCAGCCCCGAACCACGAACCCACAACCATACCAAATCCTTCTGTTTCTGTCCCTTTTCGGGTACCATCACCACGCCGCCGCCACTGTTGTTTGCTGTTGAGGTTGCGCCGCTACCACCCAAGCTTGGTGGTGGCCGGCTGTTCTTGTAACAGGAGCGGGGGAGAGGAGAGAGGTTCTAGAGAGAGAGTGATGTGGGTGGCGGCTGATGAAGAATAAAGGAGGAGGAAGAGACAGATGCTTTTATAGGTAGGGTTAAGTTAGGGGAGCATACCGCGTATCCAAACCCGTTCTAAACGTATTAGGTCTCGGTTTCATTTTAGGCTCCATAATTAATTATAAAAATTTGTCGGTTTCGTTCGAAATTAAAAATAATAATAAACCGAGCAAAAATATAAATATTTTCGATGTCCGACGCGTGTTTTCAGAACACGCGTTTAAATCGCGTTAATTAATTTGGTTGCAGTCTCGATTGTTAAAACGATCAGTAAACTTCCGAAACTTTATAATTAACAATATTTAAAGTAAAAAAATTATTTTACATAATAAAAATCACATCAGTATAAATCGGAAGTTGTCGGTTGTCACATATATGTTATGAGATCGTATTCTTAGGGTGGACCGGGCGCTCACGGGATGAAGCTCACATTCGCCGAAGTATCACAGGAACACCACCGCAACCATCATCGGTTCAGCCAATGGGATCAATTCCGGGTTCGTGAACTCGTGCTAGACAGATGGTTGGTTTCAAGATGGTGGGTATTGGATGGAGATGTAGCACACTATTATTGGGAAAATCACGAGAAGAAACATTGATCGATGTCAGTTACCAAAATAAACATTATTTGCGTCTAACGTGTAAGAGCTTCACAGAAATTTAGATGCGCAGAATGTGACACATATTAGAAACATCTATGCTTTAGACACCAATATGTGTAACTTTCTATGCCTCTAGATTTCTTTGAAACCCCTACATATTAAACGTTAGTAATGTTTACTTTGGTATCTCACCGCAATAAACCTTTATTCTTGTGATTGTCCTAGTTTTAATGAGGTGACATCTTTCTTTTGGTTGGATTATTGGTTCAAATGGATTGCTAGAAAGGTGCCCGTTCCACTCATATAAGTATTGAATATCGTTCGTATTTGGAAATTTATGTTCATTAAATGAATATCACTAAATGAATATTTACATTTGCTATTATGTCACGGGTTTGAAAATCCATTTTCAATTGTCACATGTGATTGTTGACAAAACTCATATCAGTTGACTTTTTTTTTAGGATATATGGTTATGAATAATGAATTTAATAATAAAAGAGGTGGCATTCAATGGGTGCCATGTGGCATCATGTGAAGCTTTCTTCTAAATTTATTTATTTTATACTAGCTGATTACCCCGGGAGGGTCCCGGGGTTGAAAAATCTAATTTTACGTGATAACCTATTGCAAATGGCTCAAGTTAACTAACCACAAAATCTCTCAATCATTGCATGTTCATAGTATTCTAATCAGTAATAACTCATATTCCCTAATATAAAACCTAATCAGTAATCATCTAAAGAATCACTTATGTAAGCTGCAACTATTAAAAAACTCATCACATCTCTCTAATTTCTCACATTCTAATGACTCTTATAATTTCTAACCTAATCAACTAAACAAACACTTAAGTTGGAAGTTGTAATCATTGCATCTCATTATGCCACGTGGCATAATTAAAAGATGGTTGAGGCCACCATTGAACGCCACGTCAGCAACTATCAATTCTTTCCGGGAGCGTCCCGGGATTGAAAAATATAACCATTTTAATAATAATAATAATAATAATACTAATAGTAATAATTATTACTCTTGTAATTAAATAAATAAAAAAATAACCTTGCTATAAGGTGACACCATGTGTTGCGCGATTCTTTCTCCTAACTTCTCTTGATGAAGTATACCTAGTAAAATTCCAATGATAACATGGCGATTGGGCTGATTTTCAACATCGTAGATAAGAACCTGGTTTAAAAGAAAAAACATGATTAATGAATAACATGAACACTTTGTGTGTGTTTTTCATGTATGAACGAAACCCCACAAAAAATAGTCGATTTTTCTCCGTTTTTTATATAGGACTATGGTACTCGTTGGAAAGATAATAAAACGCTCGTTAATTTGGTGTAATTTTTTTCTTTAAAAAATCTCGTATATAAAAGATATAAACGTTTAAAAATTATGGGAGGAAACATGAGAGAGAAAATTTTAAATTTATTTTTAAATTCTTTTTTTCCTAAAATAACTCAATTTAATTTAGGGTTTTATGTTTATCTTTTTTTTAATTAAAAAAGGAAATAGTTCAAAAACACTAAAATCTTTCAATTATGATGCCACGTGGTACTCTCAAAGGGAGGTTGAGGCATCTATTGCATGCCACGTCAGCATATACATTTTCTTTTATATATATAGATAGATTTTTAAATAAAATCTATATCTATATTATTTTAAAATTTCAAATATGTTAATTAATATTAATTATTTTAGAATTTCAAGTATGTTAATTAATATTTTATCTTTATTTTTTTCTTATTTTCCGCTCACAATTTTTAAACGTTAGTAACTTTTATGTATGACAATTTTTTGAAAAAAAAAATTACACCAAATTAACGATCGCTTTATTATCTTTCCAACGAGCACCATATATAGTGCTATACAAAAAACGAAAAAATGTTTTTTAGTGAGTTTTTGTTAATGCAGAAAAAAACACAATGTATTTAGGTAATTTCTTAATCATATATAGGAAAGTCACTAATCATGTTATGATAGTATATATGTTTTTGAACCTACTATTACATATATGAATTGTCCATATTCATGTGCTATAACGATATGCTTAGCATTAAAAGAGGTTGAGATTTTTTAATCTGCTGGGAACGCAGCATGAGAACCCCTTTTGATAGTATAAACATTAGAACAACTTTCTTTAACATTAAAAGATGTTGAGACTGTTTACTTCTTTTATCCTTTTTTTTATTAAGTAATATTAGATTTTTCAACCCCGGGACACTCCCGGGGTAATCAGCTAGTAATATATAAAAAAAACTGTTGAAATGTGAGAAGAGATAAAAGGGAGAAAGATAAACAAAACGTTACACAATATATACAAAGTTTGGAGAAGGACAAAACCATTGAAGTTTAGGTGTTGTTTTCCTTAACTCGCCAAAGACAAATTTTGTGTAATTATATACACACAATGTTCAATTTAAATATAGTGATCATGTATAGAAACACTTCCAAAGAAATAGGGTTAAAACTTAAAACTATGCGAGAATGCACCCACACATTTATGAAATACGGATTTAATATTTGATCATTCGTCGGCAATCTAATTTGCGATTAATCAACGACATGATATTAATATCGAGGGATCATCGATTGCATAATTAGCGACAGAATGCCGACAACTATTGGAACGTCGTCCACGTACATAAGTTTTTTTTACCAGTTGGTGATAATAGCAAAATGTTATACAATATGTACAAAGTTTGATTCAAAATATCTATATCTATATTATCTTATTAAGGAGGAGTGATGGCTAAGATAGTCATTTTCATTTCCGTACAACTTAACAAACAAGATGTACAACATATATAAGCAAAAAAATTAAGGATATTATTGGCATACTTGTGACTATTAAGACACTTAGAAGGGTAGATTAGTAAATTTAACATAATCCAATACCTCACATCCTAAAATCTTATCCCAATTATGCCCTTATGTCCAACTTTTAAAACACATAATACAACCTAACCTATGATGCATCTTAAATGTGAGACCTTTCAACCCCCCATCTATATTATTATATATACTTCATTATAATCAATTTCTTGAATGCTAATAGTCTTTTCATAACCTTAAACAAAATCTTAGAGCTAATTTCATGCTTTGAAACATTGTTTTGTCCAAAAAATTTATGTCTTCATTAGATGCGAAGAAAAAAAAATCAATGAGAAGTTAAGACGCTTGAAAGATATGGTTCCCGAATGCTACAAGGTACAAAGATATGAGTTAATCTTTATATACATATATACATTTTTTTTCTACTTGTTCATATGTTCCTTGATAATTACAAAAATTTATCTTCATAATATATCATTGTTTTGCTCCATTTAAATTTAGTTATTTACTATAGACAACGGGAATGCCAGTGATGTTGGATGTAATAATCAACTATGTTGGATCGTTGCAGAATCAAATTGAGGTAATTTAATTGTACAACTAACAATTAAAACAATAAACAAACAATATTCAGAATTATTGATGAAAAAATATTTTTCAAAATTAATTATAGTACATTTTTTTCTCTTCTTTGTGCATTTTTAGTTTCTCTCCATGAAGCTTTCAGAAGCCAGCATGCTCTATGACCTATTGACCTCAACTCTACTGAATTGGATGATATGGCCCATATGAAGGTGACAGGTCTTTTTCCTAACTATCCTTGTTAAGAAGTTATGTATCTTGAATCATATATATTGTTAACTAAATAAAACAGACAAAATTATAAATATAACATTCTAGATTTGCTAATATGTTTCTAATATATTAAAAATATTACTTCCACTTACTGCATGGGATGAAAACTAATGTTGCATGGAACAAATGGACATGAAGGGCAGATGATGGAGAGGATGGTTGGAGAAGGGTATGGAGACTTTCCTCAATTTCAATCAACATGGTCTCCTTGAACGTCATGAAATAGTTAACTCGATCTATACGTAAACTATATTTGTTCTAAGACTTTTAAGGTATTTGTTGATCTATTTAATGTTCTTGTTAAACGTTGTATGAAGTGTGGTTCACAATATTATTTTGCTTTCGGCAAATGTATCACACCACGCCAATGGCGGAAACACGTGGCGCAACGCTTGAAAGCATATCAAAGTCAAGATTAACACAAACTATATTTAATTAGAAAAGATCAATTTATTAGGATGTCGAAAATGAGTATCTCGTTACAATACTGCACAAAGCATTACATAAAACAATGAACATTAAGTTTCAATGTGGGGGTATTTCCGTTTATGTTCCAACCCGATGGTAACAATAGATGAAACCCCGACCAGTATCTGACATCCCGAATTCCACCGCACTAGCCCCATATCTATTCAGCACTTAGTTACCTGAAAGATATGTTTAAAAAGACGTCAATATATAAAATATTGGTGAGTTCACAGGTTTTAGTTTCGTAATAACAACATTTTTACATCCTGTGCAGATCCAACAGAATTTGTGGCCTTTGTAAGGAGTAGCTAGATCCTACAAACTATGATGATGAGCAATCCCTTGAGTCCCATAACCAAACCGAGACTAATAATAATGCCCCGCTCCAAGTCGTTTCTCGGAATCCAACGACTTAATTTCAGAATACGTGCACCCCTGGCATACGCCGATGCATAATAGACGCTATCGATTAGGGGTGGGCCTTGTCAGGCACCAATAGTACTATCCAAATATTCCTTCGGTTTCATTTCCCTGAATTAATGGTTACAGAAGAGAGGACTCAACCCCGAGTGGCGATCACTACTCAAGTACTCATCATACCACTTATCACATTTTAACCTTTGAAAACATTTCAACATGTGACAACGTTTGACAAACATATCTTTCCCCCAGTTAAAACAGTAAAATGGGGCCGTGAAACTCACCTGATGTACAATGTACAATCAAATAGCAGAGAATAGCAAGTCCGTGGTCAAGCACCTACGAACGTCCTAGTGCGTGTAAGTCACTAAGTCCATAGCGTGTGTTTTTCCAGCAAGTTGTGCACCCAACTCCCAACACCACCATTTATATAATTCCCCGTTTAATTAAACATATGTCCTAGGTCCGTTGGTGATGGATTACCCTTGTTACAAGTTACATTTATACTTTCATGAATATTAATTAACTTGTATAATATTATTCTCGACTCAACTTCACTTAACGTATAATTATTTTCCCATTAAATAATTATACTTAAGATCTCGTCGTTCGATATAATATCTTTACCACTCGACACGACTCACTTTACCGTATATTTATTTTCCCATTCAAATAAATATACTAAGGTCTTGTCGTTCGATAATATGTTTTCTACGCTCGACTCGACTCACAATACCGTATATTTACTTTCCCATTAAGTAAATACACTAGGATCTCGTCGATTCGATATATTTATATATATATATATTGTTTTCTGCACTCGACTCGACTTACCTCCCCGTATATTTACTTTCCCATTAAATAAATATACTAAGATTTCGTCGAGTCGAATATATATATATATATATATATATATATATATATATATATATATATCCTTGTTAAGTCCATACACTTGTTTAACGTTTAATCGTTAGATTATTTACGTTACTTTTCTCCCACGAATATTTTCCAACACTTAGGAAAGCGTTATGTATTTTCCACCCAAATCATATATTTTAAATCCTTAAAATATATTTATACTCATCTTGACGTAATGATACTTTTCTCGTCCGTCCGTTTTTACGTCTTAGTTCGTTAACACGTTCAAGTCCGATCACTTAACTTATATATATATATATATATACTAGTTTTTAACCCGGGAGCGTCCCGGGTTGAAATATCTAATATAACATAATAAAATATATTATTATTATTTTAAACAATTCTCTGCCATAAGTTATCATATTCAAATATAAAAAAAACAAATCTCTACGCCGGGGTATAAATCTAGTGTCATTACAAATGAATTCGGAAGTTTGTAATCGATCATTCTAAAAAGAACTAACATGAAATAAGAAAAAAAAAAGTCAATTATTGAAATATCGAACACATTAGTCTAAGGGTTATGTGTTGCGTTAAAAAATTCATGGGTATATGATCGGGTATGTAGTTCGGGTATTTGGGTATGTTGTTTCGGGTAATCGGGTCGGGTATCACCTAATCCCAGACCCCGACCCAAACCCACCATTTTTTTAAACTAATCCCAAACCCGACACAATAACTGTCGGGTTACAAAAAATTGTCATTTTTCTCCGATTTTTATATAGCACTATGGTACTCGTTGGAAAGATAATAAAACGCTCGTTAATTTGGTGTAATTTTTTTCTTTAAAAAAACTCGTATATAAAAGATATTAACGTTTAAAAGTTATGGGAGGAAACACGAGAGATAAAATAATAAAGGTTTAATATTTAGATTTAGTAGATTAGGTATTTAATAGATTAGATTAAAGATTATACTAGATTAGGTTAAATCATATTTATTTCTTTTTTTTAATTGGTTTAGAGTTGCCACATCACATCCTATGTGGCATCTCTCAAAGGAGAGATTGCATAAGAGTATGACATGTATGATTAATCCCTTTGCAATATATAGATATATATATATAGATATAGATATATAGTTAATTTTTCCCAAATTTCCCAATATGTGTATTCTAGGAAAGTTATTCACCTCTTTAATTTCCTACACATATTACTTGGAAGTTCTATAAATACCTTTGTATTTTTAACACAAGACTTGACAACTTATGTATAAAAATGCTCCAACACTTTTATATTCCCATTTATATAAAAGTGTTCATTTTTATATAAGTTTCCACCAAGCTTTTATTTTATCTAACATTTTTTTAAAAACCTTTGTTTTTATATATATATCCATATGTTAGATAAGTCCATATTTTTATAAAACTCTATTTTATAAAAATACACTTTTATACAAAATACATGTGTATAATTACTAGTATTTACCAACTCTTCCTTGGAAAATTATTATTTACACTTTTGACACCAAACTTTCCATAGTTATATTTTTAGACACAAGTTTCTAAAAATATCATCTTTAGTCCCTCAACTTTTAAAGTTACAAAAATAGTCCTTTAACTTATAAAAGTTGCATTTTTCCATTATATCTTTCAAGATTAGCCATTTCCCACTAAACTAGTAGACTTTAATGGATCATTTTTGCCATGTTAGTTTATCTTCACATTTCAACACTTTTAATAGTCTCATATCATCTTATCAAGGCTACTAATAAGTGTAATTAGTGTGTTTTGTCCAACATGTTCAAATTATACTTTTCAAGTTTGTAGACTTTGTTAATGTAGATTTTGTATAACTTATTTTCTAACAAAAGTAACCTTATATCAAGACTTATATGCTTATGTTAAGATGATTAAAACCATTTTTAAGTTCCTTCAAGTTCTAATAACAAGTTATATTTAAATCACCATTTTCTTCAAGTATTCATGAACTTTATAGAAACTACAAGAATACTTCACATCCATCACCAAATTTTTGGCCATTTCACACTATTTTAACACCATTTTAGTCTTTAAAATTATATGTTTTATTATGAAAAGCTTATTCAAGTTAACCCCTTGTACAACTTGCTTCAAGCTAATAAACATAAACTTTTAAAGACAAACAAGATCAAGAATACTTACAACTAGCACAAGGCTAGGGAAGCTTTCAATGCTTGATTTTGATGGGGTTTAGTGTGTTCTTCCTAAGTGGTTAAGCTCCAAGATTGAAACACACAATGGGGGTTTGGAAGATGGATGTTTATGAGTGATTTGGAGGTGTTAAAACTTGAAAGAAGTGTGTGTGTGTGCTCTTGGAAACTTACGGCCAAATGAAGAAGAAAAGAAGAAGAATTTGCTTTGTATGATCAAGTATTCTCACATGTGTCTTTTATAATTCTTCCAAATCTTCCAAATATTGGATGCAATCTAGTATGGATCCATGAGGATTTATGTGGTACTAGTTGAATCTTTGGGTGATCTTCTAAGTGTGTGTATTGCCGTGGATTTTAAAAGGAAAGAGAAGATTATATAAATTTTTCTAGGACATAATATCTATCCAAGATTCAAAAGATCTAGTGCTAGATATGAACCCAATATATTAGTGATATGTTGTCCTTAGATGATCTTGGTGGATTTGTATATGTGTGTGTGCTGTGGATATTGAAGAAGAAAAGAGGATTTGTATAATCTTCCAAGCCATACACATATCCTTTATAATCTTGCATGTAATCTTCCTGGATATGAAATCCCTTAGATTATGGTCTTCCTTGTACTAACAAATCTTGTGGAGATTATATCTAGGGGTATTTGGCCGATTTATCAAAGGAACATGGAAGATTTTATATAATCTTTCAAGTACTCATAATATTATACAAGATATTATCAAATCTATACCATATCTCTTTTGATATATCTTAGATTTCTATAGATTGTTTAGTACAAAAGAAAATTTTCAATTATGGAAGGGGTTGGGACGGTTCTTGGGTGGGTGTGGTGGGGTCCACAACACAAAATATTTGCCAAATAATATGTTAAGCTTCATGCTTTAACGTTCGGGTATTAATCGGATTTTAATCACGCGTTATTTGGACATTATAATAGCTTCTAATAACCCTTAAACATAGCCTAGTTTAAGTGTTAGTTGGTTAATTAGGCTCTTGTCGGGTGAAATTATAAGTTATACGCGTACCGGGTGTGGTACACACACTTTATTCATTGCCGGGAGATTTGTATGTAAAGTTTTCACTTATGGTTTTGGAGTTCCAAAACACATTATATTTTGTGAAAATGCTCTTTATTTTATATCCTAGGTGTCCGGGATCCTTTTCGTTTATTTAATTTTTACCGGGTAATCACCAACGTCCGTACCGGACAAGTTTATTCGCACATGATCCTATCATGCTTCATTATTAAACGTGTGCATTCCTATGCATCTTATGGAGAATTTGCTATTCTCTAAGGCATCAGTTAAATTATTCCAATTAATTTAAATATGCACTTAAACCATTAATCACATATACTAATTACGTACGGAATCACATCGAATTTTGCCGGATGTTACAAAATGTATATTGTTTAAGTTCTAATTTTAATTAATAAAATAAATTAAACACTAGCATAAAGAGAAAACAAAAACTTAACTATGTGTTAATTACTTATGTTATTTGTGTTAAGAAATAAGAAATCGAAAAGCCATAAATTCATGCTCACGCTAATGAATCAACCCAAATCTTTATCTTCTATACTATATTATAAAGCATCAATGAATGATACCCGCAAAATTTAAGTAAATACAACCTTTATTGCTTATAGTACAATGCTTATTGAAGTCATTTAGGGGGTAAAATTGTCTTTCTACTTAAATATTAAATTGTTGAAGAAATTAATTTAAACATAATTATAAAATTGATGAGGAAATTAACAATAATATGGTGACTCTTTACATTCATAACCTCCGTGTCTTTATTATGTTTGTATCAATGTTATAGTTTTATAAATAGTGGTCATGTATTTGGTATATAAATAATGTAGTGACTCTTTACATACATAACTTACATATCCTTCAATGTTTATAGTAAATAAATTACATCATATATTATTTATTTATATCTTCTTTTAAATTTATGTGGTTGCATGATGGTATGATGTGACACTTCTGCACACAAATGAATATGTAGGCTTGAAGTTTGCCATGCCAACACACCCAACCCATGACACGTTTCAACCCATTAAAGTGGGCGATATATGTAGGCTTGATGTTTATACAAGCAAATATGGTAGAGATACTTCATGAGCAACGTCATCGTCTTCCTCGATGGTTTTTTTGTTTTCTCTACTACTATAAGCTTCTAAGAATAGAATTTAAGTTTCTGATCTCACGAAGTCACCAATTGTTTATATATCCAAAAGAAGACAAGTTCTTATCAGTCGATTTGGTAGTTTTAACTATATTGATTAGTAATTTGTTTGGTCCAATATATTTGTTACGGCGCTTGTCAAACTAACATAAAACGAGAGTATCTATGCAAATCATTGACTCCGCTGCATTTCGCGAGTGCCCTAAAATAATAAAAATATGTTGCACACTACAAACTGCATTTTAGTAATTACATCACTTCCACTACAATCTTATGATCATTAAGAGATACAACGCCACTTCACTACGCTAAGCACCGCTCTACGATGACATACTTATCTGCCTTCGAGATACATAAAAGGGTCTCACAGAAGGACGTGGGACAATCTAAGGGTGTTCCAAGGAATAGTACGGCCTATTGTTATGTACCCATTTGAAATTTTCAGAAGATATACTTATGAGTTTCAGTTTTTAATAACATATATTTTATAAATCATTGTTTTCTACTTCATTATAACGAATAACCAAAAAACACGATACACGAGTGGCAAAACAGTTGCACCCGCCGTAACGCGCGGGCATTCCTACTAGTATAGATTATGTATAGAAACACTTTAAAAAAAATTAGTGTTAAAACTACGTGAGAATGCACGCACAAATATATGAAATATGGATTTAATATACGATTATTCATGGGTAATCTTATTTGTGATAGGTCAACAACATGATTTTATCCAGGGATCACCAATTGTATAATTAACGACATAATGCAAACAACTATTAAAACGTTGTACACGTACACACATCATTTTTACCCGTTGGTGATAATCATTATCTATAACGGTGACAAAAAAAATATTTTTAATTTTAACGAAAAATTACTTTATTCATCATTCAAAATGTTACAAAACGGTTGCTAGTAAGATGCTAGACCATACATCCCACACCTAAAACTCTATACATTATACGTTAAACCATTTGTTCACAGTAGATATTGGCTTAAAGACCGTTTCACCCAAATCTCGTTTTGAGCAAGCTTATGACACATGCAACAAGTAAGCATTACATCATATGAAAATCAATGTTACCATGATTTACCAACTTATAATGGGAGTTTGACTTTAAGTTTTACGTCAATAATATGGCATCACACACTCCAACAGGTGATACAACAATGAAACCGGTTAATTAGAAACCGGTCGTAACAAACACCAACTGCAACCATACCAGTCGCAATCTCGGTTGCAAATTTCGACTTACTTTTGGTCACTAAAATTTGTTGCAAAGTTAATTCGATCGTAAAAATATTGGGCAGAATTTGTTGAGCAGTGGCGAAGCTTGACCCGAAGTTCGGGGGGTCGGAAGTCACCGGGGGTTCGGAAGTCACTGGTTTCGGGGGGTCGAAAATCAGTTTCGGGGGGTCGAAACCCTATATTTTCAAAATTTTCTATACGGATACTATATAATCGGAACTTCTGCGCGAAAATCCGGGGGGGTCGGCCGCCCCTCCCCGCCCCTACAAACCTTCGCCACTGTTGTTGAGTAAGGCTTTTGTGACATGACAAATCATTCGCAAATGACCTCTAGCGATTGATTTGCGGCTATTAATGGTTGCAGAAGGGGAGTTATGTGGCAGTGTATATAGTATAAACTATAAACACACGAAATAATTAGGAAAATATTTGGCAAACATATTAAGTTTATAATCTGAATTTGTACATGGATTATAGTAGATAGTTTTGACCTTTTTTTACGGTGAATTTTAGTGGTGCTTAATCAAACTCCCTTTTCGGGGAGCCCACTGCCCCATTCCGACTAGACTATGTTGTTTTTACCGGATCCTCGCTAGCATCAAAGTTTGGCTTGGCGTACTTTATAAATTTCTTTTATCAAAGTCAACTAAAATTTCTTTTCTCCCTCAAAATGGGCTTGAAAAATGTAAACTTAGGACAAAACTTAAACAGGTAAAAAATATTTCAAGTGCTATACAATCTATTAAATTATTCTATTAAAATACAAATTCATTTTCATGAATAATAGTAGTTATGCCAACCAAAACTTGCCATATGTCCTTCAACTATATATTAATCCACTTAATATAACATATAGTTATTTGCAAGTTTAAAAAATATATTCAAAAATTGATGATTAGTCAAAATTAATAAGATAATAATTACATGTATGGCACTAAGTACCAACGCCTATAAAATCCCTTCAACCATCCTGATTTGAGGCAACCCACCAACTATATCCATAGTCTACAACATGAAGAACCAAAATATGAAGATTTGCATGGTTGGCATTTTGACATGTGTGCTTGTGTTGTTTTTGCAACATCAAGGTGTTGATGCCACAAGAGAAATGCGACACCGTCGTGACTCGAGGCTGCTGAAAGAGACGTTTTACCCGAGATATGGAGAGACTAACCCGAGTTCATTACCGTACATGAAAACCTCTACAATCTTCAATGTTTTAGCTTTTGGTGCTAAAGGCGACGGAACAACAGACGACACAAAGGTAAGTGAGAGTAGAATATATTTTACTTGCTATGTTGATTGACCAATCGTGTTTTGCACAATGGGGACATAATTGATGCAAATTCAGTAAGATTGAATAGTCATTATTGTCACATACTAAAAAGTATCTCACAACTCAATTTTGCTATATTAAAGTACCAACACTACATTAATGCATGTACATGTTATAAATATTTAAAATGATGACCCATTACCTTTTAAATATGTTAACATTTGATGAAGCGTCGACATTAAACTTTTTTGCAAATAAATATTTATATGATCATATTTCGAAGAATTCAAGGAATAATGAGACATTATTTTAAAATACTGATGAGCTTTGATGAAGCAGGCATTTGAAGCAGCATGGCTAGCTGCTTGTAAATTGGAGGCATCAACTATGGTTGTACCAAAAGGTTCAGTCTTTTTAATCAAACCCATATCATTCTCAGGACCCAATTGCGAATCAAACATTGTTTTTCAGGTGAAATAACTCAATACCTCGATCGATCTAATTGTACACAACTCATTTTTTCATGAAATTTTGCTGAGTAAACTAGCTTGTTGGTTTCACAGTTAGATGGAAAGATCATAGCTCCAAAAAGATCTGGAAGCTGGGAGTCTGGACTCCTTCAATGGCTCGAGTTCACAAAGCTCAATGGGATAACAATCCGTGGAACTGGTGTTATTGACGGGCAAGGCGCAGGATGGTGGAGCGAGTCATCCGGCAATAAACCAACTGTAAGAGCCGCCATTACCAGAGATGATTTTGGTTTGAAATAATGATGTACACTCTAATGCATAATGCTTAGAATGTATCCTATCAATGTTTGCTAATAAACCTGAACAACTAAGTAACTCTTTTTTTTTTGTTAAGGGGGACGGTAACCCAGCAAATTTTTAAGTTGTTAACTCTATAATATATATACACAGGCTATCAGGTTTTACGGGAGCTCTGATGTGACTGTAACAGGCATAACGATACAAAACAGTCAACAAACACACCTCAAGTTCGATAACTGTCAATCGGTTCAGGTTTTTGAAGTCACTATTTCGTCCCCAGGTGACAGCCCAAATACAGATGGAATTCACTTGCAAAACTCTCAAGATGTAACCATCCATAGCACCAAACTTGCTTGTGGTAAAAACTTATTTGCTATAATAACAAGATTTAACTAGGTTTTTTTATTAATTAATTCAACATGCAGGAGATGATTGTGTTTCTATACAAACGGGATGTTCGGGAGTAAACATACAAAATGTGGATTGTGGAATGGGTCATGGAATAAGCATCGGGAGCCTTGGTAAAGATAATACGAAAGCATGTGTTTCGAATATTACAGTTCGTGATACTAAGATCCATGACACAGAGAATGGAGTAAGAATAAAGACATGGCAGGTAAAAGACAATTAATCTTTGTATAAGTAGAGTTACAAGGTAGACTGTTCGGTTAGATAAACGGTCAAAATAGATAAAATGTTAACTAATAATTTCATAGTTAGATCACTTTAAAGTAAAAGCCTAAATTAATGGGTCATGTCAAACACTTCAGGTCTGTTTGGGTTGTGATCCACTTTGAAATATTGTTACAAAACTAGCATTGATTCTTTTTGATGGTTGGAAAGTCTTGATCTAAGCTCCTCCTACACGTTTTAATTTCATATAATAATAATAATAATAATAATAATAATAATAATAATAATAATAATAATAATAATAATAATAATAATAATAATAATAATAATAATAATAATAATAATAATAATAATAATTGTTATATCATTATAAACTAACCTTATTTCACTTATAAGATTGAAAGTGGCTCGTTTAATTTGGACTATAGATGGTAAAGCTATTGTCGGGTCACATACATACGTTATACAATGGGTTACAACAGGTTTTGGCTAGGGCGAGTCATAAAAAGGTGGTTCAACAATAAATGCTTTACTTTAGAAATCATATATAACGAGTATATTATACAGGGGAAGGATCATTTGAGAACAATTTTCATGTGAGAAGAAAAGAAGAAATGACATAACTATAAACATTAAATACATTAACTCTTCTCACATTAATTTGTCATTAATACTTTAGACTACACATATCACAATTTGTCCCACACATATCAAAATTCATCCTACACATGTCGAAATTATCATATATTTATCCTACACATATCAAAAATTCATCCTACATATGTCGAAACTATCATACGTTTATCCTACATATATCGAATTTATCCTTCACTTCAAATTAGGCTTGGTTTGAAAAAATATATTTTGAAAAGCAATTATTAGTTTCATTTATTTAACTAGTTTATGGGGGTTACAATAAATTAATTTATTTAACTATTGGTTTAAAATTCTTCTTTTTTCTTCTTACAAGAAAGTTCTTCTCATTTGAACTCTCCACATATTATATAATCTTAGAATTCTATTATTACAGCAATCATCTTTTTAGAAAAAAGATGTGGGACGTTGAAAATTTGATGTCATAGAAGGCTTTTAATTCATTCACCCCTTTTTTTTTGTGATACCTTTTATAATATAGCAATTCGGCCATTTACATTGAGCAACCAAATGATCTAGTACAAGTTGAGTTTGTATAAATAGGGTATTATGTAGAGAGCTTTTTTGTAGGTTTCGAATTTTCGGGTTTGACATAAAGAGTCGAACAAGTGAATAGTTCAACACGGTGTTTGTTTGATCAAGTTGACGGGACATGTGCTAATATTAATGTCTTTTTTTTTTTTTTTCCGCAGGGTGGTTATGGCTCAGTGCAAGGAGTGACATTTTCCAACATTGAAGTTTCAAAAGTCGGAACTCCAATCATAATTGAGGAATACTACTGCGATGGGGGCAAATGCCAAAACAAGGGATCATCAGTGTCTGTTTCAGATATATCTTACCAGAACATAAGAGGGACATATACTAAAAACCCTGTTCGATTTGCATGCAGCGAGGGTACACCATGCACAGATGTAAATCTAGACACAATTCAACTACAACCAGTACAACAAAACAATGATATAGGAAAACCCTTTTGTTCTAATGCCTATGGAGAACTCAAAACAACCACTAGCCCTCCAATAGATTGCTTGATGGCAGCTAAGTTGTCCAAAAAACAATCTCAGAATAACTATGATTCATGCCAAAATTGATGTTATCTATATTTAATGGGATCATATGCATTAGATATATATGTTATAAGTTTGACACCTTGTATACTGTTAGTTTGCAAAATATAATATTTTCAGTTATTAATACAATGTTTTTTTAATCATTTTATAAATGCATCATCCTTATACAATCAGAATATCATATTAAGTGCTGAATCATTTACATTAATGGTAGTTTTTTGGTTTTACAAATTATAATTGATAGGTTTCATGAAAAAAATCACAAATGGTGAAGCCTTAGATCCATTATAAGGGATCATAGGTAATCTTCTTTTCAATCATTTGCACCCTGTAAGTTGTCCCTTTGAAGCCTTAGATCCATTCTAAGGGATCAAAAGAACATATGCAGTTTTATACTTTATTTTTTTTTTTGAACGCTTGGTTTTACTATATTATAACCTTTTTATTTTAATTAGTAATTAAATTATCTATGACATAATCTGGTTAAAGTTCAATTTGCGGTCTCGCCACCTACAAAATTAACATTTTAAAAAACGTGTTTAGTAAAAAAAATACAAAGGGATGCCATACAGACACATTATATTTGTTTAGGCTTTGTGATATACCGAGCCGCTAGCAGACAACTATAATCAAACCGGTTTTTGGGTGGTCGTGGTGCGAGACACCGAATCCTCTCCCATGCCCATATTTGAAGGAGCAGTATGGGCCCGGTTAAGGCTCTTCTATCCGGATGGGTGACATCACAAAGCCGTCTATAAAGACAACAGAGGCATTACCAGTTTTGGTTTTTTTTTTCATGAAGCCTACCAATTATAATTTGAAAAACCAAAAAGCTACCATTTTTGCAAAAAAATTATGTTTTTCATGTCATGGCTTCCACCTGCAAAGTTTGGATACTTACTTGCTTTTGTATTTTTTTTAAATGCAATGATTGTGCTTATCCTATAAACCCAAGTATTTTCTTGAATGGAATCCGACCCAGTAATTAACTTGGCCGCTCTACATATGCATCGGTGCGACTTATCGGACTGTTGATCTTAGTAACCAGATTATGTCATAGATAATTTACTAATTAAAAATAAAAAGGTTATAATATAGTAAAACCGAGCGTTCAAAAAAAAAATTTAAGTATAAAACTGCATATGTTCTTTTGATCCCTTAGAATGGATCTAAAGCTTCAAGTGGACAACTTACAGGCTGCAAATGATTGGAAAGAAGATTACCTATGATCCCTTAGAATGGATCTAAGGCATCACCATTTGTGGATTTTTTCCATGAAGCCTACCAATTATAATTTGTAAAACCAAAAAGCTACCATTAATGTAAATGATTCTTAAGTGTTTGAGGTAAAATTGTTGCAAATTGCTACATAGTCATGGGTTGGAGTTAGGGCTGTAAACGAACCAAACGAACACGAACAAGGCCTTGTTCGTGTTCGTTTGCTAAGGAATTAACGTGTTTGCAAACTGTTCACGAACACCTACCGAACAAGATTTTTTGTTCGTGTTTGTTTGTTAAGAAAATAACGTGTTCACAAACTGTTCATGAACACTTACTGAACGAGATTTTTGTTCGTGTTCGTTTGTATTTATTTGTTAAATTTAGGTGTCAGACAAAAAAGAGCACAAACAAACACAAATGAATGTAAACGAACACAAATAGGCATTACTGAACAAAATCGAGCACAAACTAACACATTAAATTCTGAAAATTCGCAATTTTCATCGCTAACATTCTCCGCCTAGAATATACTAATCCAATTACTCAAATATACGTGACAAAATCTTGATCACATAATGTCTTATAAAAACACAGAGGTATCATATTAAACTTGAAATCTTCTTTAATCCACCAAAAATAACAGTTAATCAAAATAGTTAATTAACATGTGATACACTAATATATGTTAAACAATCTACCACTGGGAAATTTGAAATACTTAAATTAAAAATAAAAATTAAAAACCCTAATGAACTATCGAACAAAAACAAACTTACACAAACACGTTACCGAACGTTCACGAACATAAACGAACGAACGCGGCATCTGTCCATGTTCGTTTGTTTAGCTAAACGAACGGAATTTTTTGTTTGTGTTCGTTCATTTATTAAACGAACGAACACAAACGAACTTCCCGCCGAACATTTCACAAACTGTTCGCCAAAAGTTTGGTTTGTTTACAGCCCTAGTTGGAGTAGTGGAAAGAGTCTCTTGCATAAATGCTTACTGAACGAGATTTTTGTTCGTGTTCGTTTGTATTTATTTGTTAAATTTAGGTGTCAGACAAAAAAGAGCACAAACAAACACAAATGAATGTAAACGAACACAAATAGGCATTACTGAACAAAATCGAGCACAAACTAACACATTAAATTCTGAAAATTCGCAATTTTCATCGCTAACATTCTCCGCCTAGAATATACTAATCCAATTACTCAAATATACGTGACAAAATCTTGATCACATAATGTCTTATAAAAACACAGAGGTATCATATTAAACTTGAAATCTTCTTTAATCCACCAAAAATAACAGTTAATCAAAATAGTTAATTAACATGTGATACACTAATATATGTTAAACAATCTACCACTGGGAAATTTGAAATACTTAAATTAAAAATAAAAATTAAAAACCCTAATGAACTATCGAACAAAAACAAACTTACACAAACACGTTACCGAACGTTCACGAACATAAACGAACGAACGCGGCATCTGTCCATGTTCGTTTGTTTAGCTAAACGAACGGAATTTTTTGTTTGTGTTCGTTCATTTATTAAACGAACGAACACAAACGAACTTCCCGCCGAACATTTCACAAACTGTTCGCCAAAAGTTTGGTTTGTTTACAGCCCTAGTTGGAGTAGTGGAAAGAGTCTCTTGCATAAATGCTTACTGAACGAGATTTTTGTTCGTGTTCGTTTGTATTTATTTGTTAAATTTAGGTGTCAGACAAAAAAGAGCACAAACAAACACAAATGAATGTAAACGAACACAAATAGGCATTACTGAACAAAATCGAGCACAAACTAACACATTAAATTCTGAAAATTCGCAATTTTCATCGCTAACATTCTCCGCCTAGAATATACTAATCCAATTACTCAAATATACGTGACAAAATCTTGATCACATAATGTCTTATAAAAACACAGAGGTATCATATTAAACTTGAAATCTTCTTTAATCCACAAAAAATAACAGTTAATCAAAATAGTTAATTAACATGTGATACACTAATATATGTTAAACAATCTACCACTGGGAAATTTGAAATACTTAAATTAAAAATAAAAATTAAAAACCCTAATGAACTATCGAACAAAAACAAACTTACACAAACACGTTACCGAACGTTCACGAACATAAACGAACGAACGCGGCATCTGTCCATGTTCGTTTGTTTAGCTAAACGAACGGAATTTTTTGTTTGTGTTCGTTCATTTATTAAACGAACGAACACAAACGAACTTCCCGCCGAACATTTCACAAACTGTTCGCCAAAAGTTTGGTTTGTTTACAGCCCTAGTTAGAGTAGTGGAAAGAGTCTCTTGCATAAATGCTTAAAATGCCTACATCAGGCCCAAGTTGACCCGATAACCTCCCCACCCTTATGCAGGAGCTTCGTGCACGGTTTTGCACTTTTATCTATAGTATATTTTTTTTTTCACTAAACCAATGTTGCAAATAATGCCCGTAACAAATCTTGTAGCACTATTATGAATGTTTTTGTTTAGCTAAAACAAGATAAATAATGTTAAAATTTTCACTAAATCCGTGTTATCGTTAGTAGAATTGTCAGTACCTCATGTTTAGTTAAAAGAAAATAAATAAAAGATTTTAGTTGGGTATTATATGGCGACAATATTATTATTAATAGTAACATAGAAACTCCTTAAACCATCGATTGTACGTTTAGGAATGATGAGTGAACTAATTTCAACAATATCGCAACAAATTATCTACCCAAAATATTTGATCGATGTCGTGCGGTTAATAAAAAATATGTGAAAAAATTAGTATAGTGTAAATGAGTTGTCTTTATAGGGAATTGGTGAAGAATTGTAGTTTTGCAAATTTAACTATTAAACTAAAACCTAACTATGTTTTTTTTTCTTGCTTTGAATTTCAGAAAACGGATTTGAAAAGTGGTAAACAACTAGTAGATTACCCGTACCAGTCCGGGTAGCAACAAAAAATCTATACATAATGAAAAATTATAAACATGCATACTATATAGTTAAAAAATAGTATCTATTTCGTAGCAATGTAGCTCACTATCAATAACAGCACGCTGTAAGCATACAATATGTAAATACATAAACTACCAACTTTATGCAATGTCATTTGTTGTTCGATACAGCCAAATTTATAAGAGGAATACTTATATAATATCCATGGTCTGCATATGGAAATAACAAAGGATATTGCAATGGCATATCGTAATATTGGTTTGACTATATATCAACAGTTGATGCGGAACTCTTAGAAATGGAAAAACCACCTTTCCATCATAACAAAACAAAGTTAAACTCAAAACAATAGGACACGAAGATTTAATAGTTCAGTCCTCATATTAGAGCATACCTCCACAATGAACACATACGCGTTCTACGTCGCCATAATCACAAATGAGTAACAAATATAAGAAGCTCAGTTATCCTAATAGTCCATATATCAAAACAGGGACACATGAGTAACAAATATTTTAAGCATGATTTACAGCGAAATACATCATAGAAAAATTACTCGTTCATAATGAAAAAAGCCGTTTGTTGTACACACACACATACAGCAACATACACACCTTCCCGGCAGCCAACTTAACAACTCAGACGCAATTATATCACCATCAACATCATCGATGCATGTCCAATAGTTAACCTGGTTTCACATATCTTTTTTCTTAATACATGCATATTAATAAACAACCAAATTACTGCTATGCGTTTATTTTTTTGTTAACAATGGTATGACTTTATATTAGTTAATAAAACACATGTAACATTATTATATTATTATAAGAATTAATTGATTATAAGTAAAAGTATAATAAAAAATATAATTGAATAATCACAACAAAAGCATAATCTGTTTTTTAGTTGTTTCATTCCCTAATCTTCATATCCTTCATTAACCGATGGTAAGTTATCATACCTTACTCTTCATTACAATCTTAATCGATCAAGGCGGTAAGTTATCACCAATCATAAGTCTCAAATGCTAAATACGGTATCAATTCTAACAACGATTAGTAGGGTTAGTGTTCGTTTATAATTATCAGATGATTGTTTTTATGATTGCTGTTTATTAGTTATTATATCAGATTTCCGAATTTATTAGGCCAATTGTGTGGTGTAAAGTTAGGGTTTATAGTTGAATGTTCATTATTGTTCAAATAAGATATTGGGTTTGATTAAGGTTAATGTTGCCAGTTAAGTATTCAAAGGGCAATTAACTGTAATATACAAGATAATATAGGCATTATTAGTGTCAAATAGTGGAAGTTTGAATGGTTGTTAGTGTTACTTGATATGGCCGGTATGTTTATATGTTTAAATAAAAGGTTATCAGTGTCCATATCAAATATTGAGATTGATTAAGTTTTATATGTGATTTACGGTTAGGGTTTTTGTTTGTTTTTATGTTTATATGGGATTCAACATATAATATCATAGGTGACATGATAAGTTATAAAAATTGATTAAATAATACAGCAAAAGTGCAAGTTAATATTTCTTTTTCATGAATCAGGATTTAGAAGTTCACTCATTTAAATATATCTATATACAGGTTATTGGTATGCTTCCTTTGATTATAAAATGTAAAGATCACCACACCGATTTATACACATGGTCAGAAGTGACTTAATGATATAATAATCATAATATGAATGCTTATGAACCAAACACCAAGATTGTCACACCCTCAAATTTCACGTGCGGGGTTTTACCGTGAGGCGCGTGACACACCAGGATCTCAGTCAACGATCACAATAAACATACAACAAACATGCATTCATATATATTTTTAAAACCAAAATATCATGCTTTGAGCCGTAAACCAGCAGCGGAAGCATTTCTTGTTTACAACCAAAAGACATATCATTGTTTACAAAACATTGTTTTAATATGCTTCAAAATATTAGACGCTGTGCATGACTCCGTGCGCCTAGCCCATTGACTGCTACCTTAGCGACCTGAGAAAACATGCCAAAAATGTCAACATATAATGCTGGTGAGTTCACAGGTTTTCTTTTATAAAGTGTTGTTATAAGTTCGGTAAGATCATATCCGTTACTACTATGTTATGAGAACGTTAGCTAGACGTTAAGTGTTGCTACTACTGCGGTTGGGAATCCATTACTAAACCGGTATGTGACACCCGGCAAATTCCGATTAACAACGTTGTCTAAATTAAAGTCTACCTTAGCGAGTCACGCGTATATTATACTTAACTGGGTTAGTTGAGTCGTGTTACGGTTCGGGAACTGTTAGTTTGGTATAGAGGATCATTAGATGTTAGTCTAGAGGCTCATTAGATGTCAGTCCTTAACCAAGTGTACAAAGGGTGACGATTCGTAGAATCGTCAGAACATAGGGAACATACAAGTCTCGAGTCCCGGGAATTGGTGAACGAGTGTGAATATGTTTGTTTGCAAGTATTATGTGTTTACAATCATTATGTGACTTGTCGGTATGTGAAAATGTGTTAACATATGTTAAAACGGGGTTTAACGCGTAAAATACACAGAACCAACCCCTATAGGCGAGTAGGGAGGCCTAATCGCCTATAGGGGGCGAATAGGATATATGTAGGGGCGAATAGAAGGCTAATCGCCTATAGGGTAGGCGATTAGCAACCCTATTCGCCTGATGCTGCTGCGTACTCGCCTATAACGTGCTGGACGACTAAAAACGCCTATAAATACAATACTTGACCTCCTAAACTTCATATTAATAACCCTAGTCATCCCACAACTCGCCCCAACACACACACAACCTCTGGAACACGATTTTGGATCAAAACACAAGATTTCAAGCCTATTACATCAATCTATCACAAATCTAAGGTGTGGTTTTCATCCATGCAATCTTTAATAATGTTTTTATTGAATCCCTAATGGTCCAGACCTGTTTATAAACGTATGTGTCTTCTGAAATTCGTTAATAATCGTTGTTAATTGGATTCTAACTATTATGCTTGTTGTATGTGTGTTTATGATTAAAAGATATGGTTTTTATGATTCAAGAAGGATTGGTAACATGATATTAAGGTAGTTACAGATTAATAATGATAGCATGTTGATGAAATCTGAGTAATTGTTCATTAGGGTTAGGGTTGTGCATATTAATGTGATGTTCATGCTATATGTATTGTTTTTGGGATACATGGTTGCATGCATGGCTGATAGAACGAGGTTAAACGAAGGATTTTGATTGAAATATGTTTGATATAGTTGTCTGATTGATATTTGATGTTTACACACGTTCTGGATTTGATTTGGAGTGTTAAACACGCGAAAAACCAGAACAGCTGTGCTATAGGCGATTAGGAGGCTATTCGCCTGATGGGGAGCCCTAATCGCCTATAGTATAGGCGAATAGGAGCCTATTTGCCTTTACTTCATGCATTTACGATCCTAAATGCTAGTTAAGCCCTGAATTGCATGCTTTACGACGTAATCGCCTATAAACTCCTAATTTGTGTACCATATAACCCTAGTATAGGCGATTAGCATTCCTAAATGCCTGTTGACCCACGTAATCACTAGTTGACTTTTCCTAATCGCCTGTACTGCTGCTGTAAGTGTATTTTGACATTCCGAGACCCGATTTGACACCTAGGAACATGCTAGGAACCCCGTAACATACCTAATAACTTGGTAACATGTGTTCGGACTTATTTATGTGATACTTGAACTACGTGCTATAACTTGTTGGACTTTAACGTATGTTAAGTGTGATTGCATGATTGTATGTTTGTGAGTGCAAGTATAACACGGGGAGTCTCGGGTCACCAATGGGATGTCGAGTCTTGTACATTGGGTTAATTTAACAGTCACGGTGTTTTCAAACGAACTTGGTTATGGTCTGGACATCTAGGGACTAACTAACCTACGGGTTATTAGTCTAAGTACTTGTAACTGTCATATGTTAGGTCGCCGCTTTACGGGGCTAGCATAGCTTGCTGATCTTATTTGTATTTCAAAGTAACGCAACCTAAGGTGAGTTTACGGCCCCTCTTTTAACTGGTTTCACTTTTCGGGGGAGAAAACATGTGTTAAACTTATGTTTTGGTAACAACTGTCATACTATGGGTTTCTATGGTTTACTATACGATCTTTGGAAGTCCCGGGGGAAACCATGAATGTGCGGGTTAGCACAACGGGGAAATGTGAATAGATCTATTGGGAATGACCAACCCCGCTCGTCGGCTTGGAGGGCCGGGCGAGTGCATATTGTCTCAAACAGGAACAGGTTTACTATTCGGGCACAACATCTGGTTTGCGAGTTAGTAATGGTTTTCCAATCGTGGTAGTAATAAAACATACGCCTAGCTAGCGTACTTGGTTTACAAATTGGTATAGTATGGACAGGTTGAACTTGGTACTTTGATTACAAAACCTGTGAACTCACCAGCATTTTTGTGCTGACGTAAACTCTTACATGTTTTCTCAGGTCGCTAAGGTAGCACTACGGAACTAGGGGCACGCGTCTGCACGGCGTCTAGTTAGGATTGCATGGTTTTCAAACATTGAATAATTTGGTTTACTTTTGGATTATATTTTGAGAATAAGCTTCCGCTGTAATTGGGGATTTAAACTATGTTTTTGAAATTTCAAATGTTCATTTAGACTTGTTTATTGTGATCGTTGACTTGATCCTGGTTTGTCATGCGCCTCGCGGTAAAACTCTGCAAGTGGATTTTGAGGGTGTGACACGGTATAAGTGTTGAAGCCAGCTCAGACGGACGGGATTACCGATGCCTCGGCAACCCCAAAGTATTAGAGACAATATGCACCCGCCCGGCTCCCAGCCGTCGGGTGGGGTTTGTAAGGCCCAATAGATCTATCCACATTTCCCCCGTTGTGCATCCCCGCACATTCATGGTTTCCCCCTGGGACTTTCCATAAAAGCCTCATAGTACATGAAGTAACCATAGTATAACATGATCTTTAATGAGTAATTTAAATAAGTAGCATGTTTCTCCCCCGAAAGCAAAACGGTAAAAGTGGGACTGTGACACTCACCTCGGTTTGCGTTACTTGAAAACCGTTAAGTAGTTATGCTATGATAGCCCCAAATAGCGGCGACCTATTATAAGATGTGTATAAGTATCCAGACTAATAACCCGTGGGTTAACTAGTCCCCGAATGTCCAGACCATAACCATAAACGTTTGAAAACACCTTTGACTGTTAAACCGATCGTACCAGACAAGACCCGACATCCCATTGGTGACCCGACATCCCACGTGTTAAGTAAATAAAAGACATCATGCATCACATGCAATTAAACATTCAATACGCGCGATAGTTCACCTAGTCTAGCATAATGTCCAATTAACGCATAAACAGGTCCGAACACGTGTTACTAAGTCATTGGGTGTATCCCGGGGTTCCTATCATGTTCCTAGGTGTCAAATCATGTTCCGGGATGTCAAAATGCGTTTACGACAGCAGTACATGCAATTAGGAAACTTTCATGCGATTAGGAAAAGTCAACTAGTGAGTAGGAATGGTGATTAGGCGAGTAGGGCTCCTATTCGCATGAAGTATCAGGCGAGTAGGTTCCTATTCGCCCCAAGCTCTTCTGATGCGCGTTTTCGCACGTTAAACCCTCCAAATCAGATCCAAAACATGTAAAAACACCCAATATCATAACTAAACTATTAGCCAACCCTTTCCAAGCAAAAAACCCCAATTTATCTCTGCTCTAACGGGCTCGGTGCGATTATTTCCAAAAATGGCAAAATACTAGGTTTCATTAACTATGAAATCTTTCCTTAAGTAGTAAAGATCAGATTACACCTCCTACAACTTGCAATTCATAATCTCTATGTTATAGCATCATCCTAGCATGATTTCTAACCATAAACAAGCAATGATTCATATCATAACATCCTATTTCTTCAAGAATCACCCAAATGGGTCAAAATGCATACTTGCATCTAAACACTATAACAATAGCTTAAACTCATAGATAATCATCCTAACAACACCTACGCATCAGAAGTACATCAAATTCATGGAAACATTCATGTTATAATCACCAAAAATCATCATATGCATCAATACTTCACATATAGCAAGTATTATGGTGTAGACTTGTTTTAGAACTCCTTTCCAAGGTTTTTAAAGACTCATTCTTATAAAAATAAGGTCTGGACTTTTGGGGAACCAAAACAATAACATTAGAAAGGTTTAGGATGAAGAACACACCTTGGATTTTATCAAAGAAAGGTGTGTAAGCTTGGAAATGGTGAGTTTTGAAGCAAAACAAGTTCCAGAGGTGTTTCAAGGTGTGTGGGAGGCTTAGGATCAGTTAGGGTTGCACAAATGGTGTTTGGGGAGTCAAGGGTTGTATTTATAGGTGTTTTGACTTGTGCACATCAGTACAGGCGAGTATGAGAGCAGTTCAGGCGAGTAGGACTCCTAATCGCCTATATACTGGCGAGTAGAGCCCTATTCGCCATCAGACTTCCTCTATTCGCCCCAACATGTGGCGATTAGGGGCTCTCCAGGCTCCTAATCGCCTGTATGGTCCTGGAACGGGTTTTTTTGGCGCGTTAAACACTATTTTAACACATATAAACACGTATTCACATACCGACAAGTCACATAATGATTATAAACACATAATGCACGATAACTAACACGTTTACATCCGTTCACCAATTCCCGGGACTCGAGACTTGCGTGTGTACGTTAAACCCGACGATTCCACGAATCACCAATCCTTGTACACATGGTTATGGACCGACTCCCGATGATCCCGCGGATCATCGTAACGACTCCCGATGATTCCCAGAATCATGGTAACGACTCGACTGACCCAGTTAAGTACGTAATATGCATGACTCGCTAAGGTAGACTTACTAGTTTAGTCAATGTTACTAACCTGAGTTTGCCGAGTGTCACAATAAGTCTCACCATGATATGTATTTATAGGTGTTTTGACTCGTGCACAGCAGTATATGCGATTAGAAGAGTGGTTCAGGCGAGTAGGGCTCCTACTCGCCTATATACTGGCGAGTAGGGCCCTATTCGCCATCAGGCATCCCCCTACTCGCATCAGTAAGTGGCAATTAGGAGCTCCCTAGGCTCCTAATCGCCTGTAAGGTCTTGGAACTGATTTTTGGCGCGTTAAACACTATTTTAACACATATAAACACGTATTCACATACCGACAAGCCACATAATGATTATAAACACATAATGCACGATAACTAACACGTTTACATCCGTTCACCAATTCCCGGGACTCGAGACTTGCGTGTGTGCGTTAAACCCGGCGATTCCACGAATCACCAATCCTTGTACACATGGTTATGGACCGACTCCCGATGAACCCGCGGATCATCGTAACGACTCCCGATGATTCCCAGAATCATCGTACCGACTCGACTGACCCCGTTAAGTACGTAATATGCACGACTCGCTAAGGTAGACTTACTAGTTTAGTCACTGTTACTAACCTGAGTTTGCCGGGTGTCACATCATCCCCCTGTTGAAAGAATTTTCGTCCCGAAAATTGCTCAAGGCCAAAAAGGAAGAGACGAAAGAGAAGAAAATTTTCCTATTGCCACATCATCCCCCTGTTGAAAGGAATCTCGACCCGAGATTCATTCAGCTTCAGTAGAGACATGTCTTGATTCGAACGCGCGCTTAGGAAATAAGTGGGGATACTTAGCCTTCATCTGATCTTCCCGTTCCCACGTGAACTCCGGTCCATGATTTGAGTTCCAACGGACTTTAACAATGCGGATTTTACTCCGACGAAGGCTACAGATCTTATAGTCAAGAATTTCAACCGGTTCTTCCACAATACGCAGACGATCATCCACCTTGATCTCTTCGAGAGGAACAACCAAAGATTCATTCGCCAGGCACTTCTTGAGATTGGAGACGTGGAAGACATTATGAACATTACTGAGTTCAGCTAGCAGATCAAGCCTGTATGCTACCGGTCCAATCCATTCCAGAATTGCGAACAGTCCCACATACCGAGGATTCAATTTGCCCCGCTTTCCAAAACGTATAACGCTCTTCCATGGAGATACCTTCAGTAACACCCTATCGCCAACCTCAAACTCTAAAGGCTTGCGACGACGATCGGCATAACTCTTTTGACGATCCCGAGCTGCTGCCATGCGGTTACGGATTTGTACAATCTTCTCGGAAGTCTCGTACACAAGTTCCGGGCCGGTGAGTTGACTCTCACCCACCTCGGCCCAACAAAGAGGAGACCGGCATTTCCGCCCGTAAAGAGCCTCGAACGGAGCTGCCTTGATGCTAGAATGGTAGCTATTGTTGTAGGAGAATTCCACCAACGGTAGATGACTCTCCCACCCCTTGCCAAAATCGATCACACATGCCCGGAGCATGTCTTCTAGTGTTTGGATTGTCCGCACTTTGACCGTCAGTTTGCGGATGATAAGTTGTGCTCATGTCTAACTGAGTACCCAGAGCCTTATGCAAGGACTTCCAGAAGTTAGAGGCGAACCGAGAATCGCGATCAGAAATAATAGAGACCGGCACCCCGTGCCGAGAAACCACTTCCTTAAGATATAAACGTGCCAACCGCTCGAGGCCATTGGTTTCTTTGATGGCGAGGAAGTGCGCAGACTTTGTCAACCTATCAACAATCACCTAGATCATATCGCAACCACTGGGCGATTTCGGGAGTTTGGTCACAAAGTCCATCGTAATCCGCTCCCATTTCCACTCGGGAATTTCAGGCTGTTGTAGAAGGCCGGACGGCTTTTGATATTCAACCTTGACCTTGGCGCAGGTCAAGCACTTGCTCACGTACGAAGCCGCATCCGCCTTCATGTTCGGCCACCAATAAAGTATCTTTAAGTCTTGATACATCTTATCGGAGCCAGGGTGAATAGAGTACCGGGACTTGTGAGCTTCATCAAGGACGAGCTCCCGCAAGCCCCCAAATAAAGGGACCCAAATACGTTCAGCGAAATAACGCAGGCCATCGGACCTGAGCTCAAGGTGGTTACCAGCACCATGCATGGTTTCAGCCTTAAGGTTTTCCTCCTTCAAAGCTTCTTGCTGTGCCGAACGGATTCGGTCGGGTAGGCCGGAATGGATAGTGAGCTGAAGAGCTCGAACGCGACGAGGTTTAGCGGTTTTCTTCCTGCTCAAGGCGTCTGCGACCACATTCGCCTTTCCAGGATGGTATTTAATAGCGCACTCATAATCATTAAGAAGCTCGACCCAGCGACGCTGTCTTATATTCAATACCTTCTGATCAAAGATATGCTGGAGGCTCTTGTGATCGGTGTAAATAGTGCACTTGGTACCGTACAAGTAATGCCTCCATATCTTTAAAGCAAAGACTACAACACCCAATTCCAGATCATGGGTGGGGTAGTTTTTCTCATGAACTTTGAGCTGACGAGAAGCATAGGCAATGACCTTCTCGCGCTGCATTAGCACACAACCGAGACCCCAGATAGAAGCGTCACAATAAACCACAAAATCGTTCGTGCCTTCAGGCAAGGATAAGATAGGAGCAGAACAGAGTTTAGCCTTTAACATCTGGAAGGCCGACTCCTGTGAATCACCCCAGTCAAACTTCTTGTCCTTCTGGGTAAGCGAGGTGAGGGGTTGAGCGATCTTCGAAAATCCCTCGATAAAACGACGGTAATAACCTGCAAGACCCAGGAATTGCCGCACCTCAGATGGCGTCTGTGGTGCTTCCCAGTCTTTGATGGCTTCTATCTTAGCTGGGTCAACGTGAATTCCTTTCTCATTAACTACATGACCAAGGAACTGGACTTCACGCAACCAGAAGCTACACTTAGAAAACTTGGCGTACAACTGTTCCCGCCTCAGGAGTTCCAGAACAAGACGCAAGTATTCCTGGTGGTCCACTTCGTTCTTGGAATAGACTAGAATATCATCAATGAAGACAATCACAAACTTATCAAGATAGGGCTTACAAACGCGGTTCATCAAATCCATAAAAATGGCGGGCGCATTGGTGAGACCAAAAGGCATGACCAAGAATTCGAAATGGCCATAGCGAGTTCGAAAGGCGGTCTTCGGAATGTCAGCTTCTTGGACCCTCAACTGATGGTACCCCGATCTCAAATCGATCTTCGAATAGAAACTAGAACCCTGAAGTTGGTCGAATAAGTCATCGATGCGAGGAAGAGGATAGCGATTCTTGATAGTAACCTTGTTCAATTCCCGGTAGTCGATACACATTCGTAGGCTTCCGTCCTTCTTCTTGACAAACAGAATAGGGGCTCCCCACGGGGACGAACTAGGTCGGATGAAACTCTTTTCTAGCAGCTCCTGCAACTGGTTAGACAATTCCTGCATCTCGGGAGGTGCAAGACGATATGGGGCTCGGGCAATAGGGGCCGCACCTGGAGCAAGTTTAATACCGAATTCGACCTGACGATAAGGCGGAAGGCCAGGTAAATCTTCAGGAAATACATTGGGAAACTCACGAACGACAGGAATATCTTCAATCTTCTTCTCTTCCTCTGACGAAACCGAAACAAGTGCCAGAATGGCAGAATACCCCTTCCGAAGATACTTATAAGCTTTCATACACGAAATGATACTCAAAGGGACCCCGCTCTTCTCACTGTGCACCAACAGAATTTCTCCATCAGGGAGTGGAAGTCGAATGACTTTATCAAAACAAACGATCTCAGCATGATCCAAAGACAACCAATCCATACCCACAACAACATCGAAACTACCCAAGGACACCGGCATAAGGTCAATAGGAAAGGAATAACCAGACAACTCAAGGCGACACTCCCTAAGAATGTGCGTCGCTTCGACTTTCTTACCATCAGCCAATTCTATCAAGTACCTAGCCTCTAAAGGTGTAGGTACCCTATCAAGCAATTGACTAAACCTAAGAGATATAAAACTCTTATCGGCACCGGAATTGAATAAAACCGTAGCATAGCGATTATCGAGAAGAAACGTACCAGTAATAGTGTCAGGATCCTGTCGAGCCCCGCTCGAACCAATCACAAAGGCGCGAGCATTCCTGCCTCCACCCCCGTTGTTCCCATTACCCGATCCGTTCTTCCCAGCTTCGCCCTGCTTCAACTTGGGGCTGTTGCGTTTGTAGTGACCAAGCTCACCACAGTTATAGCACCCTTGTTTCCCTTGGTGTGACCGGAGGGTTTCGGTTCCCCAGAGGGTTGGACCTACAATCCTTGGCTTGATGCCCAATCTTATGGCACCGACGGCAACGGTCCTTATCATCGCAAGGACCGGTATGATGATAGTTACACCGATCACACTTCGGCAACTTCCCAGCATAAACCCCCGGTTGTCGTTCAGACGACGATCCTCCAACATCAGGCCTCTTCACCTGCTGAGGCTGAGCCGAACTCGAGCCTTTACCAACAACTTCCCACTTTCGCTTGTTACTCTCAGGAGCCTTCACAGTAGCGCCTCGGGGAGGCAAGACCCCTTCAGCCACCTTCATATTGGTCAGCCTGTGAGCCGACCGAACCACCTCAGAATAAACAGTGAGATTACCCGCAGCTACCAACCCCGCAATCTCCGGCACCAACCCAGCAACATAGTGTTCGATCCTCCGGTATTCCGGTGTGTGCAAATCAGGGCACAGCACCGCCAACTCATTGTGCCTAGCACTGTAAGCTTCGACCTCAGACCCCACCATCTTATGATTCCAGACTTCGTGCTCAAGCTTCTGGATTTCATCCCTCGGGCAGTACTCATTTTTCAACAACTGAATGAACTCTGTCCAGGGCATAGCGTGAGCTTCCCCAATACCCATGGTCTGGGTGGTGGAGTTCCACCAACTCAGAGCTTGACCCTCCAGGGTCGTAGAAGCATATTTCACCCAGTCGCCTTCCGGGCAGCTGCACATCGAGAAAACCGACTCAATTTTCTCCAACCAGCGGAGCAGTCCCACTGCCCCTTCAGTTCCACTAAAGTTGTGGGGCTTGCAATCCATAAACTTCTTGTAAGAGCACTGGGGTGGAGGGGGATTGACATCACCACCTGGAACAGACACACAGGTGAAAATCAAGAAAAGGTACAGTACCCTAGGACAAGATAGGATATGTGAGGATTGACGTACCACCCATAGCATTATGAGCGGCTTGGAATGCAGCCAAGGCAATGTTCACGTGTTGCTGCATCAGGTTATCCAACTCCGCTTGGGTCATGTTAATGTTCCCACGGCCTCCGCCGCCGCCACGGCCGCCAGCACGACCGCCAGCACGGCCGCCTCTGCGACCTCCATGAGCTCCCGACATCTTCTGTCACAACATGAAACAAAAGATTTAGGCTTGCCCATGGTACAATCCATTAAGAATTTTAAGGAACTAGACCGAGCCCAGTTCGGGTCCATCCGTTCAAACACAAAGTCTGCTAGGGATCCCATGCATCACAGTTTATAATCTCGTGTGCACCCGACATGATAAACTGCTCCACATGGTCCTCCAGGCGTGCTTTAAGTTCAAAGTTCAAGTCACCGAACACTAGCGCCCAATCATGGTATTATCATAAGTATAAGTACACGATAGTATGCATAAGAACGAGCGTGTCCATTAGGGCATAGAAGGGAGATGTCTGAATCCCTGGACAGATCTCAAGAGTACGCCGGAGCTACCCCAATGTACACCGCCGTCAAGAAGGTTCAATAGTATATCGTTCGCCATCGAATCATAGTAAGGATGGGTCAAGAGATAGAATGATAAAGAGTAAACAGATGATGTAGCGTAGAAGATGATGACACCGACACCCCTGACAAGTCATATTGTTACCCACATGTTAAGACTCGACTTTCTGTGACCGTCTAGTGTGTGCGACTCTGTTATAGACTAGACTCTTGATGTGCTAAAAGTAGTTTAATAAAAATAAATAAACTAAACCTAAAACTAGACACCTAGTAATACTCTAGACTCTCTAAAACTAAACTACTGACAGGCAAGTGAACCTATCGACTCTAGAAGTAAGTCCGGATATCGAACCCACGAGACTCTAATGGAAAACGAAAACTAGACTCGACTACTTATCTACAAACTGACTTGATAATGTTTTGTTGCTTAAAGGGGGGGGGGGGTTTCTAACAAACTAATGCAAATAAAATAAAGATTAACTAAGACTAGCTAAACTGAACTAAAAACACAAACTTGGCTGAGCTGAATTCAGATGATGACAAGACACTACCTAGACCAGACTCCTAACTATGCCTGATAAGCTTCTATGGTTATGGAACTGATTTGGAACCGGGATCTTAAAATACTAAACATCAAGAATAAACTAGACACCCTCGACCCTTCTCAAGGGGAAACCCTAGAATATTTTTGTGCTGTTAAACCACCGGTTGGAGTACAAACCCTCACAGGTTATCTAACTCTTATGATCGAGTACCCGCTAGACAATCTACCTCACAGCGCGAAAGCCTCACTACACTAGGTGTAAGGGGTAATTATTGAAGCCTAGATCTAACTTGATATGCAGGAGTTGAAAGGGAAACTAGACAGATCTTCTCACAAAGCCTCTAACCTAGCAATTTAACAACCTAGACATACCAACAAGTCCTCACCTCACAGCTATTGAACTTGGAAGAATACCTAAAATCTTCTAACCACCAAATATCACTCCTATGGTAAACTCGCGACTATTGACCATAAACTAGTTGCTACACAAAGTCTGCAACCTAACTAGCACTCATAGATGAAAGACATTCACAAAAGTGCAAGTTGAGTGAACAAATGACAATAAGAAAATAATAAATACGCATATACACCAGATCTAGAGAAATCAAAATTTTTACTGAATCATAAATCCAAAACACGTTTCAAAAACCATAGAAAAATCAAATCAAAACATAGTTATTTGTCTTAGCCTAGGTAGCTATAAAAGTTTTAGCCACAAATCATCTTGAAAAGAGAAACAAAGACAAATAAAAATTTAGCAATCATGGTTTAGAACAAAGATAATAAAGGAACGAAGAAACCGAATGGTTGACACCCGAATACTCGCTCCCTGGCTTAGAACCTTTGATCCTTGGCTTGCCTCTGTAATAATAATTCCTTCTGCCACTGTGCTCTGCTCGATAATAATAAAATCGCTCCTCTCAAAAAAATTGTCGCTGACTTCAATCTCTGAATCCTATTGCTCCAGCCAATTCTCTTCGATGTCCCCCAAGAGTTCTTCTCTGCTTCCCGAATAATAATATGCGGCACCCCCCAAAAATAAAATTCTTCCTACGATAATAATAGTCTTTTCCCCCCAAATTGTTTTTGTTGGGCCTTGGGTCGTGACCGACCTAAAGGTCACCTTTCTTTTTCTTTATTTATTTATTTATTTATTATTATTATTATTGTTAATATTATTATTATTATTATTATTATTATTATTATTATTAGATACTATTATAACTCCGTGCTCTTTACTCGGGTGTTTTTGACTCGACCAAAGTTATTCGTTTACGCTCCAACGTCCATGAACACCTACCAAAATATAAAATAAATAAATAAATAAATAAGTACATATATACTAAAAATGACCCAAAACTAATAAAAATCTATAAAAACCTATAATAAATAAAATAGACCGGTACAAGCCTAAAACTAATAAAAACACTAACTAAACGACTCCAAAATTATACAAATTTTACACTGGAAATAGATGTATTTTACAATACATCAAATATCCCCACACTTGTCTCTTTTTCGTCCCTGAAAAAGAATTATGCTATGGAATCACAGTTAGGTTTACATCCAGTTTCAAAACATAGGTTACTTAATTAATAATCTACTAACGTGTTGATTGCGATTGCAGGTAGAAAACCCACACCGGTTTCCAAACCCCTTTTTATTTATGTTAAGTTCATGTTGATTACTCTATCTAGGGTCTCACTCGAAGGAAGCCACAGTTCCTCCTAATCCCGCCTCAAGCTTATGAAGCTAAAGGAACGACCAATTGACCATTTCCCAACCGTCTTATGTAGAAAACCAAGAGAATTTAAAATCACTTTTTTTTGGCATACTTAACTCAGAGGGTGTGACCAATCCAAGTCGTTATCCCAGTGGCCAGACACCTTAAGCTTCAACAATTTTTTTTTTTTTTTTTTTTATTTTTTATCTCAGCATACTTAACTCAGAGGGTGTGACCAATCCAAGTCGCTATCCCAGTGGCCAGGCACCTTAAGCTTCAGCATTTTTGCTTTGATTTCTAATTTTTTTTAAGTGATTAGAAATTCTAACGGTTTTCTACTTATAACGGTGCTTCTTATACTATTTTTGGTGGTTTCGGTCTCCTCGTTTCTCCTAGATGAGAACCCACAAAATAGCCTAACATAATTAATTTATTACTTTTCAAAGGAAACTTTTCTACCGGCCGAGCCTACCCACATATCCCAAATCAGACACGTTTTCAATCAATTTTAATCTCTTATTATACATACTATTTGAAAACCGGACACCTAACTTTACCTATCATTTTCCATATTTTATATAATGCAAACTTCAAAATCAGGGACTTTTTTAAATTTTTCGATTTTTTTTTTTGGATTTTTTTTAACTCAAAACGACTCTATATACAGACTACACGACAGTTTCCATCCCCACACTTAAACTCTACATTGCCCTCAATGTAGGAATCGAAAACGACTCAAAACAAAAAAAACTAAATTCCGAATAAAAAAATAAAAAGACAAGGGCAAATTGGAAAGGACTTAGCTGGTTTACTAACGCGTAAGCTCCAAAAAATATAGTCCAATCCAGCTCGATCGTATAGCATTTCATTCGCGATCGGCTCTGACACAATGTTAAACTCTGGGCTTGCCTTGATAAATGATAAACAGCTTCAGAATCACCCGAATGGAGATTGGGTACGGGTTGTGCAATCCAAACCTGCGCAAAACGAAACAGACAAAACCCGAGCATAATACCGAACCACACAAAAATAAAAATACACAACTACTAACTTAGACTCATAATATAACAACAAACAAGAAGACGTACCTGCTTGGCAAAATGGCGGTGAATGGTGGTAGAACCAAATGGGTATAAGAAAAAAAAAATCTGGTTCTCGCTCAACGTGAAGGACACTGGTGATCACAACACGCGTTGCAAGCGAAAAAAAATATAACTTTCCGGGGTAATAGCTGGTCGCATGAGACGAACAGGTCAGCCCAGACTCCTCACATTACGTGAAAAGCCTTTTTTCACAGAAAGTTAATTTATTTATTTATTATTTTTTTTAAAGAAAAATTCTCTTTTATTACCCAAACCTTTACCAAAACTCTTACTCATAAAATATATATAAAGATGATACATGGGATCCGCTCATGGTGAAATTTCCTCTACCCAAGCAAACACGCAAACAGACTCAAAGACACAAAAACAAAGATAAAATAAAAAGATAAAAAAAAAACTATGAACCACGACCGAAGGACGGACCACAAATAAAAAAAAATGAAAAGCTAGAAAAAACTAATTAAGTATAAATATATATTTACAAACTCTACAGAGCATCCCCACACTTAAACTTAATCAGGAGGCTTCTCTTTTATCTGGACCCGATCTAAACCGTTTAATTCCACCCGGTTCTTATTAACAATTAAAAATTTATTTGTGGAATTGAAAAATAATTTAACCATGCTTAACGGGTCAAACCACCAAAATTTAAACTTACCTGGAATTAACCGGATGCGTGGCATGTAGCAAGAAGACCGATCGTGCTTGACTTTCACTGGCTTCTTCTTCTCCAACTCGTGCCAGCCGTTGATCCTCTTTCGGTTCTGGTCCTTTCTTTTTCTCTTCCTTGCCCTCTCCCGTGGTGTTGTTGATTTTGAAGTTCCATCTATTACCACGGGCCAGCTATGGTGCGCTTCTTCTACCACCATTTCCATAGGATGATCCCCACACTTATTTCTTTCATCTGATGCCGGTTCAGTCATGTCTGTCGGTTCACCTTCAAGTAGGGCATCTAGGTATGCTATATCCCCATCGGGATCAGACTCCCCAACTCCTTCATAAGCAGGTAAACCATCTATATCCAAATCTAAAAATTCATCATCCTAAGATAACGACTCCTCACTATCCTCATTGTCTTCATCTGCACCAAACATCATACCTATGGAGTCCCCCAATTCCACTTCTTCTTCTATCACTTCTCTCTTCACTAAAGACCTTTGATACGCCACCCATTCTTCTTCGTCGTCCTCTTCATCAGAGTCACTCCCAAAATCATATATACTAACCTGTGGCACCAGAGGTGGGACTTCAACGTCCATTTTCGTCTCCGTGATTGGGATTATCTCTTCATCTGACTCATCTGCGTATTCCATGATCGGCTCTTTCCCTTCTTCTGGAAACGTTGGGAACAACTCCCCTCGAGCGTTCATGTACCCAAGGTAGTTGCCCTCCTCATCATATGTATAACCGACTTTCGGCGGCTGCTCTTGCTGAACCTTTTCTTTCTCTTCTTCTTCATCTAATCTCCTAGCTATGTCTTCTAGTGTTCGTTGAAGATCTAAAATAGCAGCCTGTCGGTTTTTCAGGATGGTGTCGTGCTCTGCTAACATTTTCTGGGTATTTTCATCTTTAGCAACTAATAATGTCAACAGACTTTTGATTTCACTCCAATCATTACCACTATCCTCACAAGAAGTGCTTCCAGAAAATTGATCAGGATACTGATTATAATGTGGCTGCTGATACGAGTCATCACAATAATTTGTAGGACAACCCTGTGAATAATATGGATGCGGCTGCACAAAGGAATTAGCACAATAATGTGCAGAGGACCCCGCATTTTGTGGAAATCTAACGGTAAAATAGGGTCCTCCACAAATTTCAAACATATTTACAGATTCGACAGAAATTAAAATACACAAACAATTAGACTCCTACGACTCACTATACAAAAAGACAGACTTAACACAAAACACAAGTAGCACAGATATAGCAGATAAGTGTAATCAAAGCTAGTAAACGCAATCGCCAAGAGTCCCCGGCAACGGCGCCAAAAACTTGATGTGCTAAAAGTAGTTTAATAAAAATAACTAAATTAAACCTAAAACTAGACACCTAGTAATACTCTAGACTCTCTAAAACTAAACTACCGACAGGCAAGTGAACCTATCGACTCTAGTATAGCTAAAGTAAGTCCGGATATCGAACCCACGAGACTCTAATGGAAAACGAAAACTAGACTCGACTACTTATCTACAAACTGACTTGATAATGTTTTGTTGCTTAAAGGGGGGGGGGGGGGTTTCTAACAAACTAATGCAAATAAAATAAAGATTAACTAAGACTAGCTAAACTGAACTAAAAACACAAACTTGGCTGAGCTGAATTCAGATGATGACAAGACACTACCTAGACCAGACTCCTAACTATGCCTGATAAGCTTCTATGGTTATGGAACTGATTTGGAACCGGGATCTTAAAATACTAAACATCAAGAATAAACTAGACACCCTCGACCCTTCTCAAGGGGAAACCCTAGAATATTTTTGTGCTGTTAAACCACCGGTTGGAGTACAAACCCTCACAGGTTATCTAACTCTTATGATCGAGTACCCGCTAGACAATCTACCTCACAGCGCGAAAGCCTCACTACACTAGGTGTAAGGGGTAATTATTGAAGCCTAGATCTAACTTGATATGCAGGAGTTGAAAGGGAAACTAGACAGATCTTCTCACAAAGCCTCTAACCTAGCAATTTAACAACCTAGACATACCAACAAGTCCTCACCTCACAGCTATTGAACTTGGAAGAATACCTAAAATCTTCTAACCACCAAATATCACTCCTATGGTAAACTCGCGACTATTGCCCATAAACTAGTTGCTACACAAAGTCTGCAACCTAACTAGCACTCATAGATGAAAGACATTCACAAAAGTGCAAGTTGAGTGAACAAATGACAATAAGAAAATAATAAATACGCATATACACCAGATCTAGAGAAATCAAAATTTTTACTGAATCATAAATCCAAAACACGTTTCAAAAACCATAGAAAAATCAAATCAAAACATAGTTATTTGTCTTAGCCTAGGTAGCTATAAAAGTTTTAGCCACAAATCATCTTGAAAAGAGAAACAAAGACAAATAAAAATTTAGCAATCATGGTTTAGAACAAAGATAATAAAGGAACGAAGAAACCGAATGGTTGACACCCGAATACTCGCTCCCTGGCTTAGAACCTTTGATCCTTGGCTTGCCTCTGTAATAATAATTCCTTCTGCCACTGTGCTCTGCTCGATAATAATAAAATCGCTCCTCTCAAAAAAATTGTCGCTGACTTCAATCTCTGAATCCTATTGCTCCAGCCAATTCTCTTCGATGTCCCCCAAGAGTTCTTCTCTGCTTCCCGAATAATAATATGCGGCACCCCCCAAAAATAAAATTCTTCCTACGATAATAATAGTCTTTTCCCCCAAAATTGTTTTTGTTGGGCCTTGGGTCGTGACCGACCTAAAGGTCACCTTTCTTTTTCTTTATTTATTTATTTATTTATTATTATTATTATTGTTATATTATTATTATTATTATTATTATTATTATTATTATTATTATTATTATTATTATTATTATTATTATTATTATTATTATTATTAGATACTATTATAACTCCGTGCTCTTTACTCGGGTGTTTTTGACTCGACCAAAGTTATTCGTTTACGCTCCAACGTCCATGAACACCTACCAAAATATAAAATAAATAAATAAATAAATAAGTACATATATACTAAAAATGACCCAAAACTAATAAAAATCTATAAAAACCTATAATAAATAAAATAGACCGGTACAAGCCTAAAACTAATAAAAACACTAACTAAACGACTCCAAAATTATACAAATTTTACACTGGAAATAGATGTATTTTACAATACATCAAATATCCCCACACTTGTCTCTTTTTCGTCCCTGAAAAAGAATTATGCTATGGAATCACAGTTAGGTTTACATCCAGTTTCAAAACATAGGTTACTTAATTAATAATCTACTAACGTGTTGATTGCGATTGCAGGTAGAAAACCCACACCGGTTTCCAAACCCCTTTTTATTTATGTTAAGTTCATGTTGATTACTCTATCTAGGGTCTCACTCGAAGGAAGCCACAGTTCCTCCTAATCCCGCCTCAAGCTTATGAAGCTAAAGGAACGACCAATTGACCATTTCCCAACCGTCTTATGTAGAAAACCAAGAGAATTTAAAATCACTTTTTTTTTGGCATACTTAACTCAGAGGGTGTGACCAATCCAAGTCGTTATCCCAGTGGCCAGACACCTTAAGCTTCAACAATTTTTTTTTTTTTTTTTTTTTTTTTTTTTTTTATCTCAGCATACTTAACTCAGAGGGTGTGACCAATCCAAGTCGCTATCCCAGTGGCCAGGCACCTTAAGCTTCAGCATTTTTGCTTTGATTTCTAATTTTTTTTAAGTGATTAGAAATTCTAACGGTTTTCTACTTATAACGGTGCTTCTTATACTATTTTTGGTGGTTTCGGTCTCCTCGTTTCTCCTAGATGAGAACCCACAAAATAGCCTAACATAATTAATTTATTACTTTTCAAAGGAAACTTTTCTACCGGCCGAGCCTACCCACATATCCCAAATCAGACACGTTTTCAATCAATTTTAATCTCTTATTATACATACTATTTGAAAACCGGACACCTAACTTTACCTATCATTTTCCATATTTTATATAATGCAAACTTCAAAATCAGGGACTTTTTTAAATTTTTCGATTTTTTTTTTTGGATTTTTTTTTAACTCAAAACGACTCTATATACAGACTACACGACAGTTTCCATCCCCACACTTAAACTCTACATTGCCCTCAATGTAGGAATCGAAAACGACTCAAAACAAAAAAAACTAAATTCCGAATAAAAAAATAAAAAGACAAGGGCAAATTGGAAAGGACTTAGCTGGTTTACTAACGCGTAAGCTCCAAAAAATATAGTCCAATCCAGCTCGATCGTATAGCATTTCATTCGCGATCGGCTCTGACACAATGTTAAACTCTGGGCTTGCCTTGATAAATGATAAACAGCTTCAGAATCACCCGAATGGAGATTGGGTACGGGTTGTGCAATCCAAACCTGCGCAAAACGAAACAGACAAAACCCGAGCATAATACCGAACCACACAAAAATAAAAATACACAACTACTAACTTAGACTCATAATATAACAACAAACAAGAAGACGTACCTGCTTGGCAAAATGGCGGTGAATGGTGGTTGAACCAAATGGGTATAAGAAAAAAAAAATCTGGTTCTCGCTCAACGTGAAGGACACTGGTGATCACAACACGCGTTGCAAGCGAAAAAAAATATAACTTTCCGGGGTAATAGCTGGTCGCATGAGACGAACAGGTCAGCCCAGACTCCTCACATTACGTGAAAAGCCTTTTTTCACAGAAAGTTAATTTATTTATTTATTATTTTTTTTAAAGAAAAATTCTCTTTTATTACCCAAACCTTTACCAAAACTCTTACTCATAAAATATATATAAAGATGATACATGGGATCCGCTCATGGTGAAATTTCCTCTACCCAAGCAAACACGCAAACAGACTCAAAGACACAAAAACAAAGATAAAATAAAAAGATAAAAAAAAACTATGAACCACGACCGAAGGACGGACCACAAATAAAAAAAAATGAAAAGCTAGAAAAAACTAATTAAGTATAAATATATATTTACAAACTCTACAGAGCATCCCCACACTTAAACTTAATCAGGAGGCTTCTCTTTTATCTGGACCCGATCTAAACCGTTTAATTCCACCCGGTTCTTATTAACAATTAAAAATTTATTTGTGGAATTGAAAAATAATTTAACCATGCTTAACGGGTCAAACCACCAAAATTTAAACTTACCTGGAATTAACCGGATGCGTGGCATGTAGCAAGAAGACCGATCGTGCTTGACTTTCACTGGCTTCTTCTTCTCCAACTCGTGCCAGCCGTTGATCCTCTTTCGGTTCTGGTCCTTTCTTTTTCTCTTCCTTGCCCTCTCCCGTGGTGTTGTTGATTTTGAAGTTCCATCTATTACCACGGGCCAGCTATGGTGCGCTTCTTCTACCACCATTTCCATAGGATGACCCCCACACTTATTTCTTTCATCTGATGCCGGTTCAGTCATGTCTGTCGGTTCACCTTCAAGTAGGGCATCTAGGTATGCTATATCCCCATCGGGATCAGACTCCCCAACTCCTTCATAAGCAGGTAAACCATCTATATCCAAATCTAAAAATTCATCATCCTCAGATAACGACTCCTCACTATCCTCATTGTCTTCATCTGCACCAAACATCATACCTATGGAGTCCCCCAATTCCACTTCTTCTTCTATCACTTCTCTCTTCACTAAAGACCTTTGATACGCCACCCATTCTTCTTCGTCGTCCTCTTCATCAGAGTCACTCCCAAAATCATATATACTAACCTGTGGCACCGGAGGTGGGACTTCAACGTCCATTTTCGTCTCCGTGATTGGGATTATCTCTTCATCTGACTCATCTGCGTATTCCATGATCGGCTCTTTCCCTTCTTCTGGAAACGTTGGGAACAACTCCCCTCGAGCGTTCATGTTGTAACATCACGCATTAAATACTTGTACGTTACGCCATCAACATTAATAAAAACGTCAAGTTTCATATTTACCTTCGCATTTATTATTTTTGTCGCTATTATGGAACCCTAATATTATATTTAATATTATATATATGTGTGAATATATGATTATATCAAAAAAATAAAACCTGCCTTGGCCGGGGTTCGAACCCGCGCCAAAGGCCGGTTCAACCTAACACATCAATGCACAAACCAACTGGGCTGAGCTTCTGTTTTGTAATAACCCGGATTGATATTAATCTTAAACGCGAACTAGATCCTCACAGTTGACAAGGAAAAGTCAACTGTGGGATTCCTTGGTGAGCAATCCTTAGATTTAACGCGTAATCGATGTATCTTTGGTAAGTTCGTGCATAATCCGGCCCAATACAACCATATTGCACAACAATTACACGGCATTGTTGCCCTAATCATCAAATTGAACGTGTATTATTATAAGGAAAGTCAACTTTCTAATTAACCCAAACCCTAATCCCTTAGTATAAATTGAGGGTCTACGTAGCTTAACAAATCGCTCATAACACTCTCTTCATCCTCAATTCTTTCAATTATACACTAATTATTGAGTTTCTGCTCGTGGTTGACTTTTCTCCTTGACCCGACGATTATCGTTTATTACACACTGTGAGTCTCAATCTTTTGTTGGGTTTCAATCATCGGCATTCAAGCAACTATAGCCCTAACATTAATCGGGCTATAGTTGCCTGAATCGTTCAATTGAATAATCTAGGGTTCGTCGATCTTTATTTGGGGATAAACTGTTTCAAGCCTTACGTATTTATTTAATTTCAAACTAAAGATTTCACAACCACCGGCCTAGGCCAAGTGGTTGTGACTCTGGTCCTTATCCGAGGTCACCCGGGTTCGAGTCCGGCTCTGACCGGTTTTTGCATTCTTTTCTTTTCTTTTCTTTTTTTTTATCAAACAATTAATTATATATATATAAATTAATCCTTTAATCTTTTAAATTCTTTTTAAAATACCTAAACTATTTTATAAACTCTAAAAAAATTATTATTGGTTAATCTGATATAAAAGATTTATTTACAATTTTTATTTTTCAGAAATTCTTTTATTTAATAATTATAATAATTAAATCATTTTTATACTATTATATTTATAAAAATCCATTATTATATCAAAACAGTTTTATTAAATTCCACAAAAATTATCCTAACTTTTTATAAAGTTAAACTTTACTGAAATAATTTTTAATTCAGTAAAATCATTTATTTATTATTTTTAATCAATTTTTGTAAGATTTAATCATATTTAATTCATAATAAATCCAATTTTCATCATTTTTGCACCAAAATTTTATACAAATTATTTTTAATCATTTAGAACAGAATTATGATTTTTAAAATAAGATTTCTTTAATTTTAGTATTTTTGCATATTAAAGTTAATAATTGGCTATTTATAAATAAATAGATTTAAAAATCTATTTTAAATGAAATAATTTTATAAAAATTATTTTATTGCTTCAAACACTTTAATGTGCTCACTCAAAAATTCAAACTTTATAAAAAGACTATTTTTCATTTATTATCCAATTTTCTTTATTTAATTAACATTTTTAAAATTAAATTTAATAATTGATTATCCCCAAATCGAAACCCTAGGATACACATATTAGTTATTAGACTTAGACTTATTATATATTACCTCATTATAGGGTAATATTTGGAATCACTTTGGGCAACACAATTATCATATCTTTTTCAACAAGTTAACATTTACTAAGGTGAGTTTACATAGCCCCTTTTCTCTATTTTCACTATTTTTGGGGTGAAACATGTTTAAACATTTTATAGTATCATTTACTCATATTTACTTGTGATTCAATTACAACATCATTCTATCATTTGACTGTAACAAAAAGACACAGTACAATCATTAACAATGATCAAGCCGCCTGTTTAGATTATAGCGCTATAGGTCTGACAAACCCATCCCACCCGCATAGACTCAGGGATGATCGATAACAGTAATAACATTTAACTAACTTGCGAGTTAGTCATCAGTCGACACAAGGTTTGGTTGTACAAAGACGCATTGCTACATGTCGGTATCATACTCTACCATCATACAACTTTGAATGTTGTACAGACTATCATTACCATTTATTTTCACAAACCTATGTATTCTCACCAACAATTGTTGACCCAAAATATTTTCAACTTAACATGTTTCAGGTTCTACTTGTTTGGAAGATTTGCTTGAAGATACGTGCATAGTTTCATTCAATTTGATGTATGAAGTCTTGTAGAATCATTGTATGTAAATAAATTAAATCATTTAATGAAATCTGATATTCATCATGAGCTACTGAACAATCATCAATACGTGGCACCCCGATGTTTCCGCCATCGGTTGGGGTGTTACAGATTGGTATCAGAGCCATGGTTATAGGGAATTAGGTTATTAGAGAAATAATCTAGTCTATAACCATAAGATTTAACCAGTACTTGCTTCTTTTGTTTGCTATTCTCTGTCCCTCTCCTACTTCATATCCTCCCTACAAGAAGGTTGCTCTCCATCAGTGGATCTACTCATAGACTAATAGGACAAATCCCCAGGTTTAACCTGAACCACCTTGAGATCTCGTCGAAGTTCTAGATTTTAATAACGAACACGTGCAATCTGGAAGGGTGAACGCCTGTATTCTGAGTCTTCTGTCTAGGCTGGCATTGCGCATATATCCCAATCAGACGAGGGACCCGGATGCCTACCTGGGAATTCTCGGGATGAGTGTTCACTTATAGGCTAAAGCACGTCTTCATATGTTATTAGAATTGAGAATATTTGATAAGTCAACGTTTTCGTTTATTCGTTTTAATTAATGAATAAATGATTACACTCCTTATATAATCTCATTCATTTCATTGTGTCTATTACAGATAATGCCTCCTCGTCGCAGCACTCGCAACAGCAATGGTGAGAACCACGAAGAAGGTGGTGATAACCATAACCACAACCATGACCAAGTTCCTAACCACAACAACAATGGGGTTGATGCTCAACTAGCTGCGATCATTTCTCAACAAATGGCGCAGCAAATCGCAACTCTGGTTCCCAATTTACTCGCTCAGGTCATCCAATTGAACGGCAACGGGAATGGTCACAACAACGGGAACGGGAACGGCAATGGCAATGGAAATGGACCCCAAGCCTGTACCCTTAAGCATTTCAACTCTTGTAACCCTCCAAAGTTTAGTGGTGAAGAAGGAGCTACTGGACTCCTCCAATGGTTTGAGGGTATTGAGAATGCCTTCATCAACAGTGAATGCCCCAACAACTTCAAGGTTCGTTACGCCATGAGTGTTCTCCATAAACGAGCACTCACATGGTGGAATGAAGAAAAGCGTACTCGTGGGGCCGAGGTTGCTCTTACTATGACCTGGGACCAAGTCAAAGAGATCATGAAGGAAGAGTTTTGTCCTCGCAATGAAGTTAAGAAGCTTGAGGATGAGTTCCACACCTTAGCTCAAGATAGTGGGGAAAACCTTGCCTACAACACCCGCTTTCATGAGCTTAGCTTATTGCTGCCCCACAAAGTCACTCCCCTGTCGGTAGCCATCGAGAAGTACATCGGTGGTCTGCCCATGCAAATCCAGGATACGGTGTGGGGAAGGAATCCTGCCACCTTGGAGGAAGCCAAACGTTTAGCAGCTACCTTAACTGATAATCACGTAAAGAACGGGACCTTAGTTCGGAAAGGCAATAAAACAAGTATTGTAGCCGCGGTAACCACTGAGAATCAGAAACGTAAAACCAGGGATCCTGATGCAAACCTCACTCCACAAGCTTCTAACAAGAAACCTTATACAGGAAACCATCCATTGTGCAACACATGCAACCGACATCATCCCACTGCTTCAGCATGTCGCTTGTGCACCAATTGTGGTAGGTATGGCCATCTAGTTAATACATGTCGCGAGACCCCGAATCCTAATGCCAACCAACCCATCAACCCTGCTCAGGCTGCTAATCCTAATCGATACAACTATGGTCAATGCTATGAATGTGGAGACCCAAATCACTTCCGTAACCGATGCCCTAAACTGAACAGAGATCAAGACCCTCCAGCTACCTGACCAAGACTCACCATTTGACTATTGGTTACTTTTATTCTATGTATTGACGTTATTCGATTCAAGTAATAAAATTCAAGTATTATCATAACATCTGTGTGCATGTTTGTCTGAATGTGAACTAATTGCTATATCTGTAATCATACTTGCTTGTACAACAATTAGTTAACTATCAAACGACCAGCTTAACGATTGGTAGAGGTCATCATATCATTCCAACAGTCGGGAGAGGCCCTACCACCTGAACGACTGACGGAGACTATCAGACCTGCTTAACAATCGGTAAAGTCATAAAAGGACGCAAAACCCTAATGTAAGGTAAATTGGTAATTTCGGTCCGGAACGTAATCATGAATTTACAGGTACGCTAAGGTAGTGTGAAATTTTATCAAAGTCTTCAGTAGTTGACCAATTGTAACCCTGGTTTTCTCTTAACTTCGGGACGAAGTTCCTAAAAGTAGGGGAGACTGTAACATCACGCATTAAATACTTGTACGTTACGCCATCAACATTAATAAAAACGTCAAGTTTCATATTTACCTTCGCATTTATTATTTTTGTCGCTATTATGGAACCCTAATATTATATTTAATATTATATATATGTGTGAATATATGATTATATCAAAAAAATAAAACCTGCCTTGGCCGGGGTTCGAACCCGCGCCAAAGGCCGGTTCAACCTAACACATCAATGCACAAACCAACTGGGCTGAGCTTCTGTTTTGTAATAACCCGGATTGATATTAATCTTAAACGCGAACTAGATCCTCACAGTTGACAAGGAAAAGTCAACTGTGGGATTCCTTGGTGAGCAATCCTTAGATTTAACGCGTAATCGATGTATCTTTGGTAAGTTCGTGCATAATCCGGCCCAATACAACCATATTGCACAACAATTACACGGCATTGTTGCCCTAATCATCAAATTGAACGTGTATTATTATAAGGAAAGTCAACTTTCTAATTAACCCAAACCCTAATCCCTTAGTATAAATTGAGGGTCTACGTAGCTTAACAAATCGCTCATAACACTCTCTTCATCCTCAATTCTTTCAATTATACACTAATTATTGAGTTTCTGCTCGTGGTTGACTTTTCTCCTTGACCCGACGATTATCGTTTATTACACACTGTGAGTCTCAATCTTTTGTTGGGTTTCAATCATCGGCATTCAAGCAACTATAGCCCTAACATTAATCGGGCTATAGTTGCCTGAATCGTTCAATTGAATAATCTAGGGTTCGTCGATCTTTATTTGGGGATAAACTGTTTCAAGCCTTACGTATTTATTTAATTTCAAACTAAAGATTTCACAACCACCGGCCTAGGCCAAGTGGTTGTGACTCTGGTCCTTATCCGAGGTCACCCGGGTTCGAGTCCGGCTCTGACCGGTTTTTGCATTCTTTTCTTTTCTTTTCTTTTTTTTTATCAAACAATTAATTATATATATATAAATTAATCCTTTAATCTTTTAAATTCTTTTTAAAATACCTAAACTATTTTATAAACTCTAAAAAAATTATTATTGGTTAATCTGATATAAAAGATTTATTTACAATTTTTATTTTTCAGAAATTCTTTTATTTAATAATTATAATAATTAAATCATTTTTATACTATTATATTTATAAAAATCCATTATTATATCAAAACAGTTTTATTAAATTCCACAAAAATTATCCTAACTTTTTATAAAGTTAAACTTTACTGAAATAATTTTTAATTCAGTAAAATCATTTATTTATTATTTTTAATCAATTTTTGTAAGATTTAATCATATTTAATTCATAATAAATCCAATTTTCATCATTTTTGCACCAAAATTTTATACAAATTATTTTTAATCATTTAGAACAGAATTATGATTTTTAAAATAAGATTTCTTTAATTTTAGTATTTTTGCATATTAAAGTTAATAATTGGCTATTTATAAATAAATAGATTTAAAAATCTATTTTAAATGAAATAATTTTATAAAAATTATTTTATTGCTTCAAACACTTTAATGTGCTCACTCAAAAATTCAAACTTTATAAAAAGACTATTTTTCATTTATTATCCAATTTTCTTTATTTAATTAACATTTTTAAAATTAAATTTAACAATTGATTATCCCCAAATCGAAACCCTAGGATACACATATTAGTTATTAGACTTAGACTTATTATATATTACCTCATTATAGGGTAATATTTGGAATCACTTTGGGCAACACAATTATCATATCTTTTTCAACAAGTTAACATTTACTAAGGTGAGTTTACATAGCCCCTTTTCTCTATTTTCACTATTTTTGGGGTGAAACATGTTTAAACATTTTATAGTATCATTTACTCATATTTACTTGTGATTCAATTACAACATCATTCTATCATTTGACTGTAACAAAAAGACACAGTACAATCATTAACAATGATCAAGCCGCCTGTTTAGATTATAGCGCTATAGGTCTGACAAACCCATCCCACCCGCATAGACTCAGGGATGATCGATAACAGTAATAACATTTAACTAACTTGCGAGTTAGTCATCAGTCGACACAAGGTTTGGTTGTACAAAGACGCATTGCTACATGTCGGTATCATACTCTACCATCATACAACTTTGAATGTTGTACAGACTATCATTACCATTTATTTTCACAAACCTATGTATTCTCACCAACAATTGTTGACCCAAAATATTTTCAACTTAACATGTTTCAGGTTCTACTTGTTTGGAAGATTTGCTTGAAGATACGTGCATAGTTTCATTCAATTTGATGTATGAAGTCTTGTAGAATCATTGTATGTAAATAAATTAAATCATTTAATGAAATCTGATATTCATCATGAGCTACTGAACAATCATCAATACGTGGCACCCCGATGTTTCCGCCATCGGTTGGGGTGTTACACATGTACCCAAGGTAGTTGCCCTCCTCATCATATGTATAACCGACTTTCGGCGGCTGCTCTTGCTGAACCTTTTCTTTCTCTTCTTCTTCATCTAATCTCCTAGCTATGTCTTCTAGTGTTCGTTGAAGATCTAAAATAGCAGCCTGTCGGTTTTTCAGGATGGTGTCGTGCTCTGCTAACATTTTCTGGGTATTTTCATCTTTAGCAACTAATAATGTCAACAGACTTTTGATTTCACTCCAATCATTACCACTATCCTCACAAGAAGTGCTTCCAGAAAATTGATCAGGATACTGATTATAATGTGGATGCTGATACGAGTCATCACAATAATTTGTAGGACAACCCTGTGAATAATATGGATGCGGCTGCACAAAGGAATTAGCACAATAATGTGCAGAGGACCCCGCATTTTGTGGAAATCTAACGGTAAAATAGGGTCCTCCACAAATTTCAAACATATTTACAGATTCGACAGAAATTAAAATACACAAACAATTAGACTCCTACGACTCACTATACAAAAAGACAGACTTAACACAAAACACAAGTAGCACAGATATAGCAGATAAGTGTAATCAAAGCTAGTAAACGCAATCGCCAAGAGTCCCCGGCAACGGCGCCAAAAACTTGATGTGCTAAAAGTAGTTTAATAAAAATAACTAAATTAAACCTAAAACTAGACACCTAGTAATACTCTAGACTCTCTAAAACTAAACTACCGACAGGCAAGTGAACCTATCGACTCTAGTATAGCTAAAGTAAGTCCGGATATCGAACCCACGAGACTCTAATGGAAAACGAAAACTAGACTCGACTACTTATCTACAAACTGACTTGATAATGTTTTGTTGCTTAAAGGGGGGGGGGGGGGGTTTCTAACAAACTAATGCAAATAAAATAAAGATTAACTAAGACTAGCTAAACTGAACTAAAAACACAAACTTGGCTGAGCTGAATTCAGATGATGACAAGACACTACCTAGACCAGACTCCTAACTATGCCTGATAAGCTTCTATGGTTATGGAACTGATTTGGAACCGGGATCTTAAAATACTAAACATCAAGAATAAACTAGACACCCTCGACCCTTCTCAAGGGGAAACCCTAGAATATTTTTGTGCTGTTAAACCACCGGTTGGAGTACAAACCCTCACAGGTTATCTAACTCTTATGATCGAGTACCCGCTAGACAATCTACCTCACAGCGCGAAAGCCTCACTACACTAGGTGTAAGGGGTAATTATTGAAGCCTAGATCTAACTTGATATGCAGGAGTTGAAAGGGAAACTAGACAGATCTTCTCACAAAGCCTCTAACCTAGCAATTTAACAACCTAGACATACCAACAAGTCCTCACCTCACAGCTATTGAACTTGGAAGAATACCTAAAATCTTCTAACCACCAAATGTCACTCCTATGGTAAACTCGCGACTATTGACCATAAACTAGTTGCTACACAAAGTCTGCAACCTAACTAGCACTCATAGATGAAAGACATTCACAAAAGTGCAAGTTGAGTGAACAAATGACAATAAGAAAATAATAAATACGCATATACACCAGATCTAGAGAAATCAAAATTTTTACTGAATCATAAATCCAAAACACGTTTCAAAAACCATAGAAAAATCAAATCAAAACATAGTTATTTGTCTTAGCCTAGGTAGCTATAAAAGTTTTAGCCACAAATCATCTTGAAAAGAGAAACAAAGACAAATAAAAATTTAGCAATCATGGTTTAGAACAAAGATAATAAAGGAACGAAGAAACCGAATGGTTGACACCCGAATACTCGCTCCCTGGCTTAGAACCTTTGATCCTTGGCTTGCCTCTGTAATAATAATTCCTTCTGCCATTGTGCTCTGCTCGATAATAATAAAATCGCTCCTCTCAAAAAAATTGTCGCTGACTTCAATCTCTGAATCCTATTGCTCCAGCCAATTCTCTTCGATGTCCCCTAGAGTTCTTCTCTGCTTCCCGAATAATAATATGCGGCACCCCCCAAAAATAAAATTCTTCCTACGATAATAATAGTCTTTTCCCCCAAAATTGTTTTTGTTGGGCCTTGGGTCGTGACCGACCTAAAGGTCACCTTTTCTTTTTCTTTATTTATTTATTTATTATTATTATTATTATTATTATTATTATTATTATTATTATTATTATTATTAGATACTATTATAACTCCGTGCTCTTTACTCGGGTGTTTTTGACTCGACCAAAGTTATTCGTTTACGCTCCAACGTCCATGAACACCTACCAAAATATAAAATAAATAAATAAATAAATAAGTACATATATACTAAAAATGACCCAAAACTAATAAAAATCTATAAAAACCTATAATAAATAAAATAAACCGGTACAAGCCTAAAACTAATAAAAACACTAACTAAACGACTCCAAAATTATACAAATTTTACACTGGAAATAGATGTATTTTACAATACATCAACTCTACATGCAGTCCTAGTTCACTATAACCATTGTCTCTGATACCAATATGTCACACCCTCAAATTCCATGTGCGGGGTTTTACCGCGAGGCGCGTGACACACCAGGATCTCAGTCAACGATCACAATAAACATACCACAAACATGCATTCATATATATTTTTAAAACCAAAATATCATGCTTTGAGCCGTAAACCAGCTGCGGAAACATTTCTTGTTTACAACCAAAAGACATATCATTGTTTACAACACATTGTTTTAATATGCTTCAAAATATTAGACGCTGTGCATGACTCCGTGCGCCTAATTCATTGACTGCTACCTTAGCGACCTGAGAAAACATGCCAAAAATGTCAACATATAATGCTGGTGAGTTCACAGGTTTTCTTTTATAAAGTGTTGTTATAAGTTCGGTAAGATCATATCCGTTACTACTATGTTATGAGAACGTTAGCTAGACGTTAAGTGTTGCTACTACTGCGGTTGGGAATCCATTACTAAACCGGTATAAGTGTTGAAGCCAGCCCAGACGGACGGGATTACCGATGCCTCGGCAACCCCAAAGTATTAGAGACAATATGCACCCGCCCGGCTCCCAGCCGTTGGGTGGGGTTTGTAAGGCCCAATAGATCTATCCACATTTCCCCCGTTGTGCATCCCCACACATTCATGGTTTCCCCCTGGGACTTTCCATAAAAGCCGCATAGTACATGAAGTAACCATAGTATAACATGATCTTTAATGAGTAATTTAAATAAGTAGCATGTTTCTCCCCCGAAAGAAAAACGGTAAAAGTGGGGCTGTGACACTCACCTCAGTTTGCGTTACTTGAAAACAGTTAAGTAGTTATGCATCAATACTTCTATAGCAAGTATTATGGTGTAGACTTGTTTTAGAACTCCTTTCCAAGGTTTTTAAAGACTCATTATTATCAAAATAAGGTCTGGACTTTTGGGGAACCAAGACAATAACATTACTGGCGAGTAGGGCCCTATTCGCCATCAGGCATCCCCCTACTTGCATCAGTAAGTGGCGATTAGGAGCTCCCCAGGCTCCTAATCACCTGTAAGGTCCTGGAACTGATTTTTGGCGCGTTAAACACTATTTTAACACATATAAACACGTATTCACATACCGACAAGCCACATAATGATTACAAACACATAATGCACGATAACTAACACGTTTACATCCGTTCACCAATTCCCGGGACTCGAGACTTGCGTGTGTGCCTTAAACCCGGCGATTCCACGAATCACCAATTCTTATACACATGGTTATGGACCGACTCCCGATGATCCTGCGGATCATCGTAACGACTCCCGATGATTCCCAGAATCATCGTACCGACTCGACTGACCCCGTTAAGTACGTAATATGCACGACTCGCTAAGGTAGACTTACTAGTTTAGTCACTGTTACTAACCTGAGTTTGCCGGGTGTCACAATAAATTAAATGGTAAGAAAATTTGTTGTGTAATGTACCATTGTGACAGTGTGATTAATTTTAAAAAACAGATGTAAACTGTTATATATGCAAGTTTTATAATTTGATAGGTTTTATTAGATTACATGTTTGGAATGTGGTCATCTGATATGTAAACTATTTGTACATCGATTACAGACACTACCATTCAATAATAATGGGTCCATTGTTCTTCAAGATCGTTGTAGTTCCGTCAAACCTTTCTATGGTAATGATTTCCATTAGAATACGCCATTAAGTATCCAGCATGTTATTTAAACTATTACTAATATAAAATGTATTGAATTTTTCGTACCCTTTTCAACATGATCTGCCTAAAGATTACAAAGACCTACACATGGAACATAATTTTCCTGTCGGTCGTGTAGTCCTGACTACTGATCAAACGTCTTCGTGGAATGCAAGAGTGACAGCCTCTAATAATTTATACTCTTTAACAAATGGATGGAAGAACTTTGTGAAAGATCATGGAATAGATTTTTTAGACCCATTGATATTTGAATTGGTGGCTCCTCAAACTTTTAAGATCACCCATATCAAGTTTGACCAATCAGTTTCAATAACAAACTTCTGTTACCATGTCTACATAAGCCCAGATAAGACAGAATTGGTAACCTTTTTACTCTTTTTGTGTTTTTGTATATTATGTGGTTTTGCGTTACTTGAAAACAGTTAAGTAATTATGCTATGATAGCCCCCAAATAGCGGCGACCTATCATAAGATGTGTATAAGTATCCGGACTAATAACCCGCAGGTTAACTAGTTCCCGAATGTCCAGACCATAACCATAAACGTTTGAAAACACCTTTGACTGTTAAACCGACCGTACCAGACAAGACCCGACATCCCACGTGTTAGACAAATACAAGGCATCATGCAACATATGCAATTAAACACTTAATACGCGCAAGAGTTCACCTAGTCTAGCATAATGTCCAATTAACGCATAAACAGGTCCGAACACGTTTTACTAAGCCATTGGGTGTATCCCGGGGTTCCTATCATGTTCCTAGGTGTCAAATCATGTTTCGGGATGTCAAAATACGTTTACGACATCAGTACACGCGATTAGGAAACTTACATGCGATTAGGAAAAGTCAACTAGTGAATAGGGAGGTCAAACTGGAGAGTAGGGTGCTATTCGCCTGATGTATCAGGCGAATAGGCTGTAATCGCCTAATACATCAGGCGAGTAGAGCCCTATTCGCCCCAAGCACTGCTGTCGCGCGTTTTCGCGCGTTAAACCCTCCAAATCAGATCCGAAACATGTAAAAACACCCAATATCAAAACTAAACTATTAGCCAACCCATTCCAAGCAAAAACCCCCAATTTATGTCTGCTCTAACGGCCTCGGTGCGATTATTTCCAAAAATGGCAAAATACTAGGTTTCATTAACTATGAAATCTTTCCTTAAGTAGTAAAGATCAGATTACACCTCCTACAACTTGCAATTCATCATCCTTATGTTATAACATCATTCTAGCATGATTCCTAACCATAAACAAGCAATGAATCATATCATAACATCCTAATTCTTCAAGAATCACCCAAATGGGTCAAAATGCATACTTTCATCTACACACTATAACAATAGCTTAAACTCATAGATAATCATCCTAACAACTCCTACACATCAGAAGTACATCAAATTCATGGAAACATTCATGTTATAATCACCAAAAATAATCATATGCATCAATACTTCACATATAGCAAGTATTATGGTGTAGACTTGTTTTAGAACTCATTTCCAAGGTTTTTAAAGACTCATTCTTATAAAAATAAGGTCTGGACTTTTGGGGAACCAAAACAATAACATTAGAAAGGTTTAGGATGAAGAACACACCTTGGATTTTATCAAAGAAAGGTGTGTAAGCTTGGAAATGGTGAGTTTTGAAGCAAAACAAGTTCCAGAGGTGTTTCAAGGTGTGTGGGAGGCTTAGGATCAGTTAGGGTTGCACAAATGGTGTTTGGGGAGTCAAGGGTTGTATTTATAGGTGTTTTGACTTGTGCACATCAGTACAGGCGAGTATGAGAGCAGTTCAGGCGAGTAGGACTCCTAATCGCCTATATACTGGCGAGTAGAGCCCTATTCGCCATCAGACTTCCTCTATTCGCCCCAACATGTGGCGATTAGGGGCTCTCCAGGCTCCTAATCGCCTGTATGGTCCTGGAACGGGTTTTTTTGGCGCGTTAAACACTATTTTAACACATATAAACACGTATTCACATACCGACAAGTCACATAATGATTATAAACACATAATGCACGATAACTAACACGTTTACATCCGTTCACCAATTCCCGGGACTCGAGACTTGCGTGTGTACGTTAAACCCGGCGATTCCACGAATCACCAATCCTTGTACACATGGTTATGGACCGACTCCCGATGATCCCGCGGATCATCGTAACGACTCCCGATGATTCCCAGAATCATCGTAACGACTCGACTGACCCAGTTAAGTACGTAATATGCATGACTCGCTAAGGTAGACTTACTAGTTTAGTCAATGTTACTCTCCTGAGTTTGCCGAGTGTCACAATAAGTCTCACCATGATATGGACGGTTTTTAATAAATGGTACATTTTTCCAAGAATTTAGCTTCATTGAATATATATACATAGCCATTGTACCCCGTCGCCGCTTTATGTGTAAAACATTGTAATCATTAGCAGAGTCAACACATAACCCAAATGAATCAGAGTAAGGTAAGAAGAGACCTTGTGAATCACTTTTAGATAACTTCTTATACACGCATGTCAGTGGATTCCAAACAACCTTCTCACATGTATTCTTCAAGCAAACACATATCATCCCATCCAAACTTCCTAAAAAATGCAAGTTACACGGAATTGCATTAAACGGAAGACGAATCTTAACACCCGCGTTATACCCACGATGATCTACAAACCATGACCTGCTAATACATGAATGCCAATCAGCTGTAAGGATTTTCAGATCATGCGACGTTCGCATGTACCGACGATAAGCACGAACAAATTCCGGTGTCAATATAAAATCCAACCAATCCTTGCACACAACTTTACATTTGGTCACAGTTTTTGCTGGAAGTCGAGCAATGATATCAAACATTATGATATCAAGCATTAGGAAAGGAATCGACAACATAGTTACACTGATGAGAACAATGCAAACAGTTAGTAACCATCAATATTATCACATAACCTTCAACTTCCATAACGCCACTATCCCATGTCCTCATTTTCCCACCAATTTTTATCGTTATAATTTCTAAATAATTTATATGATTTACTAATTAAAAAAATAATGATACACATTATAGTATCAATTATGTTTACCAATTTAAAAACAAAAAGTATTAAATTAAAGAATAAACAACAGTCACTTTTCAAATATTAGAATAAACCACACACATATTTATTTGATGCATGTACTCAGTTTGTTCCAACATCGTAGTGAATTATACATCGGTAGTTTGTGTCATCAGTTCTTTCATGATATAACATATAAACAAAAACAATTATTTAATAAAAAAACGTAACAACACAACTGTTCCAAAGCATCATACTAAATATATTTAAAACTAAACAATTATATAACTGCACGATAATAAAAAATAATTAAAATAATGAATCAGTTGATCACGTTTATAAAGTTGTTTAGTTTTCGATAATGTTTTAACCAATTGCTCGTTTGATCAGTTGTTTCATGCTATAATACATATAAACAAAATCAGTTATTTACTAAAATAAGGTAAGAATACAACCGTTTCAAAACAATATATTAAATTGAAATGACAATACCAGCAAATTTGTATTAATTTAACTCAATATAGAGAAAATATTTGATGGTGATAGATTATCACGTGCACAACAATCAATAACCGTCGATAGCGAAAATCATTACATGCCCGGTGATTACCGATTACAATTATATATTTTTTTTTAGTTTCAGTTACATATGCACCTTTAAATACTAGCAGGAAACCCGCGCGATGCGGCGGTGGCGACAATTTACGACACGGTATTCATCTTCAATTAGTTTATCAATCTTCATAATATAATGTATTGTACCCGATGCCAGTACCGAACTCATCCTAGCTTCATCAATGCCCAAAACACCTTGAGATATTTCATGATTTTAGCTGATTATGTAAGTTTTTGTTATATGTTTACTTCAAACTATTTATATAAGTTAATTTGAGATCGGTTTCACGTACAATTTGTAAATGTTAATTGATTTATGAGTATTAGTTGCTCAAATACATAAGAAATTGATGAACGGGTGTCTATACGTTTATTTATATGTTTATTAAATGCATTCTAGGATTACCGTTATATCTACAACTATTTTTTTTTAAAGAAATGTAACTATTAAGAGAACCAACAAAATTTAACTAAAATATTTTGTGACTTTTGACCGGCTTATTTGAATGTACGCAACGGCACAACCCCATTTTTCCAAATATTTAGATCAGTACTATTATATAAAATTATTTGGATCGCTAATAACGGTTTAACCGTAAGCCAAGCCACTAAAATGGTACAGTTATTTTTTATTTCATTTTTTTGTAATACCTTAATATTTCTTTTAATAATTTGCTTTAAATAAAAATTACATGAAGACAGTGGATAGGCGGGTAGTGGCGGATCCAAGATTTTTTTCAAGGGGTGCGATCAGGGGCATTGTCCAAACTATCAAGGGGTGCGATCAGAATTTTCACCTATAAAATACACTAATTTTTTTCAAGGTGTGCGGCCGCACACCTTGGCTTGTACTTGGCTACGCCCCTGTAGGCGGGCAACAAGCTACGCCACTACCTTTTTCTCAAATTTTTTTATCAACTATGTAACGCCACATTTTAACACTTAGGAATATATTTGTTGAGAAAAAAAAAAAAAAAAGACAACTAACAAGTACAAAGAAAAGACAATTGCTAACAATTAGAAACCATTCATGGTATAATTATTATTTCGTTTTGGAATAACACCATTGCAAAATAGAGCTTTTAAGAAATTCTTTGTATTGCATCAGCTTTGAAAGCTGTCTGTTGAGTTTTCGTTTGCAAATTTTGTAAAGTAACAAATTAACCACAAATATAAATATGGTTATTTAATTCTGGAACCGTGTGATAAAATAACAAATAATTACCAGGTTTGTGTTTTAAAAAATTCCTAAAATGCCCCTGAAATCAGAGTTTTCAATACTTACTAACCGCTATTTGGTGACCCGTTTGCTAAAAGCCTACAAAACGAAGAGTTGTCAACATAGACTTATTCTATACTGGTGACCCGTTTGTTCCTCGGTGACACAATCAAACAAAAACCGTAACCTAATTCAACTTGTATAACAATAATAGGTTGACTTTTACAAACCTGTAACAAATTTTCATAACTTAATCATGCACCTCAACATGCCTTCTGCTTGTGTGATTCCTTTTATTTAACATATATACATACTTCACACACAAAGGTTGAAAGTGCAGAGTTACCTTCTTGTCTTTGATAGCAAAACCAATACATTATTTAACATATTCAGATCAGAGCTAGACCAACATTATATCAAAAGTATAACGTTGATATAAACTTGCATTATATCAAAAGTATATCAAAACTTCTTTTATAAACTTGCAAACTCCTTCGATACCAAGGATGCACACATAAAATGCTAGCAGAAAGTCAATAAACCATCTAAAGTAGAAGTAAATGTAAATTTAATGATTATACAGAAGTAAACCTTACAAAGCGAAGATCGATTTAGGGCTTCCCCAAGATTTAAGTTGCAGTTGAGAGGATTCGCTATAGAAGAAGAAAATCCGGTGTCATCAGCCGATGGTTACGTCACCACTGTTGTGTCCGAAAATCTGGTGTCATCACCACCGCTTGATAACCCACCTGATAATCTGGTGTCCATTCTTTCGCGAGTCCATTCTTTCGCGAGTCCGCTACATAAATCAGAAACCAGTATTTAGGGAAGCCAACAACACTTAACTTCGACATTTAGTATCAAGTAAAGATCAGTATAAAAATATTATAAAAAAATGTACCTTCGATGCAGAAGTGATGTGAGGCACAACAATAGAATTTTTTATGTCGCCTAGAAGTTAGTTTCATATATGACTCATCCTCTAAACATCAAGACATGCTCGGAACAACAGGTTTTGTTTCAAACGCTCCACAAGAGCCTCTTCATCATCCACAGTCCTCAGCGTTTACAAGGATCGCCTCCTACATGTTCAAGTTACACAAATTAAGCCATATTTATATAAGAAAAAACAGAGAAAATTGGGCTTGGAGACATGGTATTATTGATTAAAACTTGTTTGGTATATGCATTAAACAATTGAAATGAGTCCCATGTATTATAATTTATCCTGAGAAAATGTTCTCAGAGCTCCAATCATGCATAACAGAGCTAAAATCATAAAAAAAAAGTACAAAGTTCTAGTTTTTTTAACAAATTTATAATAAATAACATTCTTTTTGTATTATTTCTTTACTAAGAAACAACAATGAGGATATAGTGATAACCGGTATATCCAAACAACACATCACTCACTTCAGCCATGGTTCCTATACAAGCTCCAGCAAGCAAAAGTATTATAAAATCGGCTGCTTGTGCATATAAAATCGGTATATGCACAAATCAGACTTCATAATTTGTATTATTTTCCTGGGAAAACAGAAATTAACTATTATGAATATTACCTTCCAATGTAATATCTGTACTACCTGCAAACCCATCTCTTAAGCATATTCCCACAAACTCCATTCTTAAGAGCTCACAAGGTAAATTACATATTGTTCAAAATCTTAGCTCTTTAAACAAGTTCCATAGCCGAAAAACAAATATCCAACTGATTTAAGTGCAAAACCCTCATTAAAGATACAAACAAATTAAGTTTAAAATATAAAGGTTACCGGTTTCTCACGTTTAGAGAGAGAGACAATAGAGATCTCAAATCAACTTTGGATTTTTAAACCATTTATCTATCGATCTGCTGGGTTCTTACAAGGCCTGGATCTGGATGGATGAAGATTTAGAGAAAAGGAGTTGAAAACAGAAGATGAAAATAGATCTACAACAAAAAAAATCACGTTAGATGTGAGAGAACATTGAGCAGAAAAATAAAAATTGAACCTACCTGGATGCCAACGGAGACAGATCAAGAAGGTAGGATTTCTCTTCTGTGCTGTCTTTCTCTCTCACTCATCTATGTGCGTTCTCTCTCTGAAGTTGTCTGTACAACAAAAAGGGGAAGGGAACAAATGAAAATATAGATAGGATGCAGGAAATGGTTGCCAAAATTGAATGAGCGGGAATTCGAATTTTGAATGAATGTTTTGGCCAGCCAAATGTATTCTGCATTTTGTAGCTGTACCTGATGCATGACAAGTTGCAGCCCATAAAAGTTTAAGAGTTTAGTGCATTGAATCATTGTACATCAAGCTTTAAAGTGTTGTACCATTTAAAAATGTGTAAAAAGACCATTATTGCCCTTCATATATACATATTAATATAGTATAGATAATATTTAAATAACTTAATACGACTAATAATAATAACAAACCGTAGATAAAAAAGTAAAACTAAAGTAATTACACTGAATTAAAATAACAATGTCTACTTGAGAACATGTACCCTAAATAAACTAAACACAATTAAACTACACAATTAACCATGATCACACGATAACAACATAAAAATAGAAAAATCAACGACAAAACAAACACAAAGGCGAACTTAAAGGCATTAGATAGCATTTGGTGACAGTAGAGTTTCCATGCATATTACACCATTTACTGATTGCGTAAATATGATTGGTATAAAACCATGTCTATTGTTCGTCTTTATATCTATCTCACGAACGTCACCCCAATCGTGTACCACAAGACACTTATCATTTCTACTGACATAGTGCACAGATGACATTAAACCCAGAGGCAAAGAGACACCATCAACAAATGAAAATACTTTGGTCCACCTGTCATTATCCAGCTTCCATAACTCAGCATTAACTTGGAAAAATCCAACGGAAACAAACAAATGGATGACATCTCGTATTTTAACCAAATACCCTGAGCCTCCGATAACACTGACGTCAGGGAATCCCATGTCAAAAAAACAAATTTGAATCGACATCTAAACGGAATACCCTTGCGCCACTCACATTCCAGAAGTGGCTAACAATAAAATACAAGCTATTTGAACAAAAAGTCCCCAGGGACCAATCGTACACACCAGCAACAAATGGCTGGCCATTTAATAAGGTGGATGCAGACCAATAACCTTGCCTAAAGGAATATATATTAAGGATCAACATCAAATGGTTTCGTATAATATGCACAATTTTGTAATCACCAGAAGAGTCAACACAAAAACCTAGAGAATCATTACCCACATCGTAGTATCTGTCAAAAGTAGGAGTTGAAATCTTCTTGAATGCTTGGGTCAACGGATTCCAAACAACCAGTTCATTAGTTCTCGTCAGGCAAACACATACAATACCATCCAAGCTTGCTAGAAATAAGACATTACATGCATGTGCTTCAAAGGGAACATAAACATTGTTACATGTAATGTCAACATGACGAATAACACAATGTGAACTGTTAATAGCAAGTATTCTACTGTCACCTAATATTCGCATGAAATGAGAATGACGTCTAGAAAATTCAGACGTTGATAGATAATCAAACCAATCCTTACACACTGTTTTGCAACGTGTAACAACCACTGCCGGGAGTCTTGGCAGTATTTCTATCAGTATTAGCAAAGAGGGAAGAAAATTCATTGTTAATTGTAATATTATAAAATATAAAAGCAGAAAAATAAGTAATTATTAAACACTACACTGAGTAAATATTTATAGCCATAATACCTACGGTTGTTTGTATAAGTTTCTTGAAAACTACAACACACGTCACCACGTCATTCTTTCATATTGAACTGAAAAAATATACATTCCATAATTAAACACGAGTATATATGATGTTAAAACTACTAATTAGTGGGATGATGGTATACGGTTGTTGTAGGTGGAAAACGTGTGCTTAAAAATTAAAATGGGAAGTTGATAACATCAGTTTGAATTTTATATTCGAATCAACGAAACATTTGTATATATTTTACAAATATTTAAATATTTAAACATCTGAATATAGACTTATGGTTATGGGTAATAATAAAGTAGCAATATACGAAACATATATAAACAACTGAAATGTAAACTACTGTTGATGTGCAATACAATCAGTATTTTTAATTATGCATCTGAAATGTAAACTACCGTTGATGTACAATATACAATCAACAAATAGTAACAATTATCGTTATTATACTTTTATATTAGTTCATCAATTAAAAAGGTTTAATTGATCTTTTTAAACAGCACCGACAGTTGGTATAAAAAATATAATATTTATGCTTAAGATATTATTTATTAGTAAATTGCAAAATAAGGTAATAACAATAGATTAAAGCATAACATATAACAACACATAATATTATCTATTCATACATTAATGTTAAAACATATAAAGCAACCGAGTAAACACAAAATCAAAATAAAACATATACCAAAGAGCTAACTATTTGGTGATACAAGAGTCTCAGTATATACAACTCCTTGTAATCCATTAAACGAAACCAATGGATAGTAGCAATCCTTCCCATTTCTTGTAACATCCAATTCATTTGCACTTCCAGAGTTTGCAACCATAATATATTTGCCAGTTGACAAAACGTACGAAATGTTATATCCTATAAGAATAGGATGAATAGGAGGAAAAACCCATTGTCCAACCTTTAGCTTCCATCCTCCATAAATCAACAATGGTTGAACCTACTCCGTGTGTAACAAACATATGAAGCTCATTACGTATAACAACTAAATGTCCATAACCTCGACAATCTTCGATGTTTGGAAAACTGATCTGCCTAATATTTCCAAGCTTTATATCAAAACCAACCAATAGGTTATGTGGTCGTCGACTATAATATCGCCAATGACCATCTTTCTTAAACCACCATCTTCTTACTGCAAAATATATAACACCCTTATAAAAAAGTTCCATTAACCCATTTAACATCTTCCATATTGCTTTCATCCTCTATTAGGTACCCAATCTTATCCCATACGTCTAACTTTAGTGAGTATGTATAAACGGATAATATACCATGTCTACGCTTGACATGCAACAATCTATAGTCTCCAATATCATCTAAATACATAGCAACAGCATCACAATGATGCCTGAATAAGCCACGATATCATGAGCTATACACCTTTTTATACACGTTAGTTAGTGGATTCCAAATCAGAAGCTCACGTGTGTTACGCAAACATAGACACACGAGTCCATCAAAAGTTGTAAGAATTTTAACATCACGCAAAGAGGCTTTAAATGGCAGTGAAACTATCTTATGCGATAAACTTCCCTGATATTCATCAGCAACCATAGGTAACACATAAACTGATTCATTCCCGATTACTAACGATTTCTGATCATAGGCAGTGGATACGTGACGACAATGTTCTTTCACAAAATCTTGTGTCGATAGTAAAGACAACCATTGCTTGCAAACAACTTTAGCTCTACCAACACACTTTGCAGGAAGCCTGGTTAATATCTCGGATATAAGTACGTCAATACTAACATCGTCAATACAAGTAGAATAACGTAAATGTCCATCATTACGTTTTTCTTTATTCGGTGAATGATAAGAGTCCATGTGTTATTCACACTGTAATTCATATATTAAAACTAACATTAGTTATATATACAACGTGAGTATAAACGTAATGTAACACCCCAACCGATGGCGGAATCATCGAGGTGTCACGTAGTGACGATTGTTCAAAAGCACATGGTACTAAAATGTAAATATATTATTGAATAATTTTAATTGTCTTACATAGATGAAAACAGAAAAATACAAAAGTCTGAGCTAAACATGAAAATTGAAATAACTTATTAAAAGCAAGCACTAAAATCCAATGCTATGGAACTAAGATCAAAGTGCACCTGAAACATGTACAAAATAGGTTTTGTCAACATAAGAAATGTTGGTGAGCATTCCTAGTTTTAATACATATAGTAAGTTGGAAAAAAAATCGTATACAATTCAAGTGCAAAGCTACAGTGAAATATGAAAACTATGTATCATACAAATGGGCGAAATCAATCCTGTGACTGTATAATGTACTAAATGAACGGCGGTGTACTTATCCAATAAATGGATAATAACTTAACAATGACCACGGATTCTCCGATGAAAAAGGGGGAGAATCAACCTAGGCGGGTTGTCAATCCAATAGCGCTATCCAATGTTAAGGTCGGCTTGTACAATGTTAACGATTTCACTAAGTACAAATGTATTCTACATGTAATGTCTAAGCATAAAGCACGTTTGTAAGCAAATGCACATAGTACTAGAATTGTATTGTAAAAATGTGAACTTGTATTTGTAATTTGTATAAGTGTACATGTAACACCCCAAAAATGAATAAAAGCAAAAAGGGGATAGAAAATACTCACTTTCGCCAAATGACTAGATGACTAAGCGAGCGTGAAAATGCGAGCAATCCAAAGATTCAACAACAAAACTAGTCCAATTCAGAAGAAAAGAAACCGAATAGGAAAAAAATATCAAGCTTCCAATTCGCCAATTACAAGAGCTTATAATCAAAGCTTCAAAATTAGAAGTAATATACTCTAGAAGAAAGGTATGAGGGAGAGTTTAATCGAATTGAAACAATCGATTTAGAGGTGCAAAGTGTAATGGGTCATAGGTGGGTTTTTATACTAGTTTTGGATTCAATTAGGCTTTAAAATTGGTCAACACAATAAAGTAATGTTTTAAGATGAATTGACTATTTGACTAGGACTTTGACTAGGATTTTGACTAAGACTTTGACTAGGACTTTTGACTAGAACTTTTATTGGAACTTTGACTGTTTGACTGTCTTAGCGGACCGCGATGGCTAAAAAAATATTTTTTCTAATTTAATCAATTTTAAGTTATAGACTTGTTTCCTTCTGTTTCTAAGTTGTTTTAGGACTGAAAATTAAGGGCTTTGAGTATCAAGGTCTGAAACATACGTGCTCGGGTGTAGATGTGAGCATAAAATGTGCATACTTTTACTTATAAAAATTATAAGTTTTATTAAATTGTGAATTTTGGTCCTATTAAAATACGAGGGTTAAAAATGAAAATTTTGAAATAGTTGAGGAACCAATTATGCACATTTATGAAAAGTGAAGGGTGCAGGTTGTCACACGTAACGAAAGGTACAATTATATAGAAACATTATATATTGTGAACATTCTTTTTGTTATAAAAACACACTATATTATTTTATTCTAACAGTCAAAACAAATAAACAAAACTAAAAAAAAGTACATATACTTCAGAAGTTCAAATGTTAAGTTCAGCAGTTTTATTTATCAATTGATTACGTTTATTAACTACCACTACAAGAATTTAGGGTGTTTACCCACACATAACTTACCTACACATGTAAATGTGTGGGTTAATAGCTACACATATTTGTACATGTGTGGGTAATTGTTGATGATTTAAGTTAAATAATAACTAACACTTAATATATGTTGGTAATACATTTTACCTACACATTGGAGTTAGTGGGAAAATTTCCCCCCAAAATTGACATCAATTTAATGTTAAACTACCTACACATATGATAAAATTTAGTTATGTGTAGGTAAATTATCTATAAATATGTAAACAACTACTATATGTATAGGTAAGTGATTATGTTTATCAACACATAATATATTTAAACAAATATGTAGATAAATCAATTATATAAATTTTTATTTTAGTTTGGGTAATGACGTGGCAAAATAAATAGCTACACATGCTTAAAATGTACAACATGTGTAGATTTTGGTCACATATAAAAAATAATATTTTTATTTTAAATGACGTGCCAAATAAATACATACACTAATTAAAAAATGTACAATATGTGTAAATATTAGATATATACGTACTTAGTAAATGTCGTGGCCATTGTTTCGAAACCCGAAAGGGACCGGTCGGACCTGTTGGATTGGGAACCGGGGGTCGAACCGGTCCGGGTCGAGGTATTAAACCAGGGGTGCATCACACCGGGGGTTGGACCGGTGAACTGGCAGTCGGATCGGGAATCGGACCGGTTGAACCGGGTTTTAATGGGGTTGAACCATTAGTCGTGGCATAAAAAAATGTACAGTATAGACATTGGATACAAAGAATATGAGAAAAGTAACGCTAGGGACTAAATTATGAGGGTTATTATAGGAAAATATAGTTAGTCATGTGATGTGTTGCAACACACGTCTAATTTCTTATGTATTTTGTAGTCATTTTTGAGTCTTTTTATTAGTGTTTTATTAGTTTTATGCTTGTACTTGTCTATTTTATTTATTTTAGTGTTTCATTACATTTTTATTAGTTTTGAGTCATTGTTAGTATTTATTTATTTATTTTATATTTTATAGGTGTTCATTAACGTTGGAGCGTAGACGAGAAACTTTGGTCGAGCCAAGAACACGCTATGCGAGCAGTCAGGGGGGATTAAGGGATTCGGATTGAGTACCTAGGAACTTAGTCGGTTCGTAAATTATAAGAAGGAACCCATAAGAAATTATTTTAGAAACCCACTCTTTTTGTCTGACTTCTCCTATTCTCCAAACCCCCTACACCTTTTTTGAAAAGAAAACTCAAACCCAGACAACCACAATGAAACAATCAGATCCCCTGCCGCCTTGCTCCGTACCTGCCGCCTCCTCCTGCCCGCCTTGCTCCGCCCTGTTCCGTCCCTTGCTCACGTTCGCCGTTCTCCTGTCTAGGTAACTTGGTTCGGTTTTTTCCTTCTTTCGATTAATACGTTAATGTGCTTAACTTGGTTTAGGTACTTAATTCATCAACTAATATTTCAGATCTGTTCTTTGAATATTGCCGATCGTTTTTTTTAATTCTTTGTTAGTGTTCATTTCCATTTTTGTGGTGATTACTTTATTGTTGTATCAATTAATTTACATATCAACTCAACACTGTTGTCATTGTTTTGTTGATTGTCAAGTTTTGGGCTTTAGATTGATATTACCATATAGTCTTCTTTGGGTTTTCAAAAAAGCAGATTATCATATTATGGGGGCTTTTTATAAACATATAATTGTTCACTGATGGATAATATAAATTACATGAGGAATTGAGAATATTGGATATTGTATATTGAATTGGTTCAAAGATATTTGATATTGTATATTGTTAGTTTGTTGAATTGGTTCAAAGATATTAGATATTGACATTGTATATTGTTACTTCTTATTGAATTGGTTCAAAGACATGTGGTTATTGTTACATTTAACTAATTGAAACCTTAATTTAATATTAGGTACTAGTTTAAAAACAATCGTGTTTATGTTACGTGCTTTAAATTTTTAATGCTGATGTTTTTTCATTATTGTATCATATTTTTATTATGTTATGAACATTACCCGACATGTCCCGTCAAACCGACCCGAATCACTGTAGATGGATGTTGTGATATTGCTGTTAGGCAGGCTGTTGATAATCATTTTAAAAACTTCATTGCAAAAAACCGGTCACCTCTTGATCCAGGTGCATAATCTTTTGAGGAATATTTGATTCTAATTCTTATAGCTCGGTTACAATTTTAGATATCTAAAAACATGTTAAAGAGTTAACGAATGGATACTTATCCGTTTGACATACTTTGCAATGTTGTGTGCTATTGTAGATGAACAATCCAAGATTTTGCCAAGTGATAAAGACTTGGTGAAGCAGAATATTCTTCTTTTTGTAGCACAAGTTCCTCCATTGTTGAGGTAAAAATGATTTTTTTTAGCTTTAGCACATGCTGGGTTGTCTTCTTCTGTTTGTAATGAATGCGGTTGTTAATTATATACAGGGCACAATGGCTAGGTTTTTTTGCATATCCGCAACAATGGCCAGGTCTTTTGCATTGGGGGACACATAATTTGCAAGACTACCAACAAGTATATGGAGCATTTTTTGTGCTCAGAATACTTGCAAGAAAATATGAATAAGTACTATGCTTATCTTCTAAATCTCTTAAGCTTTTGATTTTCATTGAAGACCTATACAGTCCTAGGACTGCTGCAATGGATTTTGTTAGCAAGTTGGTACGAAAACATGGGAAAGAAAACCTTCAAAAGTTCATATCATTCATTTTAGAGATTTTTAAAAGGTATCCCGATATTCTATAACATATAAGTCTGTTGCATATTCAAAATTTTTGTAATGGTAGGCTGCATGGGTTGCCGGACAATATGCCCATATTAATTTTTCTGACCCAAATAATTTCAGCAGAGCACTACAATGTGTAGTTGCCCGAGCTTCCCGTTCGTGTTGATTCTATTTTTGCGTTGCGATCTTTTGTTGAATCTTGTAAAGGTAATATCCGAATACACGACTTTTTCTTTTTGTATAGTTTTATATTGTGGTTCCATTCTGTCAATTATCCAGAACATAATGAAACTATATGATGCTAATATATATCTACAGATCTAGGTGAAATCAGACCAATCCTTCCACAGTTACTTGATGGTATGTACTTTTAAACAAGTTTTCCTGATTCATATTTTCATGAAACTATATGATGCTTATGCATCTACAGATCTAGGTGAAATCGGACTAGAGTCTGGTAATTCTTTTGTTATTATTTATCAATCAAAATGTTAAGTGTACATATGTAAAAGTTTCTGTCCACCTATTTTGTAACTTGGTGTTTGTGTCTGATATTATTAGGTTGCTGCATTTTGGAAATGTATCAATACTTCTGAAGGTGATGAAGAAGCAGATGATCCTGGTGATACACTAGAGACTTATGCAAGTACCGACAACTGAAGTTTTTTTTTATCAATTTTGTATAACTCATTATTAACTTATGTATAACTTTTCTTTTGTTTGTTTACGTATTTGGTTTGATTTCTTGAATGATGTTTTTATTAACAATGATAATTTGGTTGCGTGCTTAATATACTTGTTTTTGTATTTGTTTGTATATATATTTGAAAATTATTATTATTATTATATATATATCGTGGCGAATGTTTACCTACACATAATTTTACATTTAACTACATATATATTTGTGACACGTGTCATAACCATAGTGCAATTCAGATGCCATGTCATGCGCCACATCACCGGCCACATCATGCGCCACGTCATATGCCATGTCTAGTGCCACATCATAATCCATCTTAACAGGTTGCTATACTTTTAACCACACATATAACATACGTTTAGCTACATATGTATGTGTAGGTATAGCTTGCTATATACCTACACATAATTTATGTGTGGTTAATGATCTATATCCACAGTCCTGAGTCTACACATCATAACACTTAATTTATGTGTTGGTAAACTCAAAAACGAACACATTATAGCCTTTTTCACACATATACTATGTATAGGTAAAGACCTATATTTCTTGTAACATACAAACATATACTATGTACAAATACTTTATGAAACAGCTGAATATAAAGACACACATAAGCTTAACATCATCAGTTTTTTTTAACAGTTGAATACGTTGAACAATTTACATACAAACATATATGCAAAACAAACATTTTATTAAACAATGACAATTTTATGATAGAATGTTAATTGTAAACGTACAAGGTTGAGTTTGGGTTACATATATAGAAAATTGACATTGAAACATATACCGAAACCATATTTATTGATTAAGTCAATATAAAGTTAAGATTTTAAGTATTGTTGCCCTCAATAAACAGTAAAATCAGAAAAAATGCAAATAAATACATATTACTTTGTTAAAGAAACTATAATTTACAACACCATACAACCAAACTGTATATTGTATATAATATAAAATCATTACAAAACATACCGATCACAACAATTGTATCAACTTAAATGTGAAAGAAACGTGAAATCGATTATAGCAAGTAAATATTTCTAACGTAACAAATACTAAAACCAGGGAATTAGATTACAAAATAACAAAAAAAGGATAACATAACATACCTATTAACCATGTAACCTTATTAAACCACCCGGGTTAAGCAACACACAAAATATTTCAATGTTATTAAAAATACGAACATACGAATATATACTTAAATAGTAAGTTGTACATACAGTTAATTAACTTTCACCGAAATACTTGGACAAGTTATTGAGAACGAGGGTATATATTTTTTTTGAAAATTGAGAACGTGGGTATATATCTAATAACCTCTGAATTTGCACACAAACTTCACCATTTTTTAAAAAACATTATAAAAAATACAACAAAGTCCATTATATCGTGAATGACATTTTTAAGCTATATTGTATTAAATATTTAGTTAAATATAATACAGTTATCTTTTATGATCAGTAAATGCTCAAACTCAAATATGTAACTTATGTAGCACAAGTATATATGAGAGCCAAAAAGGTAAATTATATAAAGAGTTAAGAGTTTTCAAATGTTTTAACATATATAGACAACATATAATATGCAAGTCTATATATAAAATATATAATGTAAACCATCTATTTATAAACAAATTAAACATACATGGGATATATTATTAATATATATACTAAACCACAACATGCTTCGCAATAGTTAACTTTAGGTTTTGCCACTTTGGCCACTAAACTTCATACTTTCGTTTTCCCCAATTTGGCACTTCATTTTTTTTTTACAATTTGGCCACTAAACTACTTGGCTAGTAACTTGAGTACTTTATTTTTTTTTTCCAATTTGGCACTTTATTTTTTATCCTGCTCAATAGTAGCTTATAGGATTTCATACTTTGACCCCGTAACTTGTAGCTTTTATAGTTAGACCACCTAACTTTTACCTTTAAGCTGTTTTTAGCTTTTAGACTTTATTGACAGCCTATCTTTTAGCTTTTAGGACTTCAAACTTTGATCACTCAACTTTTTGAAAATTGCATAGAGGCCTTTACTTACAGCAAACAGCTTCTAGCAACCTTCGCACAACGCACGGTCGAATAGCGGTGCATATCACGTGCGTAGCACGGTTGCAATCTACTAATTAAAACTAATACTACAATATTACAAAACGTTGCTTTATTGGAGGAGTTTGTACATACAATGAAAAAAATAATAATATAATACTAAAGACTGAATAGATAGGCCGGTGGGAAACCTATAATGCAACTTCTGAATACCAAACAACGTCTGCTGATTGAACTCACCAAAATGCTCCTTAAGGTCTTTGTCTGTTTCAAATTAAAGACTTTATTCTTCAGCACATAGATCACCTTCTTCAGTACTTCCCTTAAGATATTCAGTAGTTTCAATACTCTGCAAATATATGCAAAGAGGATATTAGAATAAGGTTAACAGGCTTGTCAATTATCTTTGAACAAACAAATTCCCTCGATTTAGAATTGTCAAAATCCTTTTTGTAGCGTATAATTTGTAGATTTGTAGATAGGCTTGATTTTGATTGATCTTCTTCTTCAATAGTTATCAGGTTGGAGCTATGTTCAACTTGAAGGGCCATCTTGAAGTTAATTTGATGTTGTTCATCTGACTTCTTTTGTTTCTTGGCAGCAGTTTTGGAAAGTGGTCTTCTTGCAGAATCAGAAGTTTCATAAACTTCTGAAGTTTTGAACTTTTCAGGATTGGACTTCTGCAAGGCCTTAAACTTTTTGTATGTTTCATTCAGATCAACTTCTTTCCACCTTGATACTTGTGACTTTTTTCCATACTTATTTGCTACCAACTCTTCAATCATTTGAGCCTTTTTCATCTTATTCTTTTTTTCATAAACTTGCCTTTCTTTAATCAATCTAACTCTGTATTCAAGTTCTGATGAAGATAATTCTCTAATAGAGTATTTCTTCATTTTGCTTTTTTCTAACAATCCAATTCATCAGCTCTTGTCTCTTGTCATCTTCAGCATTTTGGATTTTTTGCTGTTCAAGTATCTCTTGCACATGCAGTTGTTCTTGCCATAATTTTAGCTTGGCTTCATAACTCAAGTCTTCCATTGCATCAATGTTATTCCACAACTCATCTTCTTTTCCCTTTCTCTTCCCTTTAATTTTATCTTCAACTTGTTCAGAATTGAAGGCAAGGGGTTCAGGGTTAAGAACTTCTAATGGATTAAATGGGACAGTTAGGATTAGGACGGTTGGTGTTGTGTTTTCAGAAGATATTGGTTTTGTAGTTTGAGTTGTAACTACTGATAGTTGTTTATCAGCAGCAACTACTAAATCATTTTCTTCATAATTTTCAACTTGCTTATCAGCAGTCGTATCATTGCATTGGAAAGCCTTATTAGCTTGTTCTCTAAGAAATCTTTCTTGAGCTTCTTGATATATATATATGTCTTTCTTTTAAAGCTTCAGCTTGTTTAGTTAGTTGAGAGATTTTATTTGCTTCCTTCAGTTTTTGAGCTTCACGAGCCTTCTTGCTTTCTTCAAGATCTATCTTCTCCGGTACCTTGCCTTTCTCCAACTGTGTGGCTGCATCTACTTCAGGAAACCAAGGAGCAGGAGGTGTAACACCAGTTAAATGCTGAAGTTGTCTTCTGTTATCTTCAATCCTTCTTGACAACTCATTTATCTTTAAGTCCATAGCATTATTGATCATGTACATTTGTGTCCTGTTTTTCAGTTCCATGGCCGTAGTGAATGTTTGGAGATGAGCAGATAGAAGTTGATGGATCATTTGATATAAGGCACCGTCTGGCATGCATAGTTGGTTTATGTCTACACTTGTAGCACAAGAGGAAGATGTTTGGGTAGGCTTTTGTGAGTGAGAAGGGGGTATTTTTGGATCATCCTCAGTAAAAACTAGGGATGCCAATGTTGGGGAATGATCATTTAAATGGTCTTTAACACGATACTCTGTAACTACCTCTTTCAGCTTTGAGACATTGGATCTAGGACTTTCACTATCAGCCGTCAAATCCTTGATATTTGAATCATCATCCAAGTTAATGGAATCATCTGGAACCCTAATGAAAGCATCATCAGTGGCATCATGACCTAGGCCCAACCTAGTATCCTCATGAACCCCTTTTTCTTGGTTCTGGGGAATTCCTGTATCAGGCTCAAAGCCTTCATCAACAGTTGCCACATATGAGGTCTCACTTATGTTACCACTGGCCTCTGATCCATCAATAGATGGTAGAAGAGTAGTAGCAGCCTCATTTGTACCTAAAGTCTCAAAAGTTGGGCTAATAGACTTTGGTCCTTCCTAATCTCTTGAATTAGGATTGATAATATCCTCATCAATGACCATATGCACTATTTCTTCAACTGATTTATGTGGTGATTGGGTAATGGCACTATCTGATGTGATACTTCCTTTCAATACACAGAGAACTTGTGCTATATCTACTGTTTGTGTTGGTGAATGTTCTGACTCAGTATTTTAGGTGGCTTCAGTATTTATGAATAGTGTTTCAATATTTTCATTAACAGGTTTAGAAGTTTTATCCTTTTTAAGTTTCTTCCTTGAAAACATAATTGAAATGGCTCTGGTTCTTTTTTGTGTGGCTGGAGATGGATGTAACTGAGAGGAAGTTTCAATTACATCTTTATCAACTGCAGACGACATATTAACATCCTTAGGCATCTCAACTTCATGAGGTGTTTTTATTTTAGGCTTGGTGGTTTTGAATTTTCTCTTATTTGACTTTTTGGTTTTTGTGGTGAAAGATTTGGAAGATGTGGGTTCCATGGGGACTGTTGCCTGTTCCCCTTGGTTATCTTCTGGTATAGCAGCCGGTTTGTTGTGCCTAGAGAATACTTGTGAGCATAAAGGGTTTAATTTTGAAGCATCACCCACAAGTACCTCTTCACCAAGTTCCTTAATTATACATTACATTATAAACCTTGGGTAAAGCAAAATTTTTTTTTTTTTGTCATTTTGGTGATGCAGCACCAATTCATTGAAAAAATATGACGATGCTCTGAAAGATGTTTCATTCACAATGGAATGGAAAATTTGTTGCAAACCAGAGGGCATCTGATCATAAGAGCTAGTTTTAGGACAAACACATAGTGATATAATGCAACAACAATTTATATGGTGCATCAAAAAACCTTTTATAAACTGTAACAGATGACAGAGTACCTTGGTAACCACACTCTGTCATGGTTAATTTAACAGTTCCAGTAGGAATGCGTTCAGGGGCTTCTCTATCGTTTAACCCTAATATTATGGCGAGACTCTCCGGTGTGATTTCCATGGTCTTCCCTCTTATCATCGTCTCCAGGGAAGTAATCTTGTCATCAACAGTGTCACACCCTCAAATTCCACGTGCGGGGTTTTACCGCGAGGTGCGTGACAAACCAGGATCTAAGTCAACGGTCACAATAAACAACACTATATGATACGTAAAAATGACATAAGCAAACCATTAAGTTTTCATTAACAATCCATCGTTGCGGAAGCGTAAAACTTTATTACAACACGAAAGTAAAAGCATAAAAGTCTGAAAATGCTAAATAAGATGCATATGAATCCAAGACGCCGTGAGACTCCGTGCGCCTATGAAATGCTGCTACCTCAACGACCTGAGACAAACATGCTAAAAACGAAAGCAAATAATGCCGGTGAGTTCACAGGTTTTATGTTAAACGTTTAAGTAATGAAAGCCATCATGTTATCACTATGTTAGAAATGATAGCGTTAGCTAGACGCATGAATAATACTACTACGACCTGGAAACCATTACAGACAACGATATATGATTTTGCCCGAAACGATATGCACTACCGTCCCACGGTAGCGTTATGACCGAGATAATATGCACCCGCCCGGCCTCCAACCGTCGAGTGGGGTCTGTCAGTCCCAATAGATCTATCCACATTTCCCCCGTTGTGTCTCGCACATTCATGGTTTCCCTCGGGACTTTACGTATCGTATAGATTGTAAATGAATTAACACTAGTTGTCTCCCCTGAAATGTAAAAACGTAAAGTGGGGCCGTGAAACTCTCCTGATACTGCCTCCCCTGTAAGATAAGTAAACCTGCTCAATAGACGGCACCAACTACCGGTGACCTATCATGACGAGCGGATAAGATGTTAGACTAACAACCCGTAGGTTGGTTAGTCCCCAACAGTCCAGATCATAACCGTGTACATTTGAAATGATGTTAAAACGTTTAACCGACTACACCAGGCAAGACCCGGCATCCCATTGGTGACCCGAGATCCCACGTGTTAGCCGAATGCAAGATATTATGCAATCATACGCAATTAAACACTTAGTATACATCACAGTTTACTATATCTAGCATGAAGCCTAATTAACGCGTAAACAGGTCCGAACATGTATAAATAAGTTATTGGATATGTCACGGGGTTCCTAACATGTTCCTAGGTGTCAAACCGTGTTCCGGGATGTTAAAATACACATATGACAACAGTACACGCGATTAGGAATCAAACATGCAATTAGGAAAAGTCAACTGGTGATTAGGAGGGTCAAATGGCGATTAGGATTGCAATCACCAGACATACTGGCGATTGGGCTCCCAATCGCCTCCTGTTGCACACGATTGGGGGCCAATCGCCCCTACTATAGGCGATTAGGGTGTCTAATCGCGTGTAACTACTAGTGATTAGCCCAATCGCCTATAAAAATTCCTCTAATCGCCCATCTTACTAGCGATTAGACCAATCACCCCCTATTAGCATGTAATTACACCAATCACCTATAATGTCATGCAATAACGCCAATCACCCCTATTTACATGCAGTTACACCAATCACCTATAATGTCATGCAATTACGCCAATCACCCCCTATTTACATGCAATTACACCAATCACCTATAATGTCATGCAATTACGCGTAATCACCTATAATGTCATGCAATTACGCGTAATCACCTATAATGTCATGTAATTACGCGTAATCACCTATAATGTCATGCAATTACGCGTAATCACCTATAATGTCATGCAATTATGCGTAATCACTATATTAACACATATAAACACGTATTCACATACCGGCAAGTCATATAATGATTATAAGCACATAATGCATGATAACTAACACGTTCCCATCCGTTCACCAATTCCCAGGACTCGAGATTTACGTGTATGCGTTAAACCCGGCGATTCTACAAATCGCCAATCCTTGTACACATGGTTATAGACCGACACCCAATGATCCCTCAGACTATTGTAACAACTCCCGATGATTCCCGAATCATCGACGCGACTCAACCGACCCAGTCAAGTATGATATTAAGTAGTTGTTTTCAATGTTTTCGTTGAGGTAGACTCGTATGTATGCAAAGTATGAAACGTGTGTATGTAAGGTATGAAAAGTATTAACCTGAATATGCCGGTTGTCACATCATCCCCCAGTTGAAAGAATTTTCATCCCGAAAATTTCCCGAAGTAAAAGAGAACGAAGCGATAAAAAGAAAAAATTTTCCCGGTCGTCACATCATCCCCGTGTTGAAAGGAATCTCGCCCCGAGATTCACTCTTCGACAGTAACGAGTGTTGACCTAACCCAAGTAACGTTTCCCCGAATGCAAACGAAAGGATAACCGCGAACGAAGAATGATAGCAACGGATACTCTATGCCGGGGAACCGCCCTCCCCAAAGTGGATGCAAGATAAGTGACTCCTCCTGATCATAGACCTACTGGAGACTACTGTGATCGGTATAAATGATACACCGGTACCTTCTAGGTAGCATCTCCAAAGGACCCACATCAGACCCACGAATGCAAAATGATAACCATGTACAAGGCCGAAAACACATGATGAATGCGAATGCTGAATGATGCGAATGAGGATAAAACCAAAGTACAATGAATACTAAGAAAAGAAACTCACCAGTAACAGTATCAGGGTCCTCCATGTCCTCCCTCGCACCAATAATATAAGCATGACCAGTTCGACTGCCACCCTCTCCTTGCTTCACCTTGGGACAATCCCGCCTGAAGTGCCCAGTGTCCCCACAGTGATAACATCCCTGCTTCCCCTGAGGAGCTGCACAAGGGATAACAACAATAGTAGGGGAAACCACCTCTTGCTGAGCCGTCTGAAGATTCACCCTGCAGTTCTGGGCCTGGTGCCCGTTCTTCTTACAACGGGTACAATAACTACAATTCCCAAGATGATGGTACCCACAACGATCACACCTAGGCAGCCTCCCAGTATACCCACTCTGCCTCTGCTCAGAAGATGCACCCGTAGCCTCAAATTTCCTTGGTTGCTGCTGCTGAGGCTGAACTGTACCCTTACCCGCGCTCTCCCATTTTCTCTTGTTGCCATCAGAGGTCTTCACCACAGTACCCTTAGGAGGCAAAACACCCTCCTGAACCTTCTGTTTGGTCAGCCTATGAGCCAACCGAATGGTATCCCGAAGTGTAGAAGCATCATTCGCGGTCACCAACCCGCGAACCTCTGGCACCAACCCACTAACATAGAACTCAATAGCCTTATACTCAGGAGTCACAGAATCCGGGCACATAAGTGCCAACTCATGATAACGAGTGGTATACTCCTCGACCTCAGATCCCATCATCTGATGATTCCACAGCTCATGCTCCAAACTCCTAATCTCATCCCTGGAGCAATACTCCCTCTTCAAACGAAACACAAACTCGGTCCATGGTAACGCATGGGCCTCCAGTAAACCAATAGTCTGCACCGTCGAATTCCACAAAGTCAGGGCACGATCCTCGAATGTCCCTGAAGCATACTTCACACGATACTCCTCTGGGCAGTTACACATGGAGAAAGCTGACTCGACCTTCTCCAACCAATGAAGTAGTCCCACAGCTCCCTCAGTCCCACTGAAGTTATGGGGGTTATAGTCCTGAAACATCTTGTAAGTGCAGTGGAATGGAGAAGGTGGAGGTGGTGGAGGATGAAAAGCATTCCCTGTTACAACAAGCAACACGGGTCACAAAACGAATACCACGCAACAAAAGATAAGAATGAGGGTAGGGGTAATTATATTACCACCATGTTCCTGATAGGCGGCCTGCTGCGCAGCAATAGCAGCTGCCACATGCTCCTGGATCAGGTTATTCAGCTCAGCCTGGGTCATGTTAATGTTACCACGACCCCCATTGCATCCACTGCCATTCCGACCACCAACGCGACCACCACGACGTCCTGACATCTTCTGTCGAAGCCAAAGACAAGACATCAGATTTCATAACAGACAACATGAAATCACAAGTAACAGAGTTAAACCAGAGAACTGGGTTCCTTCATGACTGTCGGATCAAACACAGAGTCCACCAAGATTTCCATGCATTTCAACTTATTATTTCGTGTGCACCCGAAATGATAAGTCACTCTACATGGTCCCCGAGGCGTGCTCCTAGCTTGACTTTCAAACCACGAGGCACCCACGTTCTAGAATAGATAAGAACTCCTAGGTGAAAAAAACACCCAAGATGTAGAACAACAAGTACAAGTGTGCGATGATGTGTGCGAGCAAGTGTGTCCATTGGAGTATAGAAAGGGGAGATGTTCGAATCTTGGACAAATCTCCGAAGGATGCCGAAGCCACTCCAATGTACGCCACCGCCGTGCAAGGATAGTAAACCTCTTCGTCTTCAGCACGAAGATGAAGAATAGAATAAGAAATGAGAATAATAGATAGATGATGTAAGCATAAATGATGATAATGAATGTAATACTAACACCCCGACAATTCCCCACATGATATGACTTATACGAATGTGACCGTCTAGTGTGTGTGACTCGGCTATAGACTTGACTCAACATGCAGTTCTAGTTCACTATAACCATTGGCTCTGATACCAATCTGTCACACCCTCAAATTCCACGTGCGGGGTTTTACCGCGAGGCGCGTGACAAACCAGGATCTAAGTCAACGGTCACAATAAACAACACTATATGATACGTATAAGCAAACCATTAAGTTTTCATAAACAATCCATCGCTGAGGAAGCTTAAAACTTTATTACAACAAGAACGTAAAAGCATAAAAGTCTGAAAATGCTAAATAAGATGCATATGAATCCAAGACACCGTGAGACTCCGTGCGCCTATGAAATGCTGCTACCTCAACGACCTGAGACAAACATGCTAAAAACGTCAGCAAATAATGTCGGGAGTTCATAGGTTTTATGTTAAACGTTTAAGTAATGAAAGCCATCATGTTATCACTATGTTAGAAATGATAGTGTTGGCTAGACGCATGAATAATACTACTACGACCTGGAAACCATTACAGACAACGATATATGATTTTGCCCGAAACGATATGCACTACCGTCCCACGGTAGTGTTATGACCGAGACAATATGCACCCGCCCGGCCTCCAACCGTCGAGTGGGGTCTGTCAATCCCAATAGATCTATCCACATTTCCCCCATTGTGTCTCGCACATTCATGGTTTCCCTCGGGACTTTACGTATCGTATAGCATGTAAATGAATTAACACTAGTATAACATGATAATTTATGAAATAAGTATAAAGCATGTGTCTCCCCCGAAATGTAAAAACGTAAAGTGGGGCCATGAAACTCACCTGATACTGCCTCCCCTCTAAGATAAGTAAACCTGCTCAATAGACGGCACCAACTACCGGTGACCTATCATGACGAGCGGATAAGATGTTAGACTAACAACCCGTAGGTTGGTTAGTCCCCAAAAGTCCAGACCATAACCGTGTACATTTGAAATGATGTTAAAACGTTTAACCGACTACACCAGGCAAGACCTGACATCCCATTGGTGACCCGAGATCCCACGTGTTAGCCGAATGCAAGATATTATGCAATCATACGCAATTAAACACTTAGTATACATCACAGTTTACTATATCTAGCATGAAGCCTAATTAACGCGTAAACAGGTCCGAACACGTATAACTAAGTTATTAGACATGTCACGGGGTTCCTAACATGTTCCTAGGTGTCAAACCGTGTTCCGGGATGTTAAAATACACATATGAAAGCAGTACACGCGATTAGGAATCAAACATGCAACTAGGAAAAGTCAACTGGTGATTAGGAGGGTCAAATGGCGATTAGGATTGCAATCACCAGACATACTGGCGATTGGGCTCCCAATCGCCTCCTGTTACACGCGATTGGGGCCCAATCGCCCCTACAATAGGCGATTAGGGTGTCTAATCGCGTGTAACTACTGGCGATTAGCCCAATCGCCTATAAAAATTCCTCTAATCGCCCATCTTACTAGCAATTAGACCAATCACCCCCTATCAGTATGCAATTACACCAATCACCTATAATGTCATGCAATTACGCCAATCACCCCCTATTTACATGCAGTTACACCAATCACCTATAATGTCATGCAATTACGCCAATCACCCCCCTATTTACATGCAATTACACCAATCACCTATAATGTCATGCAATTACGCGTAATCACCTATAATGTCATGCAATTACGCGTAATCACCTATAATGTCATGCAATTACGCCAATCACCCCCTATTTACATGCAATTACACCAATCACCTATAATGTCATGCAATTACGCGTAATCACCTATAATGTCATGCAATTACGCGTAATCCCCTATAATGTCATGCAATTACGCCTAATCACCATATTAACACATATAAACACGTATTCACATACCGGCAAGTCATATAATGATTGTAAGCACATAATGCATGATAACTAACACGTTCCCATCCGTTCACCAATTCCCCGGACTCGAGATTTATGTGTGTACGTTAAACCTGGCGATTCTACAAATCGCCAATCCTTGTACACATGGTTATGGACCGACACCCAATGATCCCTCAGACCATTGTAACGACTCCCGATGATTCCCGAATCATCGACACGACTCAACCGGCCCGGTCAAGTATGACATTAAGTAGTTGTTTTCAATGTTTTCGTTGAAGTAGACTCGTATGTATGCAAAGTATGAAACGTATGTATGTAAGGTACGAAAAGTATTAACCTGAATATGCCAGTTGTCACAAACAGTGACAGGAACAGCGTTGGACCAGAATTCCTTGAGAGTTTCAGTATGGATTGGTGGGTCTAAAGTGAACGCTGTATAATAGTTTGATTTTACAACCAAATCAATTATTTTATCATATTGGGACCAGGTTTTATCCTTGATGAAATAACCTTTTTGATTGTGTCCCTGCTTAAGCACTAAAACCATGATTGTTTGATTGATCAATAAGTTTAGTTTTCAGAGGGTTTGAGTGAGAGGGAATTTTTGTGTTCAAACCTATAAGTAAGAAAACAGGACATTTCAGAAGTTTATAACCAACTTCAGACAAACATCTAAATATGAAATGTCTGATTTACCCTTAGTGACCAAGCTTATGATGAAACCAATTTGTTCATTAGTCTTTCAATTATATCATCAGTAGTTACTTATACCTATTTAAGCCATTTTTTTAATAAACTACAATGAATAATAAAAAAATAAGGTTACTTTAAAAAACAAAAAAAAATGTCTACTTCACATTATGACGACGTCTTTGCTCTGTAAATATTACGAAATGATACATATCGGTAATATCGAATAAGGGATAATGTAAGAGTGTACTTATCGATTAAATAAATACTAATAGCTACAATAGGATTACATATATCATACCTTATAAACGCTTTTCAAAGTTGTTTACAAAAAAACATTCAACATCATGCTTCTTAACCATAATTGCATGATTCAGCATAAGTACCTTTGCCTAATGTATTTATAAACAAACATTACCAAGTGTTCAAAACATACAAACAAACCACCACCACCTGACACTCAAATTCAAGACCTCCTTGCACGTACTGCCTTCCTGAGCCTGGTAATATGCATTAACTCAAGAACATCTTCACGTTTATTGTACTTAAATGTGCACCTATCACCATTCTTCACTCCATTAAACCTCAACCATTGGGGCCACTTAATAACAACAAACCGTATCCGCTTCTTGGACCTTTCCATCCTAAGATCCATTCGAAAATCAATCCCATTGATAGATCTCATTGTAATCCTACTACCCTCTTCAAGCTTTGCAAGCTCAACAACATCCTTTGGCAGGCGCTACAACAAATATATATACACACATTTATATAACATTCTATCTAGCCACAATGAAAACTAAAAAAATGTATACCTTACTAATAATAACAAAAAAAATAGATCATAACATTTAATTTTGCATAAGAACCCTTACAATCCGATGGCGAGCAACGATTGAGAACTCATAGATGTCATCAACATTTGATGCTGCTGCATTCATGCCAAACTGACCACTTTGAACGACTGTTTCAACATTGTTCACCTCATCAACCTTTGGAATAACAATCTGACTGCCATCAGAAACATGGTAAGCTTGAACTTCAAAGTTTCAAACTGATGAAACACAATGAAATATGCACTCAATGGAACATGCTTGAGTACATCTTTCCAGCCACCACCAAAATAGAAATTCTTTCTAGACTTGGCTACTTTCACTTCCTTGAACAAATCATCAGCGAGATACATCAAAATAGTCGTATTCTTCAAATCATGATGTAACAACCGGCAAAATTAAGGTAATTCCGTACTAAATAATTAAACGCGATTAACGTAATTAACCGTAATTATGTGCTGATTATTTAATTGAGGCCTTAGAAAGATAGGAATTCCCAAATAATGCATAGGAATGCATAAGTTTAATAGCAAAGCATGATAGGATCATGCGCAGGAAAAACTATCCGGTATGGACACTGGCGATTACCCGGTAAAACTTAAATAAGCGAAACGAACTCCGGACACCCGGAATATAAAATAAATAATATTTTCACAAAATATTATGAGTTTTGGAAACCCAAAGCCATACGTGAAAGCTTATTGCACAAATCTCCCGGTAACGAATAAAGTGCGCGTACCGCACCCGATACGCGCGTAACACGTAAATTCACCCGGCAAAAGCCGAAATAAATTATCAGTAATTTAACTGGGCAAAATTTAATGAATATTAACGGTATTTTAATATTAAGGTAAACCGCGGTTAAAAATTCAAGAAATACCCGGGCGGTACCCGAAAGGAATTAACTTAAACATATTATGGAATGTTAATTAGCAAAGTGGACCCCACCAACCACCCTATAGGGGGCCGGCCAAGGGCCCACTTAAGTGGGAGATTGTGTAAAGTTGCTTCTTAAATCTTCCATAATAATATTATTGATAATGATTAGCATGCATGTAAAGGTATTGGGTGGAATATTAACCAACACATTTTTCCCTCTCTCTCTCTCACAAAACTCGGCCCAAACACCCTAATAATATCCCCAAGATTTTTTTTACAATCTTCCATAATCTACTAAAATCTTACACTAAGATCTTGAGCCAATCCTTGCAAGATATCTATGATCTTTGGAAGATTGGGTAAGATAATAAAAACCACTTGGATGAACACTTGAAGAAATCACAAAATAATCTTCTTCTTCTTCTTCTTGGCCGTGACCTTGCACCACCCCACCAACATCTCTCTTTCAATTTTCACAACTCTAAATCACCTCTAGTTCATCATTGTTCAAAACCCCTTTTGTGTGTTCAAGAGCTTGGAGCATAACCCACTTGGAAGAACACATTAAACCTCACCCAAATCCAAGATTTTGTCTTCCCTAGCCTTGAGCTAGTAGTAAGTCTTGCATTGTTTTATTACTTGAATGTTCATATTTTTGTGCTATGAAAGCAAGTTGTACATTGTTGGGTAATAAAAATGAGTTTTATAAAAGTAATGGGTTTTATTAGAATAAAAGTGTAAGTAATAATTTTACAAGGTTGATTCGGTGAAATACTAGTAGCTTACTTGAGCATTTTATGTAAAAAGTATATTTTTATAAAATGGAAGTTTTATAAAAATAAAAGGAGTAACGCAAGTATTTTATAAGATAAGGTTTCATAAAATAAAGACTTGGGAAGACTTGTACAAAAGTAGGATACTTTTATATAAATGGGAATATAAAAGTATCGGAAACATTTTTAGTAACAAGTTGGACAAGTTGGGCTAAAACGTACAAAGTATATTTTTCCAAGAAATAAACGTTCGGAATCGGAAGTAGGAACAATACTTCCATGAGAACGCACAACGGAGATAAATATGAAAAACGCTAACTAACGAACTTAGTTACACGAACCAACGTAAACGGACATATGAGGAAAAGACCATTACGTCGAGATAAAAATGTACATATATATTTTAAGGAAATAAAATATATATATAACAAGGGTGAAACGTGCGTAACACTTTCCTAAGTGTAGAAAGAATATTCGTGGAAAAGGAGAAACATAACGTAACAAATTAAAAACGCTAAAACGACACGTGAACTTAACAAGTAGCATCCACGCGATGGTATATGTACATGTACTCGTTTTCGACGAAATTCTAGTGTATCTATTTAAATGGGAAAATAGATATGCGAGAAGGAAAACCGAGACGAGTAGGTAAAATATATCTACGAACGCGAGAATACCGACAAGATCCTAGTACATTTATTTAAATGGGAAAATAAATGTACGGTGTGGTAAGTCTAGTCGGGCGTTAAGATTATGTTACCAAACGACAAAGACTTAGCATATTTATTTAAATGGGAAAATAAATATGTGGCAAAGTAAGTCGGGTCGGATAATAAGAAAACACATTATATCGAACGAAACGATCCTAAGTATAATTATTTAAATGGGAAAATAATTATACGTTGGGTAGAGTCGTGTCGAGTATAATATTGTACAAGTCATAAAGAATATTAATAAGAATAATATATGACTTGTAAGGAAAGGGTAATCCATCGCCATTGAACCTAGGATACGAAACTATTAAACGGGAATTGGGATAAAGACGTGGTCGGGAAGTTGGGTGTACAACTTGCCAAGGCACATACACCATAGGTGTAAGTGACTTATACGCCTAGAACCTTTGTAGGTACGGGATCACAAACTTTACTATTTTCTTTGAGCCGAGCACAGTTACAGGTGAGTCTCACGGCCCCATTTCTGAACTATTTAACGTTTTACGGGGGAAAGATATGTTGGGATTGTGTGACGGGTTGGATACTTGAGTAAAGATCGCCACTCGGGGTTGAGACCTCCCCACTATAATCATTAATTCACGAATGAGAAACCAAAGGAATATTTGGATAGTACTATTGGTGCCTGACAAGGCCCACCCCTAATCGATAGCGTCGATAATGCATCGGCGTATGCCTGGGGTGCACTTATTCTGAAATAAAGTCGTAGGAATACCGAGTAACGACTTGAGGCAGGGGCATTATTAATTGTCTTGGTTTGGTTATAGGCTCAAGTAAATTGTAGGACTTTGCAACTCCTATAAATGTCATAACAAGGATATTCCCACTTTACAAAGATTTATTAAATTAAAACCTGTGAACTCACCAATATTTATATATTGACGATTTTCAAACATATCTTTCAGGTAATTGATTGATGGAAGTTAGCATGGCGAGCAGGGTCGGGGATGTCTCCAAGTTGGGCGTTGGGAATGTCGTAAGAGGGTCTCATCTCTTTATTCCATGGACTTAGGGATAAAGGGAGGAGCCTCCTTATCAATTTCAAAAACAATTTATAATTATGTACGGATAATTTGACATGATTATTATTAGCATTGAATAAATGCCCGTTTTTCTTAATTACTATTGTGGTTTGCATTAATCTTGGCTTAATACTTTTGAACCGTCGCGCCACGTGTTTCCGCCATAGGCGTGGTGTGACAGAAAGTGGTATCACAGCATGGGTTGTAGCACCTATCTGCATTTTTGCCTAGCCGAGCGGGATTGTGCCGGTATATGACATTATGTTTCTAGTATATTTCAAAAGGAGCAATGTATGAGGAAGGTATCCTCGGTTTTTGTTATTATGAACAAATCATTGTACTCATGGTATTGAAATTAATGAAAATTTTGTTATGGTAAAATATGTGTTGTGATTGTCTACGATTATTATTACTTGTTCTGTTTATATTGTGATTGTGTGATGTTGTTATGGTGATTATTGTGTTCGTATGTTGTGTTGTTGTTTATACTGTATATGTGACGATATTGTATGAATGATCGCCAAAAATTAACCTTTGATATTGATTATTGAAGAAACATGGCACCAGCCACCAGAAGCAACAGTGGAAATGAAAGACTGCCCACGACACCCGAGGAGCTTGAAACCCTAGTTTCGGGACGTATCGCCCAAGCTCTCGCAGAACACAATGCCACGCGCACCGAAAGGTCGCGAGACCGAACCGGGAGCGACAGACGCGAAACCTCCCCTACTGGTAAGAAGACTTCGGGTATATACAACAGGAGCCTTCGTAAAACTCCTACCTTATATAATATATTGCTTTATTATTGCAGAAACGGCCTCACGAGAACGTGGCTGCACGTTTAAAGCTTTCCTGGACTGCAAACCACTGAACTTCAGCGGCACTGAAGGTTCTGTCGGACTAGTCAAGTGGTTCGAGAAGACCGAAGCCGTGATTCGTATTAGCAGCTGTACCCCGCGACAGGCTGTCATGTATGCCACCAACCTGTTTCTGGACCAAGTTCTAACCTGGTGGAACAACCAAGTGCAGACACTGGGAGATGATGCTGCTTACTCCTTGTCATGGTTAGAGTTGAAAGAACTAATGATCGCCGAGTACTGCCCGGCAAGTGAAGTGCAGAAGCTAGAGACTGAGTTCTGGAACCTCGCCATGGTTGGATCGGAAGTAGCTGGTTACACGTCCAGATTCCATGATCTCTCCCGGTTAGTGCCTCGCCTGGTCACCCCGGAAAGCAATAAGGTGGAAAGATACCTCTTCGGACTGGCACCACAGATACGCGGCATGGTCACTGCTTCCAAACCTACAACCATGCGCGAAGCTATCGACCTCGCCTTAAGCCTCACTGAAGACGCCATCCGAATGGGCACTCTAATCCGGAAAGTATCAGGGTTGAAGCTTACTGAGTCCAGCAGTGTCGAGGGTAAGAATCTGGGTACAAGTTCAGTCGTTGGGTTAAGTGAGCAGAGAAATAGGCCAAGGTTTGGGAAGCGTAAGCGCGACGAGAGGAAAAAGGATGGATCATCAGGTTCAGGGAAGAAAGGAAAAGGGTATGTGGCCACTGGACGTGGAAATAATGGGAAGCAAGGTTATCAGGGCAGGAACGAAGTGATCTGCGGTAAGTGCCGTCGTTCGGGGCACAAGACAGAAGACTGCAGATCGGGAGCGCCAAAGAACGGTGGAGCGAGGCCCTGTTTCTCATGTGGATCGCTCGATCATTGGAAGAGGGACTGCCCCAAACTTAACAACCAAGCCCGTGGGCGGGCGTTCGTGATTGGTGCCGGTGACGCACGACAAGACCCTAATGTGGTCACTGGTACGTTCCCTCTAAATGGTCATTATGCTTCAGTATTGTTTGATACTGGCGCTGATTTTAGCTTCGTATCTGTCGAATTTAAAAGATTACTTGGTTTAAAGACTAGTAAGCTAGACACACCATACTCTATCGAACTAGCTAACGGTAAGACTATAGAAACTCGAGAGGTAGCGAAGGATTGTAAGTTGGATCTCTGTGGTCATGAGTTTGACATTGAGCTATTGCCAGTCGTACTGGGTAGCTTTGACATAGTCGTTGGCATGGATTGGCTATCCGCACACCGCGCCATCGTCGTGTGCAATGACAAAGTAATTCAAGTTCCCCTCGCAAGCGGTGAAACCCTATCGATCCAAGGGGAAAGGCGTGGAACGCCATTGAGAATTATTACCAGCATGAAAGCCAGGAAGTGCCTAAGGAAAGGTCTCGTCGCATTCTTGGCGCACGTGGTAGACAAGAAGGCCAACGAGCGAAAGCTAGAAGACATTCCGATAGCCAGAGACTTTCCAGATGTGTTCCCAGAAGATTTGCCGGGATTGCCACCACCCCGACAAGTCGAGTTTCGCATCGACCTTGTTCCAGGAGCAGCGCCGGTAGCGCGATCGCCATATCGCCTAGCTCCTTCTGAGATGCAGGAACTGTCTGGACAACTGCAAGAGTTGTTGGACAAAGGTTTCATAAGACCAAGCTTCTCACCCTGGGGAGCTCCCGTCTTATTCGTGAAGAAGAAGGATGGCACTTTTCGAATGTGCATCGACTATCGAGAACTGAACAAGCTAACTATTAAAAATCGCTATCCTCTTCCCAGGATCGACGATTTGTTTGACCAACTTCAAGGATCTAGTTTCTACTCCAAGATCGATCTAAGGTCCGGTTATCATCAATTGCGTATTCAAGAAGAAGACGTGCCAAAAACAGCATTCAGGACTCGTTACGGGCACTATGAGTTTCTGGTTATGCCATTCGGTTTAACTAACGCACCAGCTGTTTTCATGGACTTGATGAACCGAGTGTGCAAGCCATACTTGGACAAATTTGTCATTGTCTTCATTGATGACATCTTGATCTACTCACGCACTAAGGAGGAACACGAGGATCATCTTCGATTAATTCTCGAGGTACTACGCAAGGAGAAACTCTATGCTAATTTTTCAAAATGTGATTTTTGGATTCGAGAGGTTCACTTTTTAGGCCACGTGGTGAATGAAAAAGGTATACACGTCGATCCCGCCAAGATCGAAGCAATTAAGAATTGGGACGCCCCTAGGACGCCTACTGAAGTACGACAATTTCTTGGCCTTGCGGGTTACTACAGAAGGTTCATCGAGAACTTTTCTAAAATAGCACAGTCCTTAACCATGCTAACCCAAAAGGATAAGAAGTTTGAATGGACGGAAAGGCAGGAAGCAGCGTTTCAGTTGCTGAAGGATAAGTTATGTGGCGCCCCGATACTATCACTCCCCGATGGTACGGAAGACTTCGTGGTTTACTGTGACGCCTCTCATCAGGGATTGGGTTGTGTATTGATGCAGCGAGAGAAGGTCATAGCCTATGCTTCCAGACAGCTAAAACTTCACGAGAAGAACTACACCACACATGATCTGGAACTAGGAGCCGTGGTATTCGCACTCAAGATATGGAGACATTACCTGTACGGAACCAAGTGTACGATCTTCACTGATCATAAAAGTTTGCAGCACATCTTTGACCAGAAGGAATTGAACATGCGACAACGGCGATGGGTCGAATTATTGAACGATTACGATTGTGAGATAAAGTACCATCCCGGGAAGGCAAACGTCGTAGCCGACGCCTTGAGTCGCAAGGAACGGGTTAAGCCACTGCGTGTCCGAGCTTTGGGTCTAACCATCCACATGAACCTGACTGACCGGATTCGTGAAGCTCAAACTAACGCCCTTAAACCCGAAAATGTCAAAGGTGAAAGGTTGCGGAAGATGGTTGATTCACTGGAGTCAAAAGCGGATCAAGCTCTGTATTTCATGAATAGAATTTGGGTACCAGTGTACGGTGGATTGCGTGAACTAGTATTGGCCGAAGCCCACAGTTCGCGATATTCGGTTCACCCGGGAGCAGACAAGATGTTCCATGACCTAAAGGAATTTTACTGGTGGCCAAATTTCAAGAGGGATATAGCGGCGTATGTTGCGCGATGTTTGACTTGCGCGAAGGTCAAGGCCGAGCATCAGAGACCATCCGGTTTGCTCCAGCAACCGGAAATACCGGAATGGAAATGGGAAAGGATCACTATGGATTTCATTACCAAGTTGCCCAGGACAACAAGCGGCCATGATATGATCTGGGTAATCGTTGATCGATTGACAAAATCTGCACACTTCCTCCCCATTCGCGAAACGGATAAGTTGGAGAAACTGACCCGTTTGTATATTAAGGAAGTTGTGTCGAAACACGGTGTACCTATTTCCATCATCTCCGATCGAGATAGTCGTTTCACCTCAAGATTTTGGGAAAGTTTGAATGAAGCCCTCGGTACTCGCCTTGACATGAGTACCGCATATCATCCACAAACCGATGGTCAGAGTGAACGAACCATCCAGACCTTGGAAGATATGCTACGGGCATGCGCAATCGACTTCAGCGGAAGTTGGGATACACACTTGCCACTGGTAGAGTTTTCGTATAACAACAGCTACCACACGAGCATTCAAGCTGCACCTTTTGAAGCTCTATATGGATGCAAGTGTAGATCGCCTCTATGTTGGGCCGAAGTTGGCGAAAAGCAACTTACCGGGCCCGAAATTGTTCAAGAAACGACGGATAAGGTCTTTCTGATAAGAGAACGTCTCAAAGCGGCACGTGACCGACAGAAAAGCTACGCAGACATGAGGAGGAAGACTTTGGAATTTCAAGTCGGAGACAGGGTCCTACTAAAGGTGTCACCTTGGAAAGGTGTCGCGCGCTTTGGGAAACGCGGAAAACTAAACCCACGATATGTTGGACCATTCGAAATCCTGTCCAGAATAGGCCCCGTAGCATACAAGCTCAAGTTACCACAAGAGCTTAACGGTGTACATGACACGTTCCACGTGTCGAACTTGAAAAAGTGCTTATCCGACGAAACTCTCATCATCCCCGCAGACGAAATCCACATTGACGACAAGTTACACTTCGTCGAAGAGCCAATCGAAGTAACCGATTGGAAGGTCCAAAAGCTAAGACGCAGTAAGATCAGATTGGTCAAAGTGCGTTGGAATGCCAAGCGTGGACCGGAGTTCACGTGGGAAAGGCTGGACCGGATGAAGCAAAAGTATCCCGCCCTATTCGAGAAGACCCCTATACCGGAGAACTCGAAGTGAATTCCGGGACGGAATTCTCTTAACGGGGGGAGAATGTAACAACCGGCAAAATTAAGGTAATTCCGTACTAAATAATTAAACGCGATTAACGTAATTAACCGTAATTATGTGCTGATTATTTAATTGAGGCCTTAGAAAGATAGGAATTCCCAAATAATGCATAGGAATGCATAAGTTTAATAGCAAAGCATGATAGGATCATGCGCAGGCAAAACTATCCGGTATGGACACTGGCGATTACCCGGTAAAACTTAAATAAGCGAAACGAACTCCGGACACCCGGAATATAAAATAAATAATATTTTCACAAAATATTATGAGTTTTGGAAACCCAAAGCCATACGTGAAAGCTTATTGCACAAATCTCCCGGTAACGAATAAAGTGCGCGTACCGCACCCGATACGCGCGTAACACGTAAATTCACCCGGCAAAAGCCGAAATAAATTATCAGTAATTTAACTGGGCAAAATTTAATGAATATTAACGGTATTTTAATATTAAGGTAAACCGCGGTTAAAAATTCAAGAAATACCCGGGCGGTACCCGAAAGGAATTAACTTAAACATATTATGGAATGTTAATTAGCAAAGTGGACCCCACCAACCACCCTATAGGGGGCCGGCCAAGGGCCCACTTAAGTGGGAGATTGTGTAAAGTTGCTTCTTAAATCTTCCATAATAATATTATTGATAATGATTAGCATGCATGTAAAGGTATTGGGTGGAATATTAACCAACACATTTTTCCCTCTCTCTCTCACAAAACTCGGCCCAAACACCCTAATAATATCCCCAAGATTTTTTTTACAATCTTCCATAATCTACTAAAATCTTACACTAAGATCTTGAGCCAATCCTTGCAAGATATCTATGATCTTTGGAAGATTGGGTAAGATAATAAAAACCACTTGGATGAACACTTGAAGAAATTACAAAATAATCTTCTTCTTCTTCTTCTTGGCCGTGACCTTGCACCACCCCACCAACATCTCTCTTTCAATTTTCACAACTCTAAATCACCTCTAGTTCATCATTGTTCAAAACCCCTTTTGTGTGTTCAAGAGCTTGGAGCATAACCCACTTGGAAGAACACATTAAACCTCACCCAAATCCAAGATTTTGTCTTCCCTAGCCTTGAGCTAGTAGTAAGTCTTGCATTGTTTTATTACTTGAATGTTCATATTTTTGTGCTATGAAAGCAAGTTGTACATTGTTGGGTAATAAAAATGAGTTTTATAAAAGTAATGGGTTTTATTAGAATAAAAGTGTAAGTAATAATTTTACAAGGTTGATTCGGTGAAATACTAGTAGCTTACTTGAGCATTTTATGTAAAAAGTATATTTTTATAAAATGGAAGTTTTATAAAAATAAAAGGAGTAACGCAAGTATTTTATAAGATAAGGTTTCATAAAATAAAGACTTGGGAAGACTTGTACAAAAGTAGGATACTTTTATATAAATGGGAATATAAAAGTATCGGAAACATTTTTAGTAACAAGTTGGACAAGTTGGGCTAAAACGTACAAAGTATATTTTTCCAAGAAATAAACGTTCGGAATCGGAAGTAGGAACAATACTTCCATGAGAACGCACAACGGAGATAAATATGAAAAACGCTAACTGACGAACTTAGTTACACGAACCAACGTAAACGGACATATGAGGAAAAGACCATTACGTCGAGATAAAAATGTACATATATATTTTAAGGAAATAAAATATATATATAACAAGGGTGAAACGTGCGTAACACTTTCCTAAGTGTAGAAAGAATATTCGTGGAAAAGGAGAAACATAACGTAACAAATTAAAAACGCTAAAACGACACGTGAACTTAACAAGTAGCATCCACGCGATGGTATATGTACATGTACTCGTTTTCGACGAAATTCTAGTGTATCTATTTAAATGGGAAAATAGATATGCGAGAAGGAAAACCGAGACGAGTAGGTGAAATATATCTACGAACGCGAGAATACCGACAAGATCCTAGTACATTTATTTAAATGGGAAAATAAATGTACGGTGTGGTAAGTCTAGTCGGGCGTTAAGATTATGTTACCAAACGACAAAGACTTAGCATATTTATTTAAATGGGAAAATAAATATGTGGCAAAGTAAGTCGGGTCGGATAATAAGAAAACACATTATATCGAACGAAACGATCCTAAGTATAATTATTTAAATGGGAAAATAATTATACGTTGGGTAGAGTCGTGTCGAGTATAATATTGTACAAGTCATAAAGAATATTAATAAGAATAATATATGACTTGTAAGGAAAGGGTAATCCATCGCCATTGAACCTAGGATACGAAACTATTAAACGGGAATTGGGATAAAGACGTGGTCGGGAAGTTGGGTGTACAACTTGTCAAGGCACATACACCATAGGTGTAAGTGACTTATACGCCTAGAACCTTTGTAGGTACGGGATCACAAACTTTACTATTTTCTTTGAGCCGAGCACAATTACAGGTGAGTCTCACGGCCCCATTTCTGAACTATTTAACGTTTTACGGGGGAAAGATATGTTGGGATTGTGTGACGGGTTGGATACTTGAGTAAAGATCGCCACTCGGGGTTGAGACCTCCCCACTATAATCATTAATTCAGGAATGAGAAACCAAAGGAATATTTGGATAGTACTATTGGTGCCTGACAAGGCCCACCCCTAATCGATAGCGTCGATAATGCATCGGCGTATGCCTGGGGTGCACTTATTCTGAAATAAAGTCGTAGGAATACCGAGTAACGACTTGAGGCGGGGGCATTGTTAATTGTCTTGGTTTGGTTATAGGCTCAAGTAAATTGTAGGACTTTGCAACTCCTATAAATGTCATAACAAGGATATTCCCACTTTACAAAGATTTATTAAATTAAAACCTGTGAACTCACCAATATTTATATATTGACGATTTTCAAACATATCTTTCAGGTAATTGATTGATGGAAGTTAGCATGGCGAGCAGGGTCGGGGATGTCTCCAAGTTGGGCGTTGGGAATGTCGTAAGAGGGTCTCATCTCTTTATTCCATGGACTTAGGGATAAAGGGAGGAGCCTCCTTATCAATTTCAAAAACAATTTATAATTATGTACGGATAATTTGACATGATTATTATTAGCATTGAATAAATGCCCGTTTTTCTTAATTACTATTGTGGTTTGCATTAATCTTGGCTTAATACTTTTGAACCGTCGCGCCACGTGTTTCCGCCATAGGCGTGGTGTGACACATGATTACTCATGTTTTCCACAATAAAGTCAGGAATCCTCTGTCCAATATGAAATCAATAATATTAAACTAACACAAACTAATATATATGGTCAATCGTTAATCAGTATCTCTATTATGCCAAATACAACAACAATATAAAATGTTAAAAAAACATAAAATATAATGTTAATAAAATGAACACAAACATACCATAATGTTTCTGGTATCTCCAAAGCAAATATGGCCAAACAACTCTGTATGCCGAAGATCTTCACGTATAGGTTCAGCTGTTAAGGTCATATTGATTTTATCAACATTTGCAAACCTGTTCCATTCAATCCCTAAAGAAAACACATTTAGTTGATACATATACGCCTTAGGTGCTGTGAAAACCAAGATATCACCCTGTTTCAAGTGCAACTCTTGAACCATAGATCTCCAACCATAATTAAATGTCGGGTCACCATAAACTCTGAATAAATCGAGTGACATTGACCTTTTATCATCAACTTGTACGGTTACTTCACGTCTTTCTGGCATATTACTAAGGTAATGCCTACTAAAAGAAGTCGGTAACACCTACATTACGAAATTTTAAGATGTATCAATATAACATGTTACATTAATACAAAAGAAATAACAAAATTTCTTTGTTTACAATAAATTTCTCTTCAACATCCTTAAGCACAACAAAAAATGATGGTTGGAACATTTTTGGCAACCTGTTTGCATGTAAAGAAAATATAAAGTATTAAAATGACTATACAATTAATTTTGAAACAAAAATATATAACAAACTTTGAAATCGTTGCTTACACAAACACAACCCTCAATATTGACATTAATTCTATATAAATATTTACAATCAAAATAGTAAATACAAATAACAGTTACATGGAATAAATATATAAATCTAACTAACTTCAGATATATATATATGATGATCCGATTTGATAACAATGTGAGTATCCACAAATTGATTCAACACATTATACACTAAAAATACAGCAAATTTAAATGCACCTTAACAACATGAAGATTGCAGGAGCTAAACTACATGCATCTTCGTTACAAGTTGATGGTATACATATAACATTATTTATGTTAGCAAAACATATGATACGGCAATTATACCACATAAATTTTGCAAACAAAGCAGAGTAATTCAAACAAACATGCATAAAAATAAATCCCATAATCCAGATTTTAAGCCTTATTTCACACACATAAACACAATATTTACTTTATATCCACGCTTATTACGATGATCAACAACCAGACCCACTCTGATAGCAGCATTTGAAACAGCGAATGTATATAAAACAACAAATGGAACATAAATACACAAATACAATGAAATAAGTACTAATAAAACATTATAGAAACAACAAAAAGTAATACTAAAGGCAAACACATTACAAAAAACAAAAATCAACTTTTGAACTTCTGAAAGCGATATAAGCCCTAGAATTAGCAATTTTTCGAAATCATGCTCGAAAGTATGAACATATATCTAATAATGAAGAAGTTACCACCCAATTTTTTTTTTAAAAAAAAGCGAACTTATATGATGATCGAACATACCTTCTGATAATTGACGATATTGTTGATAAGAGGAGTTACTGTTAGGATCTGAGTTTGATTGTTTTGATTTGTTTAAGTAAATATGAGAAGAATGAAGTGAATATAAATGGAAAGTGCAGCGGAATAATAAACTATAATCAAAACAAGAGAGTAAATGTTTTCTAATCGAATGCTTTCATAATATTGAATGATTACAGTCAATTGTACAAGTACTCCCCCTCAGCCTGATCACTCTGTGATTGTTTGTCTGAGAGAATGTTGTGAGTGATGAATAAAACAGTACAAGCACTGTTCTATTTATAGACAAATCTAAACCACTATAATTTACCACCTAATGACTATTGAAACCAAAGCAAATCAAACTTACTTCTAAACTTGAAACAAATGTTCCTTCTATTGAATATTCATATCTTATGAAAACTAAAACAAACATAGAGATTGACTTTTGTTGCCTTTCACTTGAACATTACCAAAGAACTCCACCTTCGAGCAAAGTCACCCCTTCATCTAACCAACCCCGAGTGCCTTGAAACAATAAAAAAAACATCGAACTTCACCCCTGACAAAACCTTGGTCAACATATCGGCATGATTAACTGTAGTATCAACCTCTTTTGAATTTACACTCTCTCTATGGTTTGTTCGTTTAGGATACACACTGTTCTTAGACAATTGAGTTTTCCCATAGTTGTCACAATTAACACTTGCACCACCAATCTTGATTCCCAACTCTGTCACAAACCTCTTGAGCCCTAATGCTTCTTTAACAGCCTTTGTCAATGCAATGTACTCTGTCTCAGTTGTAGATAAGGCTACAACATGTTGCAAAGATGCCTTCCAACTGACTTCAGCTGCCCACACCTTGAATACATAGTTTGTTATAGATCTTCCTTTATTAGGATCCTTTGCATAGTCAGCATCAACAAATCCCATATATGTCTTATTAACACTTTCACAGCTTTCAAAGGTTAGACTAACATTTCTTGTACCATTTAAGTACCTGAGAATCCACTTCACAACATTCCAATGAACTCACTAGATACCCCAAATCTGATCTGGTACAAACCATCAAGAATATCAAGCTTCCCACTACACTTGCAAAAGAACTTTAGCCATATAATTTATCTCTTCTTCTGTTTTAGGAGAATCCTAGGCTGAGAGCTTGAAGTGTTGAGCTAAAGAAGTAACAAGAGGCTTAGTTATTCAACACCTTTTGAATATAACTACCCTAAGATAATCTTAGTATCCTTTCACATCTGTCCCTACTTATTTCCATTCCAATGATATTCTTGACATTGCCAAGTTCTTTCATTTCAAAATCCAAGATCAATAAGTGTTTAGTTGTATTGATTTCATGCTTACTTTGACAAGCTATAAGCATGTCATCAACATACAAGTGATATACAAACTGACCATCTGCATATTCCTTGTAATATACACAACTATCATATTCACTCCTTTCAAAGCCCTTTGCAACTATATACTCATCAAATCGTTTATACCACTGTCTTGGGGATTGCTATAAACCATATAGTGATTTATTTAGTAAACATGCCTTTGATTCATGCCCTTCCAATTCAAATCCTTGTGGTTGTCTCATATAGATATGTTCTTCAAGATTTCCATGAAGAAAAGTTGTTTTAATATCAAATTTGGTTGTATTATTTTATTAGGTTCACATCGCAACTTTAGAGTGTCCTGAGGAAGTGACAAAGTTGTACAGAGACTTCATTCGAGCAATAGGTGATTAAAAGTAGGTTTTCTGAGTTATCGGGTGTTGATCTTATAGAAAAAAAAATCTGAAAAACAGTCTATTTCTTTTATGGTACATACACGTTGTCACTTTATATTAGATTTGTCTATCCCAAGAAGCTCCCGGGGATAAACTAGTTATTGATAAATAAATAGGAGAGAGATACAAGAAATAAAAAATAGAGTGCTCTAATGAATTACACGTGTCCCTCATTTTTTTTCTTTTATTATATAGTACAGATAGATATAGATATAGATTTTACAAAATTTCATTAAAAACCGGATAAGATTTTGGCTCCAATTTGTCAGTTTGAATTAATAGAGGATAATTGCCTAATGGTAGTTATTGGTCCTAAACCTTGGGATACTTATAGTTAAACCTCTATAAATTAAGAGTAAACCTCAATTTTCGTCCATGTGGTTTACTGATTTTAAGACTACCGGTCCAATAGTTTAAAAATTGTATTTATAGTCCATTAGTTTGCTTATTCGTTTCAGTTTCAGTCAACACCACTAACACTTTTAGGGTAGTTCCGTTAAGTCATGATAAAAAGACTATAATTCCCTTGATATTTACATTTATTTTTTTCTTTTAATAATATATATACACACGCACACAATTATATACAACACATTTATATATCTATATATATATACACATACACACACTTCATAAGACCCTTCACATTTAAATTCCAAAATTTCGCATTTATGCTTCATAATTTAACACCTAACCAAGTTGACATTTTTTCGACCCTGAACCTGATACATAAACAAATCAACACTATTAATTTTCATTAGCTTTAGTTATTTTGCATCAACAACCTGAAAACTGAGAACTAATACTTAAAAAGAGAGCACTTGACTACAGATGGCCCTCAAAAGTCAACTGCAAATACTTAATATTGTAGTCTTGAAAGTAGTCTTCAGCTACTAAAAGTTTAGCTTTGAGATTTCAACTAACATAATATATTCCAAATAAAAGTTTGACTTGCATCAAGACACTCTACGTACAAGCATGTTATAAATGTTGTTATAATGCTAAATCGGTCAATTTCACTAACATGGCCAACTCTGGTTAGTAACAAAACTCCAATAAGTATACACAATGCCAAATTAAATAAAAAACTGCCAACAAAAAACTGAAAATCAAATTTACTTTGTATAAAGCATTTGTCACAGCCCCCCCCCCCCCCCCCCCCCCCCCCAAAAAAAAATAAAACAATTAGAACCAACAGCAAACAATCATGCAAAAATCAAGAGCAAACCTTCATAACCATAAATTCTGAATAATCAAGAAAAAAGCAAGAAAAAGAGACAAAAACAAAACAACCATGAAAAACAGCTTCAACTCTTGGTTTGTAAGCTAAATAAAAAGTAATTAATATGAGAATAGATATGGTCATTATGTGGCTCAAAGTTCACAAAAAACATGGTCACAAGGCAGGTTGCAGGTCTAAATCCACGATCCAACTTCCTTGCACCACCACTTTCATTTATAGTCGAAAAAGATTTCGAACTCATCATAGCCAAGGTAGATATGTGAAACATATAGAACCGACTGTAAATAGTCACCATTGCTGCCATTAACAGTCGGTATTGAAACCAGATCAGCCACCATCGTTCGAAAACCCTAGACCACAACCACCAACAGAAGCCAATCAGAGGGAAAGGAGGGAGGCGGCGGATCACCGATTCCGGTTAACTAGAAAAGGAACTACTTTCAAGAAGAGAGAGAAACGGTGTTAGGCTGAAGAAGAAAGCAAAAATTATTGTTTGAAAAAAAAACTTATAACAACATGCAGCCAAAGGATGGTTGAGTCAGCAGAGGTTTGAACTAAACAAACGTGGAAACACCAAAATAAGGACACCTGGAAAGCATTAACAATATTGTATTAAACTAAATTGTCAATTAAAGGAATATTAAAAAAAAACGGGTTCCCTACATGACTCGAACCCGGGTCACACCTAACAGACAACAATTCTGTAACCATGTGTACCATAACGTTTTTAGTTATCAAACTTAAAACCATTAATATTTATAACCTTTCTAAAAATGAAGCTGGCACTATTCATCAAAGTTGAAAAATAAACATATAGGAAAATGTGAGTATTTTTACAAATTACTCCTAAAAGAGGTTTACGAGGATTGAAATGTATCATAAAGTGTTTAACGACACAACACATTCATGTTTATATTAACATTGCAATTACAAGTTCAAATCATCACAAATGTATAGCGGAAGCGATGGTGTAGATGCGTTTGTTTCCTCAAAAGTTAGCTTTATCTTCATCCGTGCTTAGCCAAGTCGTACCTAAGGTTCAGATATGCATTAAACCCATATAAAATCGATAGTCAATTCGTGGTTTGGAACAAAATATAAAAAAATAAGCAAGATGACGTCCTGTCTTAGCTTATGGTTGAAGAACTGTAAGCTACGGTTCCTCCTGTTTGTTCCCGGACGAAGCCGTAGCCACAGGTTACGGTTGAGAGTCCCTGACCTTATTTTGTTGTATAGACCGTAGCCTACTGATGCGTTTGGTTTTAGTATTATAAAGATGTCAATTTCCCCGGTACCAAAAACTTTGATTTAACAATCCCAAAACAGTGGTTTGGGGGAAAAGACTGATTTTACTAAACCTTCATTAACAAAATTTTAAATTTATAAAGTAAACAATAATTACTTTAGAAACTAAAACCAACACATAGGCAGAGAACCTGACGTGCATAGTATAGCTTCTAGGGTAAGTATTGAGTATCGTATTCCAGAGTTAACACTTTCCCCTATTCAACCTTTTATCCATCAACTGGCCGGGTTTTGAAAAGAAAAATAAAACGGAGGGGTTCTTTTGATGAAAATAACTTTTAAAAAAGGTTTTGGTTTTATAAAAGAAAAAGATAAAATAGTAGAGAGATCAAATATTCACATCTCGGGACCCTCCAAATAAGTAGTTAAGTTTAATATTAAAATTAAGAATTTAAGTTAATTAATTATGCGGAAGACGACAGTGGTCTTGAAGTGTTGACTCCTTGATAGATAAGCAGAGGCGACTACTGAGTAGAATGTAGAACCTCTCCAGCGTGCGTCCACCTGGGGTACTCCGCCAGGGCCTCGCGTATAACGGGCTCCTCAAACCGCGGTCAAATCTCTGATCCTCGAACTTATCATCTTCTTGAATTAGAGGCTTCATTCCCGAACCGGGACACCGTACACCTCCCTTAGTTCTCGTGTTTCGTACCGAAGGGTCTCTTTATCCTGGCAACCTTGGATCCCCTAATAGGCTAACGGTCATGAAGACCGAAGGATCTCTCTTACGGCTGTCTCAGGCACGGGCCCCCATTGCCTAATGGCGTTGTACTAACGAGAACTAGAAATAGAATCTTTATTTTATTTATCTTTGTGACACTTTAATATTTATAGGCCCAACAAATATAAAGTTGGTTTGATGTTTGGTGACTTAATTAACCCAACCCTTAACCTCCCGAACTGAACGAAATCCTTAATAAAGGCGGCACCTAATCCTAAAGGCGTGCAATCCGAAGATCACTGGTGCGCCCGTAGGGAAACCATCCTTTACCAAAAAGATCATTCAATAATCTGGTATATACCAGAAATGTGTTAGTCAAATCTGGTCCACTTCAGAAGCCATTGCATAGAATCCTGTTTGGATATCAGAAGCCCGAAGGATCTGTCTCACTACCGGTTTCCTCGCCTTGGATCTAGCTCGGGACTACTAGAAGCTGATTATACCCCTAGTTATTTAATTAAGTTAAGGTTGATTTTAGCTATTAAATTTTATAGGCCTGACAAATATAAAGTTGGTTTGATGTTTGGTAACTTAATTAACCCAACCCTTAACCCCCCGAACTGAATGAAATCCATAATAAATGCGGCACATAATCCTAAAGGCGTGCAATCCGAAGATCACTGGTGCGCCCGTAGGGAAACCATCCTTTACCAAAAAGATCATTCAATCATTTGGTATGTATTAGAAATGTGTCAGTCAGATCTGGTCCACTTCAGAAGCCATTGCATAGAATCCTGTTTGGATATCAGAAGCCCGAAGGATCTGTCTCACTACCGGTTTCCTCGCCTTGGATCTAGCTCGGGACTACTAGAAGCTGATTATACCCCTAGTTATTTAATTAAGTTAAGGTTGATTTTAGCTATTAAATTTTATAGGCCTGACAAATATAAAGTTGGTTTGATGTTTGGTAACTTAATTAACCCAACCCTTAACCCCCCGAACTGAATGAAATCCATAATAAATGCGGCACATAATCCTAAAGGCGTGCAATCCGAAGATCACTGGTGCGCCCGTAGGGAAACCATCCTTTACCAAAAAGATCATTCAATCATTTGGTATGTATTAGAAATGTGTCAGTCAGATCTGGTCCACTTCAGAAGCCATTGCTTAGAATCCGGTTTGGATATCAGAAGCCCGAAGGATCTGTCTCACTACCGGTTTCCTCGCCTTGGAACTAGCTCGGGACTACCAGAAGCTGATTATACCCCTAGTTATTTAATTAATTTAAGGTTGATTTTAGTTATTAAATTAATCATTATTCAAACCTGTCACAAGATAAACAAATAAAGATTAGGAGGAGATAACACAACAAATAACTAAAAATAAACTACTACTACTAATAATAATAAAAGTCTACATATCGAAATGGGTTCATGATAATAGAAAGATACAACCATATCGAATGATCAACCCAAGAACATGGTTGCTCATAGACAAGCTCTCCATCTTCAAGTGTTATGCATCTAACAACCTCATGACCCTCGATGTTTTATTACATATGAACTACTCCACGATCCTCTTCTTGGCCAAGCTAATCAAGGTAGGTCGAAGCCTAACCATTGAGGGATGTTAGGAGGACCAGAAGGCCTCCCAAAGGACCCTAAGATCTTTGGAAGAAGCTTGGTAGTCAGCCCAAGAGAGCACAAGAAGGGATGAACAAATGGTGAGGGGTAGCTTGCTATTTATAGACAACCCAGCCTAAGCATCAGCGTGCCATATGGTGAAGCACAGGCGTGCTTTGCCTTATTCCCCAAGTTTCGTCATTTTCCAAGTTTGCTGCATTGTCTTCTAGTGTGCAGGGCCTTCGTGCAAGTGTCCGTGGGCGTGCTGGGTCACTCCCGGACTGGTTTTATCACTGTTTAAGTCCCGAGATTGTCTTCAAACATACAGTGAACATGCTGCAAGTCTCGTATCATCAGGAATCTCCAGTTTTTGCTTGTTTTGCCCGGAAATCCTCTGTTTCCGTCTTGGGGCTCTAGTTTCCTGAGAAATACAAATAGGAATGAATTAAGCATATCAATAATATAAGCCTAATTGTATCCTACTATGAGACTGTTTATGCCCGTTTTATATGTTAATAATGTGAGTTATCACCTACGGTCTAGAACCGTAGGTTACGGTTCAAACCTGCTAATGTGCTTTGTTTTTTTTTCTTATTCTAGCAAACCATGTTTCCCTCAATTGATCCACGATGACTTGCAATTCCAAAGACATTTATTTAAGACTAATTCGTCTTATTTTTACCGTGTTCAGTCACATTAAAAACACCTATTGATCGGCTTACCATCCATGTCCTGGTTATCAACCAATTTATAAAAGTTCTTCTTGACTCATTAAGACCCAACCAAGCCAAGACGTGAACTCGGATAGATTCCTAAGACTTTACGAGTTACTAATTAGATTATTCGACCCATTTCCTGCAACAAAGTATGCTATCGCTCTAGGATCAATAAATAAGGAACTTGGCTATCCAACTATCACATGATTGAGTTTCTAAGCGATTAACGACCTTATTATATAACTTCTTGTGATTCCCGACTTTATGTTATATGTTACACTCACCCAACCAAGTTTTGATTCGATATTATATGCATCCACCCAAGTAATCCTACCGTTGTAGCAATGTCTCGTGTTCATAGCGGCGTGTGCCACTTCACTTGGTCAATCCTTGCCCGATCCGAATGACTTGTGATATATTTTCATGTGCAATTCATAAGTCGTTTGGGAATCACAATATCATTCCAACTTTTAAGAACTATCGATTATTTCATGATTTACACATATAACTAGAGTCGTGGTGATGACTTAATTGCCTTACTCGCGATCCTTGAGTTGACTCTTGCTTAGCACCTAGATCGGAGTCGATAAGGACATTCATGTGATTGTGATTAGACGCGGTTTCAAGTAACCATACAATTTTACCATGTATATCAATACAATGTCTATGATAATATGAAATCGAGTTTCATTGTGGCATTTTATCACACACTTGGAGCGCGAGATTTTATAATTATCATTTATTTACTATATAGACCACTAAGATCCACATTATGCCAATTTCAATACCTCTAGCATACAATTAAACATTCCAACAAAGTATTTTATTCATAAGCATAGCATATGTAGTCTTTTCTTAGTTTTAAGGTAGTTTTTACCAAATTATCAAGAAACCCAATACTTTCTACAACATGAATTTTTATGAATCGTTCATTACACTGTAAGACCCTCAAATCCGACGGGTCAAACAGTTGGCATTCAAAGACTAAAACCATAATTAATACTTAAGAAGTCTTATTTTATTATCAGAAAACACGCAGCGGAAAGTAAATGTTTAAATTATTCAAACATGAAATTCCCCACAACGGGTGAAACCATATTTGTAAAACAAAAACAATAAGTTTAGAAAAGAGTTTTCTAGCAATAAAGTAGTCTCTTCTTATTCGAAATGTCAACCGCCTCTGAGTAGTCCTGCAGCATGCCAATACGTCCCTTTTATTCTTCAAATACCTGAAATCAATCTAACGTGTATGCAAAAGTCAGCTACGCTGAGTGAGTTCAAGTTTTATAAATTTATATAAACAAGTAGTTTGTCAATTTAAGAATTAACAAAATACCTCAACCTTAGAGTTAACAATAAGCGCAAACCGCCAATTTGTTCCCTAAGCAAAAATGTAAAGTCTAGAATAAGCGCAATCCACCTACTTAACATAAGACTTTATCTTAAATCTACAATAAGCGCATTTCACCTATTTGTCACAAAACTACAAAAAGTCTACATAAGCGCATATCGCCTACTAAGACTCAAACCATAACTATAATTCAGAGCAGGCATACTGTAAGACTATCATAGCTCAATTTATAATACCAGGCAACCGGCATACACAATTTATATATATATATATATATATATATATACAAATCGACAAAATGCTAAAAAAAACTATCATAAATAAAAAAAAATTGTCTACACTTCATTCTTGATAATCATCTTCATCTTTAATGCAAAAAAAATATGCTCACCTGCAAAAATAAAACAAAATTCATCAATTTACATGAAAAAATCAAAACTTTGTATCTAGTAAAAAAACAGAAACTAATCTATACCAACTTAGTGGTGCTGTTACATACGAAACATACGCAAACATAGATTTCATCCCATGATCAATGACATTCCATTCAAGAATTTTTTTTCCCAATTCTTCCTCTATAATATGCAATATTACATTCTTGATAAGGTGCAAAAAACACGAGTGTTACATGTGTAACAGGATTTTTTTTTCTGGAAACACAGACAAACTTTTGTAGTCTGCACCCAGCATACATTTTTTACTGAATTACAAGCAACCTTTGACTGCAAAACAGATACGCTACACACGTAACATCCTACCTTAACACAGAAAAAACACCATAAGTAAATTCACAAAGATGATATGACCATATAGACGAGAAAAACACCCTAACTAAACACAGAGAAAACACAAATAACAACATTCTGAAAAGTCATTCTTAAAACAAATAACAACACATTTTCTGTCTTTACTTATAGATAAGACTATATGAGAAAACACAAAAACAGACATATTCTGTAAAAAAAATATAGGTAACATAAAAAAAAACTCATACATGAGAAAACAAAAAAAAAAATAGATAGACATGGTGCAAAAACACACGAGTGTTACATGTGTAACAGGAAAAACACATACAAAACTTTTGTAGTCTGCAGTAAACATAGAACAGAATTTGATACGCTAGAAAATATAGAACAGAATTTGACTGCAAAAAACAGATATGCTACACATGTAAACAGCCTAACTCAACACAAAGATTATACGAAAATATAGACGATAAAAACACCATAACTAAACACCAAGATACTGATACTACGAACATAAAACACAAAACGAAAAATAAATTTCGATGTTTAACATAATATAAAAAAAAAAGACAGACATGGTGCAAAAACACACGAGTGTTACATGTGTAACAGTAAAACACAGACCAAACTTTGTAGTCTGCTGTAAACATAGAGCAGAATTTGATATGCTAGAAAACATATAACAAAATTTGACTGCAAAAAAACAGATATGCTACACATGTAAACAGCCTAACTCAACACAAAGATTATACGAAAATATAGACGATAAAAACACCATAACTAAACACCAAGATACTGATACTACGAACATAAAACACAAAACGAAAAATCATTTTCGATGTTTAACATAATATCAAAAAAAAAAAAAGAGATGCTAGTAACACACAAAAAAACAATTATTTCCAACTTAAAAAAAATAAAATATTAAACCACCTAACCCCCAACACAAGACATTTTCTGTAAAAAAAACATAGGTAACATAAAAAAAAACTCATTGCCAAACGATCCCTTATCTGTTCATAAACTCGTTGCCAAACGCTCCTTATTACAACTCCAGAGAGCATTTTATTACAACTGAATACCTGTTGTAGTTGCAGTAGCTCCGATTAGACCGACAATAAGAATCTCCCAAATCCCAATTTCCTCGTCTTCCTTTCTTGAATTACTACGACCTTGTTCCCAAACACCCCGAATTCATGTTTGAGTTTATAAAAGGCCCCTCCACTCTTTGGTTTCCTGCTGTATCATCGAACACACGCAAACCACATATGTGTGTGTTGTTATAATCCTTTGATCAGAAGCAGCGACCGGAGAGCCATGGCCGGCCGCCGCCGCCTTGTTCTCCGGCGCCACCGTCCTCCTTCTCTAGTGAATCCCTTTTCTCCGGTAAGTTACGCCATCATCCCCTTTCCTGACCCGATAACCTTCCTCTTCTCCTTTTTCTGTTGTGTATCGGTTAACCCAACCAGTGACTCGCTTCTTTCTAATTGGGTGGAGGAACCACCGATTGTTTATAACCATCGGGTGTGGGTTATTTATATAGGGTGGGTGGGGGTCGGTGGTCGGTGGTGGAGGTGGTGCTGGTGGTTGGTGGTGGATGGTGGGTGGAGGTCGGTGGTGGAGGTGGTGCTGGTGGTTGGTGGTGGATGGTTGTGGTGGTGGCTGAATTAATCTACATAGAGATGGTGGAAGATATAGAGAGAGAAGGTGGATGGTTGCTTATTTATATAGGGTGGGTGGGAAAAAAATTCAAAAATTAGAAGAGGGGGAAAGGTAAAATGACTATTTTAACCCTCATGACATTAAATATTATATTTCTAAATAAGCTATGTGGATTAATCTGGTCCACTCATTGGGTTTGCGGGAGTTTCTTCAAAATTTTGGGTTTCTTCTCTATACTTAGCCTATATATATATATATATATATATATATATATATATATATATTAACACATTTAACCTAACAAGTATAACTCAAGGCAAGTCCCGATCTAACAAGCAAGGTTTCAAATACGTGGCCAAGAAATTAAGCGCATTTCGCTTATTAAATAAAAACTTAAGCCAGACTTTAATCAAGACAACCGTCTATTCATATATATAATAACACATATAACTCAAGCCATATAATAATACATTAGGCGCATTCCGCCAACTCACGTTTCATACCAAAATAATATGTATGAGTTAATATGGATTTCATTCGTACACAAAATATTTATAGCTCATAAAAATATTTTGTAACTTCAAAAAAATAATTATACTGGTTTAACATGCACGTCAGCCCAAAATATTTAGAAAAATAATAACTAAAAGAGTGGGCACAAGAACTCACAGGTTGCGAAGCTTCTAAATCCACACGCCAAACTGCCTCGAACTACGAACCGTCCCACAAAACTTGCAACCGCATCAGTCAGGGTTAACAAGGAAACTACAATAACGCATAACCCAACCTGACGTCCCATTCACCGGTTACTAAACCTCTATTATGGTTCATGTCGTTTACGATCCAGTCCAAATTAACTCGTCTAATAATACACCCTCGCTAAATAATTATTCTTCGTTGAGTCACTAAAAGAAATAATTTAATTACCACCAAGAGCTTAGTCTTGTTCGTAATTTATAACAATACTGCCCACCGTCCAACACCTCAGAATACTTCATCATGCTAGAAAGGTTCCATGGCCATTGACCATTGAATCTGATCAAAGCCACCATTGGACAATATTATCATGAACATGTGCAACATATACCCCATGCAAAACAAAATGATCCAAACATCTTGAAGCAAACACACCTTCATGAACTCACCACTTACAGATGACACTTAATCAAAATAAAACAAGTTCGAACACATTACCGGCTTCGGCAACCAATTCCATGAAGGCTAGTGCGGCACCGTTCTTCATCATCTTAAGTTCTTTGCCTTCGGTCCGTTCATCCATCAGAACCAAACACCACCGCCCTCTCCGACTCCCCGTAACGTAACCACTACCGGAACCACCACCTTCATCACCATTACAACCTGCATATTATAAATCTCAACAACAATGATCATATGCGGCCTTCCAAACCTGCACCATCAACATCTTCTACCAACATTAGCGCTACCACACCGAGTTCGCCGTGTACCGTCGTTCCCACCATCAAAACCAGTACCACCTTTTACAACCACCGTTGCACTGTCGTTTCCATCACACGTTGACACCACCATAAACCTTACCGATCATCTTGTACAACCACCATAGCGATCTACCAACCTTTACCACCGTAGTTGTCCCGCATTGTCACTAACACCACCGAACGATATCGCCATATTCGTCAAATAACACAGAAGATGAGGGAGGCGAGATGTATGGTTCATGGGGGCTGGTTTGTGCAACGCCGGAAGTTTGGTTATGGGGGTGGTTGCTTTGGTCGGCTGGGTTCTTAACAGCCGGAGATCTGATCGGAAAACGCAGGCGCTCAAGGGAGGTTGTGGTGTTGTCGGCTGTAGGGTTTAAAAAAAAAAAAGAATGGTCATCCTAGTAGCTTGGCGTGCAAGAGTTTTAAAGAAGAAGTAAAGTGGCTCATGTTGCATCTAAGTCCCCATGCTTTCAACCTAGCACGTTTCGAGTCAACCTAAGTTTTTTTAAAACAATCCACCGGGCACCGGCCCTCTCAACTAGTTTTATAGCATCCTTGTGACAAGCCTTGTTTGTCATCCGACTTATTAGAAAATGCAAAGGACCTTAATCTATCTATGTTTGTGCAACAGGGTTTTCAACTTAATCTTTATGGTTTGATTAATTATAGTACGCCCCTGAATTTATTTAGAAAACATAATGTTACAATTCGTAGGTGAGAATTCGGGGCGTTACAAGTCTTCCCTCCTTAGAATAGGATTCATCCTCGAATCCTCTTGGATAAGGAACCAACAAGTGTGATGTTTTAAGGATAACCTGTTAAGAATATATTAACTACAGGTACAGATGAAAAGCTTTCTACTGTTGTTCTAATCCACTTACTTCTACACCAGACGGAACATTCATATGATCATTTCCGGTTACAAATCACCAATTGCTTCTGCCCAAATGGAACCCCAACAAACCGGAGTCTTACATCTGCGCCCATACAATATAAACTAAGACTAGAGATCAAGAAGGCATATCCAACTTCTGTCATAGTTCAGTTTAAAAATACATATAATATAAACTATGTGACAACCCTTACTCAAAACCAATACCATAGATCAGAGCAGGCATATCCCACTTCCATCATAGTCCTGTTTATAAGGTCAGGTAGTCGCCAAACACAACAACTTCTCATACGGTGGCATCCAAATAGTAGTGTGATGGCTATTGTTATATGAAAACTCCGCCAAGGGTAGTTGATACTCCCAGCTACTGTCGAAATCAATATTGCATACCCGAAGCATATCTTCGAGAGTTTGGATGGTTCTTTCCGACTGACCTTCCGTCTGAGGGTGATATGCGGTGCTGATGTGTAACCTAGTACCCATTCATGTAGAACGAGTGTCTCTATCAGAAACAATAACACTGATACACCATGCTTAGATACAATCTCTCGAAGGAACAATTCTGCCAACCTTTCGGAGTTAAAGGTCTCCCTCTATCGACAAGAAGTGAGTAATCTTTGTCAACCAGTCCACCACCACCCAAGTGGTGTCAAACACCTTTGGTGTACGGGGTAGCTTAGTGATGAAATACATAGTAAGATGCTCCCACTTCCATTCCGGTACCTCTAAAGGTTGAATTTTTCCAAATGGTTCCACCTACTCACATAAATTTCTACCTCATACTTCATTGTCGGCCACCAATAGTTCTTCTTAAGATCTTGATACATATTGTTGCCCCCGGATGATTAGAATGGCGGTTTCGTGCGCCTTATCCACGATTTTATCCCTAAACCCTCCGTATCGAGGTACCCACATCCGGTCTTTTATGAACATAACCCCTATCTCCATCACTTCCCATAACTCCTTGCTGCCCCCCACATACGCTGTCATAATTCGCTCCACCTATAAGGCTTCAATCTGGAAACTAGAGATCTCTTCACTATATCCGGTTTCAAAATAAGCTGACAAGACTTCACCCGAATGAGTTTAGGCCTCTCCTTTCGGTTCAACGCGTCTGCCACCACGTTAGCCTTTCCTGGGTGATACGCAATCTCCACATCATAGTTCTTGATTAATTCCAACCACTTGCGCTGCCTCATGCTAAGGTCCTTCTTCTCAAAGAAATATTCCAACTCTTATGGTCAATATAGATGGTGCAAGGATCCCCATATAAGTGATATTCCCACAGTTGAAGCGCAAAAACAATAGCTGCCAACTCCCAATCATGAGTCGGGTAATTAAACTCATGGGGTTTCGATTGGCATGGGGCATCAGCTACCACTTACCGCGCTGCATAAGTACACACCCGAGACCCCCAGGTGATGCGTCCGAAAAACCACTACATCCTCCATCCAACCCGGTAAGGCTAGGATCGGTGCGTGTGTCAGACTTGTAAGACCCGCATATCCGGTGTCAAACTTTTCTTTAGTTTCAAGAAACGCGTTCTCTTCGTCCAAGCCCCAAGTAAACCTCACCTCATTCTTTGTCAGTTTAGTCAGTGAGCTATCTTGGAGAAATCCTGTACGTACCTCCGATAACAACCTACCAACCCAAGAAGCCACTAATATCAGACGATGATTTTGGTGTCGCCCAGTTCATCACTGCCTGTACCTTCGTGGAATCTGCCATGGTACTGACGGAATTGATAACATGGGCCAGAATATTGACCCTCATGAAATCAGAAAGCACATTTGAGAATTTTAGCGCAAAGCTTCTTATTCCTTAGAGTTTGAAGAACCTTCTTGTGATGTAGAATATGGTCTTCTTCTCTTTCAGAGTATATGAGCATGTCATCAATGGAAACAATAACAAAACAGTTGAGCATCGGCCTACGCACCCAGTTCAGCAAATCCATGAATGCCGCAGCACGTTAGTCAGGCCAAAAGACATTACCAAAACTCATCATGTCCATAACGAGTACGGAAAGTGTCATGCTCTCGTATTTTCAGCTGATGATAACCCGATCTAAGATCAATTCTCGAGAGCCAACTAGCTCCTTGGAGCTGATCGAAATAAACCGTCGATTCTCGGTAAAGGATATCTATTCTTCACCGTCAAGTGATACACATCTGCATGCTACCATCTTTATTTTTACAATTAAAACTGGCGCACCCCATGGTGGGATACTCGGTCTAATGAACCCCTTCTTGAGCAAATCCTCCAACGGAGATGAGAGTTCTTTCATTTAAGTAGGGGCTAGGAGGTAAGGTCTCTGGCTACAGGTTTAGCTTCCGGCACGAGGTCTATTTTGAACTCAACCTCACGTTCCGATGGCGATACCATCAAATCCTCGGGAAATACATCCGAGTAATCACGCACTACAGGGACATCCCCTAGCTTAGGGATATCAACCCCCACATCCAAAACCTGCGCCAGGTACGCCTTACACCAACGCTGAAACATTTTCCCCACCTTTAGCATGGAAATAACCCGAGGTAATGAGCAACCATCGTGCCCATGAACAGTAATACGATTCCCATCAGGAGCTGTAAGTCACACGAGTCTCCGCCTGCACACAAAGTGAGCATCCACGGTAGCCAGCCAGTCCATCCCAAGAATAACATCAAAGAAATCCAATGACATTAAGTACAAGAGAATAGGAAGACTATGGCCCGATAACTCGATTCGACAATTATCTACAGCCTTGGTCACAAGGAGTGAATTTCCTACTGCAACCTTATCCTTGATTAAATGTCTAGTATCCTTGAGATCGTATCTAACCCAATACAAAAGGTGATAGACACAACCCATACAAAACATTCACGACATAACCGTCACATGATCCGTCACAAGACATATCCAGGATGTGTAAAGTAAGGGTAGACTTATAATAACGTTGATCAAGTGTGGTTAGCTGTTTACTTTACTTTAGTCACCCTAAACACAACAAGTTATGACCACATTAACAATTCTGCCTACACATTAAAACAAATACACATAGTATTTAGCTATTAAACCATAAATGTTTGAAATTAACAAATGAAGAAGGGAATTCTACCCTACCTCAAAACACAAGAGCATACACCCCCTATGAATTATTACAATTAAGTACTCAATAAGAGCCATCATAACATACTTAAAACAAATATAGTTATTGGGTTTCCTTCTAACACTTTTTGTATCTAAGTGTTTAACGAGAAGCATCCCAACCTATGTGTCGTGCATTACGCACTACATAATAAGCTTCCCATACTACATCAAAACGTAAAGGCAATAACCGCCCGTTTATGACTTCATGCTATTAAGCATCCAGTGATATATATATATATATATAGATATATATATATATATATATAGACATACGTCAAAACTAAGGATTACCTCTTGGCGTGCAGCTACCCAGCAGTTGACATTTCTTAGTAACAGTTTGGTCCCATACCAGATTCGAGTTCGAGCATAAATTACCCGAATCCCTTGAACCATTGCTCTGATACCAACTTGTAAGACCCTCAAATCCGACGGGTCAAACAGTTGGCATTTAAAGATGAACTCAATGTAGATTTGAAGTTTACAAAAAAAAACAAGTTATTATAGATTAATTTTTTACTAGACAATCCTAGAATTTTAGAATATTTTAGTAATTATTAATGTATAGTTTCGTTAGGACCAAGATATTTACATTGGGATTTCAAAAAATATTATTAACTTATTATTTTATCGATTGGGGTCCAATTTTATATTTGTCCCAAGTTAGGACTTGACGAATTATTAATTTTACCGTAATTATTAATTTATCGAGTATTAAATTATAGAGGTTCTACAATTTTTTTTTATTCTTGTGAAAAATATCCATACAAATCTTATTCGTTATTTCAAATTTCAAATTTGATTTTTATCCGGTAAACTCCAATAGAATCAACGATTTTTTGGCATGACTATCAGATTATTCAAATGTCAATTTGAAATCCCTAACAGATTATAGATGGTTTTGATTTATTTATTTAAGTATATCTAAATTTAATTAATTATCTCAAGAGGGTTAGAACTTAGAAAACTTGTGTCAAAATAAAATGGCCGGTATAAAATCTTTTAATCACTATACAACCTTTTAAATAATTTTATTAAATACAAATGAAAAAAATACATTTCCAAACCAAACCTGGCCATATGTGATATGTCTTTAACTATATATTAATCGCCGTTAATAGTTAATATAGTTATCTGTTAGTTTAGAAAATAACTCAAAAAAAGTGATGATAAGTCAAAATTTAATAAGATATTAATTATAATACTTAATATAGTTATCCGTACATTCCTATACAATCCCTCTAATCATCCGGATTTGAGAGAACCCACCAATTGAATCAATAGTCTACTACACGAAGAACAAAAATATGAACATTTGCATGGTTGGCATCTTGACATGTTTGCTTGTGTTGTTTTTGTAACATCAAGGTGTCGAAGCCACAAGAGAAACGCGACACGATCATGGCTCGAGGCTGCTGAAAGAGACGCTTTATCTGAGATACGGAGGGATGTAAGCACGTAGGATCGTCTAAACAACAAAGATAATGATCAAACAAGTTCAATTCAGGTGCGGAATCCCTGAATTGATCACAAAATGATAATAAAACTAGCAAAGCACAGAAATCATTATTAACATAATCATTTCATTCATAATCATAATCATTTACATGTTAAAATGTTGTTAATAATGATAAAACACTGTTACAGATTCAAAAGATAATCCTAGGGAGAACACACACAGGGAGGGAAAACAAATGACCAAAAGTTATATTCAAAAAGTTGGTTCAACCTTATATAGACCTGCACATTCGCCCAAATTGCTTGGTCGAATGTGCAGGTTCGACCATTTAAGGTGGACGAACCAAGACACTACAATCTACAAAATCTTCCTTCGACCTCCCATGTGCACCTTCGACCGTTCATTCTACATTCGACCATCCATAAAGCCACCTTCGACCATTCGACAGAAAACAAAACATTATGTAATTCGCAATCCAATAGCATTAGTCGCATTATGTGCATCTACAAACTCCCCCTCGACTATTGCTTGGATTGCTTGAGTCTTCGCTCATAGTCCATGGTCTTGTTCATAAGCTTGATGCGCAATAACGTCTTTTGTTCCTTAGTCATCACTGGTTCATGAGTTTGTTTCGGCTTCTTCTTTTTAACATCCTGAACTTTCACAAACTTCCCCAGTTTCTTTTCAAAGTCACACCCAGCATTCACATCCTATGCAAAGCATAAGAATACCACATGTTGGTATTTGCTTCCCTGTTCACTATCTTTCGCTTCGCAATAGATCGGATTATAATACGACATAATGATATCCTCGTGCGAGCAGTTTATCAGCCACATAGGATCAAAGATGTGAATCTTCTTGAAGTCTTTTGCACCATCCTTCAAAACAATAATAGCCTCTGCAGTCTTCCAATCATAGTACCACCGCATGAAATCTTTAGAAAAGTGTTGTAGAATCTGCATCAAAGGAATATGTTTCAACACTTTCGGTGGTTTATACTTTAAAGTTACCTTAGGCATCCCTGTAATATCATATTTCTCCTTCTTATGGACAATCCTTTTAGGATACTGTGGGGTAAACACGTCCCATTTTGTCCTGCTCTCTCTGGCCATCCTATCTGCAAAGTAACCAACCAGATGGTTGTTCACTGTAGCACCTGACATCTCATGTCTGCAGATATCTCTAACAGCCCAGTATGGTAGTGTCTTGATATCATGGAATCTTTCAAAGTACAGGATTCCTTTCTCCCATTTCACCGCGACACATTTCAACTGTCTCAAGTACTTCCAGCCGAGAGCTTTTCCTTTAAACAAATCATTGTGAAACTTGTAAAAGCTACCTTGAACTTCTGTCTTTGGACGGTTAGCTTCTTTCTCTTTAAGCTTCCTCAAAAGTTCTTTCAAAGCGTCAGATTGTTCAGTGTTTGGCTTTTGACAATCTGGAAACACTTCTTCAACAAATTTCTTACTCTTTTCATGAGCAAGTTTCTCAGCCTGGCTTAACAGCTCATTAGTGAATTCAGGAAATCCAGAATCTTTGTTATTCTTGAAGTATTCTGGATATTCCTTGCTAGTGATATCCTCAATCTCTACCTCTTCAAATACTAGAACGTCTCTGTCATCGAAGTGATTACCTGCTTCTTTCTCAGGTATGTTTGGTATCTAATTATCATCCATCAACTCCTCCAAAGACTTACCAACCTGTTTCACCAGTCCCTCCAATATCTCCTTAGACATGGCTGCAGAAACTTCTCCATCTTCTAAATCAGGATCGTTGTACTCCAACTCAAAACGCATGTCATTCGACTCAAATATCTCAGGAAATCTGCCAGTCATCTCTATCGTCCAGACTCTGTCAGTCAACATTTGGCGATATAAGTTCTTGTCATCTTCAGATAAGGATCTGATCTTCTCATTCCAAAAGATATTATCATCGTCAACAGTTCCACCAGGAGCTTTCGAACTTGATCCTCCTGTATCTTTTCCCGATCCTCTCTTTTCACACTTATACTTATCAGTGTCATCATCATCATCACTGTCAGAACTAGCAGAGCTATTACCTTCTCCTGAATCATCTCCTGAACCATCATCATCACCATCATCTTTCTTTTTCTTCTTAGGAGCACCACCGGCATCCTCATCCAACTCATCATCATCTTCTTCTTCTTGATCAGATGGTTCATAATCAACTTCCTCTTCATCACGCTCTTTATCTTCTTCACCAGCTTGTAATTGAGGAGCTTTAGAGTACAAGTCTTTAATCAGATTATCCATACTCTTGTTACTTGCTTTTAGCTTCTTGTTCTCCTCTTTTATAGCAATATACCTCCTAGTGTTTCTTTGTTCATGCTTCAACAACTTCTTGTTTTCTCTCTGAAGTTGTTTAATCTTAGCTTCCAGAGCTTCATGATTCTCATGTGATGATTCAACAACATCTAACATCTTTTTGTCATTGCTTCTCAACTGTTCAATCTTTGCTTGTTGCTGATTTATAATCTTCATCATGTCAGCAAGATTCTGATTAACTGCAGTCATCACATCACTGTCTACAGTAACCTTAGGTGTTGAAGTTTCAGCAACAGGAATCTTCCCTTTCTTCAACTTCTTCAACACTCTATCCAATGCATCATTGAATTCATCAGTTGGCAGTTCAGTTTGTTTAGCAGCAAATGATGTCTTCTATTTCTTTGCTGCTGGGGATGTGATGGGTGATTTAGAACTAGATGCTGCAGGTAATTTCTTTCCAGCAACCAGATGCTCAATATCTCTAGCTCTTTTCTCCATCGGCTTCATAACTTTCTCTTTCTTCTTATACTGTGGTTTCTTCTGTTTCTCACCTGTCTTTGGCGATCCTACAAAATCTTCGGATCCCAATCCCAAACCTTCATCAGTTTCATCTAATGCAATAGGACTTTTTGTCCTTTTCTCTTCAACAGACTTATTAAGATTCTCAGACTCAGCAGCCACAGTGGCCTTGGGCGTGGTGCTCTTTACATTCTCGTTTTCCGAATCCCATCTCTCATCTTCTATTGTCTCTTCAGAATCAACAGACACTTCATCAACCAGATGTAAACCCTTCTTGGCTACACTCTTCTTCCTTCTCGAAACCTTCTTCTGAGCGGGTTCAGTATCATCTTGTTTCTCTTTACCTTTCCATGTCTTTGCACCAACGTTCACAACTTGACGCTTTCTCTTCGCATCAGGATCAACTAGTCATAAAGGATTGTCTTCATCTGAATCACTGTTATCATGTCTAACCTTGTTCTTTCCTGGATCTACATATCCTGGGTTGATCAGATGACCAAACAGATTCTTGTGAGGTGGTCTTTCATTCAACGGTACACCCTTATATCCCTTCATTCTAACAAGTGTGTTCAGGTTCATGTGATCCTGTACAACAATCTGGGTAGGATCTCTTCTCAACTTCTTGTGCTTCTCATCAAGTATAATCTGTATAAATCTCGGATATAGCAAAAACTTCTTGTTCTTTAAACCTCTGAGTGGTTCCAGCATGTGTTCAAGTATCATACCAGATACATTGAACGGTTTATTCAATATAAGAGCAACCATCAAAGAACTAATGCTCTTTCTCATAACATCAATGAACCTTCCACTCACTGATCCAAATACGTGCAACATAACGTGAGCGAGATACTTGAACTGAGGGCATAGCTTCCCTTTGTGTAACGAACCATCAGTTATCAGTCCATTGTACTTCATTCGTAGGAAGCACTTTCTCTGCTCAATCCATGAAAGTTCTCTTGGATCTGTCTTTTTTTCATCATACAACTTCAGTGCCTCTCGGATGTCATCTTCTGAAATGATCACAAGCTCCCCCTGAATTGTACTTACCACTGCAGATTCATTATTCCAGTAGTCCATTCTGGCATTCTTCCAGAACTCCTGTTGATGGTCTTTATAAATGATGGCAGGGGTAGCAAGGGCAACTATCACGCGGCTTCTTTTCAAGAAATCTACAATGCCGGTGAACTCTTGATGTTTCTTCAATTCTCCCATAAACGCACAGAAGTTGTGTGCCGGTTCAAATGGTAGTTCTTCCATATGTTCCTTTCTAGTTGCCTGTTCAGAAGATCCAGCGGGAATATCAGCACTTTCCTTTTAAGACATTATTAGACTGCAAAACAAATCAAGAAAACACGTTAAAAATGGACAAAATAAACAAAACTTGAAATTTTGATTTTCAGATTCTACATTCGACCGTTCGAGGGTACGAATGTGAAATCAGAGGTTTTAATGTGGGATTAAAGGTTCGAATGTGAAAATCATTTTGTAAAAGTGTACATTCGACCGTTTATTTCCACTTTCGACCGTTTGAACATCTACATTCGCCCAAAAAGTCACATTCAACCGTTTGAATTTGGGCGAAGGAGACTGTTCATCTTCTTTATTATCAAATTTTGATTTGATTTGTTTTATCATGCCATTTTGATTTGAATATCCTCTAATATGACCGATTAAACATTCCCAATCAACAATTTCAATTATTATCCATTGATTATGTGTTTTCTATTAAAAACTAGGGTTCGATGGTTTTAAAACATCAATTGACCAATCTGATTAAATTTAAACCTTGTTTTTAGTTTATTCTCCCCCTAAAACACATAAGCAATAAAACCTCATAAAAAATTATGACAATTATCAGTTAAGAATTGAGTTTTGATGTCAGTTTGGGTTCAGGCACAAAATCAATGATTAAGAACTGTTTAGTTGATGATAACCTGCAAATGATATATCAAAATGATCAGCAATTCAAGACGAACACAATGATATAATTTTTAATGCATGGGCAACAAGATCACTTTATCTCAGAAATTTGAAAATTTTGAAAGTGAGGGTCGAATGTGCGGATCAGGTATATATAGGCTCCACATTCGACCGTTTGACTAGGGCGAATGTGAAACTTTTTCCACCTTCGACCCTATTTAAAGGTTCGAATGTAGAAAAAGGGTTCGAATGTGAAAATATCACATGAACACTCACATTCGACCGTTTGAAAGGTTCGAATGAGCAGTTAAAATTCCACCTTTGTAACGACCCGATTTTCACCGAGTCGTCACTGATTGGTAGTTAGTTATCTAACTAGTTTTCATAGGTTTTTATCTTTTTAATTTAAAACCGGTTTATAGTGACCAAAACTCAACCCATCATTTTACTTCAAACATACTTATATTATACATCAAAACATACGTACATCATGTTCGGCCGAAGCCTTACAACCTTTATTTTAGAAAACGTCATACTACAACATGATTCAACTTTATTTATAAACATCAACTTCACTCGGTACATTCACTAACACCATAATTGAGCTCGGGTTCCATGATAATCTCCTGAAATGCATGTTTAAGATACGTTAGTCGAAACTAGTGAGTGTTTGCCAAGTTTTAATAATCATTTACAACACATGCATGCAATCGTTCGGTCTTTCTATTTCCGAGTATAGCTCGATTATGCATGGTCCCGTAGCCTCTAATTGGCCCGGGTCTATACTCTTTGATACCGAATGGATCCACTCTACGTAGTTTCTATTCGACCGATTTCTATTACTTCTATTTGGATCATGATCAATTGACACTTTATAAGAACACAACATACATCCACCCCGAAATATTTAAAAGATAGTATGGGGTAACAAACACTCACTTGTTGTTCTTGCACTTGACTACTAAGATTGATGACTTGCTCGGAAGTTACACGGACTACCTGTTATACATACAAATACGATTACAAACATATGATTATAGGTTAGTTAGCTGACCATTACAGCTTAGGTGTATAAATACGTATGTAAGCTGGCCATTACAGCTTGGCACTCGTGATTTCTACAAGTTAAGGCTTAGAAACTTACCCGGATTTAATCTATGTAATAGGCCGGATCTAAGTTACACCGTAGCCTATTCTTGAACGGAAGAGGCTTAAGCTTATAAACTAGTATAAGGTTTAAAGGAAGATGATAAGGTGAGTTAAGGATGTTACGGTGAGAGCATAAGGATGGAGATGGGTGGTTTGCATGTTGAAGAAGTGGTTTGGTGAGAGGATCAAGGTGGCCGATAGGTTGAAGGATTTATAAAGATTGCATGTAATGATATCTTCCTAGATGGTAGGGTGTAAGGTGTTGGATTGTAGTAAACTTTGAGTGTCTAGGTGGAGATCATTTAAGAAGTGGCGGCATCCTACTCACTTCCTTAGGGGCCGGTTCATCTACCTCAAGATATGGACTTGTATCTTCTTGTTTCTAAGCCCAAGTGCTTAACAATCAGGCCCAACATTTGGTCCATAACAAGATCTATTAATAATTCCTAATCGGGTTCTATATTAGCCCATTAATGATAGCTTAATTTAGCCCACCAATCTCTTGGATCAGCCCAGTCTTTTGGTCAGTCTTAATATTCGGGCCTAAATACTCGGCCCAATACCTTAGTTGGGCCAGCTAAACTCTTAATTGGGCTTGATGGGCTCTAAAGGTTATAACCGGGTAAGTATATTGGGCTACACCTTAAGGTGGCCCAATATTATTTTAATAAATTTTATTTCGTTAGTCGTTACATTCTCCCCCCCTTAGGCAATTTCGTCCCCGAAATTGTTTTTAAATTATACCTGATTCATAAATAGATGGGGGTATTTTGCTTTCATCATATCCTCACGTTCAAATGTAAATTCAGGACCTCGTCTAGCACTCCACTTAACTTGCACTATTGGTATTTTTCCCCTTCTTAGTCTTCTTTCTTGTTGTGACACAATTTCTATTGGTTCCTCAGTGAATTGTAATTGGGGGTTTACTTGTATATCATCTAAAGGAATAATAGCTTGGGTGTCAACTATGCATTTTCGGAGGTTGGAGATATGAAAGACATCATGAATCCCGTTTAATTCTGGGGGTAATTCTAGACGGTAAGCCACTTGTCCGATTCTTTCTATCACTTGGTACGGTCCTATATAACGTGGGTTAAGTTTTCCCCGTTTTTGAAACCTTATAACACCTTTCCATGGGGATACTTTTAATAGGACATAATCTCCTACTTGAAATTCTAATGGTCTTCTTCTATTATCGGCATAGCTTTTCTGTCGACTTCTGGCTTCTTCCAACTTTTTCTTAATTTGTATGATCTTATCGGTGGTTTCTTGAATGACCTGTGGGCTGGTAAGTTGGGTTTCTCCAATTTCATTCCAGCATATTGGAGATCTACACTTTCTACCATATAGGGCTTCAAAAGGGGCAGCTTGAATAGAAGCGTGGTAACTATTATTATAGGAGAATTCTATTAATGGTAGATGAGTGTCCCAACTTCCCCTGAATTCTAAAACACAAGCTCGTAACATATCTTCAAGGGTTTGAATAGTTCTTTCACTTTGTCCGTCCGTCTGAGGGTGATATGCAGTACTAAGCTTGATTTGAGATCCTAAAGCATTTTGGAATTTTCCCCAAAATCTAGAGGTGAAACGACCATCACGATCTGAGATGATGGAGAGGGGAATTCCATGCCTAGTCACTATTTCTTTGATATAGATCTTTGCTAGTTTTTCTACTCCAAAATTTTCTTGTATGGGTAGAAAATGGGCAGATTTGGTTAGTCTATCTACTATCACCCAAATGGCATCATTTCCAGTTGTGGATTTTGGTAACTTGGTTATGAGATCCATAGTGAGTTGATCCCACTTCCAGACAGGAATTTCAGGTTGTACTAATAACCCGCTTGGTTTCTGGTGTTCAGCTTTTATTTTCGCACAGGTTATGCACTTGGCTACAAAATCTCCTATATTCTTCTTCATGCTTGGCCACCAAAAATTCTTTCTAAGATCCTTATACATCTTTTGATTACCAGGATGAATGGAATACTTTGAATGGTGAATTTCTTTTAAAATAATTTCTCTTAGATCACCATATCGAGGTATCCATATTCTTGTATTGTGTCTTAAAATTCCGTCAGTTCCTTCTATTAATCTTTCTTCTTCTTTGTTAAGGTCTTCTTGTTCTATTAGGGTAGGTTCTAAAGCTTTTCTTTGATGATTCCTCAGATGACTTAGGAATTCGTTTACTAAAGTAAGCTTAAAAACTTTACTTCCTAGAGATCTTTCTTTTCGACTCAAGGCATCAGCTACAATATTCGCTTTACCTGGATGATATCTTATGTCACATTCATAATCACTTAGAGTTTCTATCCATCTTCTCTGTCGGTTGTTTAGAAGCTTTTGATCAAAAATGTGCTGAAGGCCCTTATGATCTGTATAAATAATGCACCTAGTTCCATATAAGTAATGTCTCCAAACTTTTAAAGCAAATATTATAGCTCCTAATTCTAAATCATGTGTAACATAATTTAGTTCATGCTTCTTTAGTTGCCTGGAGGCATATGCTATTACTTGATCATCTTGCATTAAAACACAGCCTAATCCTTGTTGGGAAGCGTCACAATATACAGTAAAGGTTTTTCCTTCTTCAGGTAAGGTTAAGACCGGGGCTTCACACAATTTATTCTTTAGGTTTTGAAAAGCTTGTTCTTGTTTTTCCTTCCATTCAAACTTAGAAGTCTGCTTAGTTAGAGTGGTAAGGGGTAGGGCTAATCTAGCAAAATTTTCGATAAACCGTCTGTAATACCCAGCTAACCCTAAAAATTGCCTAACTTCGGTAGGATTCTTTGGAGGTTCCCAACTTTGAACAGCTTCTATTTTGGTAGGATCTACTTGTAATCCTTCTTGATTGATTACATGTCCTAAAAATTTAATTTCCTTCACCCAGAATTCACACTTAGTAAGTTTTGCGTATAGCTTTTCTTTTCTAAGGGTTTCCAGGACTTCTCTTAAATGTTGTTGATGCTCTTCTTCATTCTTAGAATAAATTAGAATGTCGTCTAAAAAGACAATCACAAACTTATCTAAGTAAGGTCTACAAATTCTATTCATCAAATCCATAAATACTGCAGGGGCATTGGTTAGTCCAAATGGCATGACCAAAAATTCATAGTGGCCATATCTGGTTCGAAAAGCAGTTTTTAAAACATCTTCATCTCTTATTCTGATTTGATGGTAACCTGACCTAAGATCAATTTTGGAAAAATATTGGGCACCTTGTAATTGATCAAAGAGATCATCGATCCTAGGTAATGGGTATTTGTTCTTAATAGTTAGCTTATTAAGCTCCCTATAGTCTATGCACATTCTCATGGTTCCGTCCCTTTTCTTCACAAAAAGTACCGGTGCTCCCCAAGGAGAGGTACTTGGTCTAATAAATCCTCGATTTATGAGTTCTTCTAATTGCTTCGTGAGTTCTCTCATTTCATTTGTAGCTAACCTATATGGAGTCCTAGCAACAGGTGCAGCTCCAGGAATTAGGTCAATTGAAAATTCTACCTGGCGGAATGGGGGTAATCCTGGTAATTCTTCTGGAAAAACGTCTTTGAATTCAGATACTATTTTAATTGTATCTATTTCTTCTTTGTTTTCTTTTTCTGAATTCAAGTGTATCAAAAAGAGTTGGTGTCCCTTTTTCCAGTAATTCATCATCTTCATACTGGAAACTAAATTCAAGGTTCCTTGTGATTTTTCCCCATATACGATTAGGGTTTCCTGGTTTGACACTGGTATTTTTGCTATCTTTTCGTTGCAAATAATTTCGACTTGGTTTAATGCTAACCAATCCATTCCAATAACAACGTCAAATTCCCCTAAACTCATAGGAATGAGATCTATTAGAAATTCTTGATTCTCGATAGTTAATGTTAAATTTTTAAAAACTTCGGTAGCCTTTAAAATTTTTCCATCAGCTATCTCAATTTCATGGGTTCTATTTAAAGGTTCTGAGGGTATTTTTAGTTTTTCTATAAAGGTTTTTGAGACGAAACTAAGGTTAGCTCCAGTATCAAATAAAACAAAGACGGGTAATTGATTAATATAGAACATACCCGTGACCAAATCCGGTTCCTCTCGGGCTTCTTCTGCATTGATAACAAATGCCCTTCCTCTTCCTTGATTGATCTTTGAAGGGGATTTGAGCTTGGGACAATCGGCTTTGTAGTGGCCTGTTTCTTTACATTCATAACAGGTTCTAGGACGATCTGGATTAAATCTACAGTCTCTTGCCACATGTCCTACCTTTTTACAATTTTGACAATGAGGTCCCTTGCAGTTGCCAAGATGGAGTCGGCCACATCGATCACACTTTCTTCGACATTCACCCGTATGGTAGTATTTGCATTTCGTACAAAATGGATTATTTCCCCGGTAAGGTCGTTTTTCGGGATTTTCTTGATCTCCTGATGATTCTGAATTTTTACTGGAGGCATGAAAATGGGTGGTTCTAAGAGTTTCATTCCAGCCTCTTTTACTACCTACAGATGTTCTTTCTCGTTCTTTGTGTCTTATTATATCATCAGTTAAACTTAGAGCTAACTCACAGGCGGTATCATATTTTATTGGTTTGGCTCCTCTAACTATTCCTTGAATCTGGGGATTTAAACCCCAAACGAACCTTCGGATTCTTTTAGGTTCAGGACTTACTTGATGAGGGACTAAACGAGCAAGTTGATTGAACCGGTTGATATAGCCTACACAATCTAGGCCTTTCATTTCAATTCCTAAGAATTCCATTTCTATCTTCTCAATCTCATTCATGGGGCAATATTTTTCGGTAAGTAGGGTTCGGAATTCTAACCAGGTCATGGAAGCTACCACATCTCTACCCTTTACCTGTCTAATCATATTCCACCAGTTTAACGCTTCAGCTTTTAACGAGTGAGTTACAAATTTTACTTGGTCTCTAGGGGCACAGTTACTTATTTCTAATATAGATTCCATCTCTTCTAACCAACGAGTTGCCCCAGCAGCTCCGGTATTACCATCAAAAGGTTCTGGCCTACAAGCCATAAAAGTTTTATAATCACAATATCGGGGCCTTATGTTATCTTCTAAATTAATTACGACCTCATCTTGATTTTTCTCTACACTTTTGGAACCTGAGGGTTTTTCTAACATGGTCATAATGGTTGGGATCGAGTCTTGAAGACTATCTAAAACTAGCTTTCTCATTTTTTCTTCTAGTTCGCTCATATCATTTGTTACAGGAATGTCTTCTTCTACAGGGGTTTCTTCGTTCATGGGTTCTTCCACGGGTTCCGTTGGTTTGGAAGAAGAGGCTTTATTTTTCTTAGTTGGTTCGATTTCGGGTTCTTTTCCCGGATTCCTTTCTGATCGTCTCGGCATTTTCTATATTGGAAATTTTTATTTTGGTTAGTATTAATTCATTTTATAACTTTATAATTTAGACATAAAACTTTAAATAAACATCTAGATATATTTTTATATCATATGAAAATTTTCTAGATGTTACACCATAATCATATCTTCTAATATTCTACCACATATCACATATTATCCATACTTACACACAACTAGTTAATACTACACAATACTACCACATAGTTTTTACAACACATAATATTATAACTACTACTTCATCACCTTTTATTTAATACTAGTCTTCTACCTTCCCTTCACCTTTCCATCATCTTGTTACCATGCACCATCACCCTACAACATTAGAGGATACTTAGACTCCTCCAAAACTTGCCTTGATTGGTATGCGAACCTCCTCACCAATTTCCTCAATTCTTCTACCATGTTGCGAGCTTGATCACGCTGGGTCTTCATTTGGTAATAACTTTCTACCAACTCCAAGTATTCCTTACGGCTTACGAATTCCGATATCCCTCCATTTGCTCGATTAACCAAAGTAGCCTCTAGGTACGGGTCAATCACCGGAGTCATCGGTGGCATGGTTGGAGGAATTGGATAAGCCGTAGTAAACGGGTTATAGCTAGATTCTTCTATGGAGATATTGCTAGAGGTACCAAAACATTCACTAGGAGATGGGTTCGGATAGAAGTAGTGGGGTATTGGGTTAGCTTGGGGGTATGAATAGATGGTTTCGGAGGGTGTGAACACGGGCTCGGGTATTGGGCCGATCACTCCTATGTTTTCCAAATTAAAATCCCACCCGCTACTTGTCCAATTCAACCCCGGTATCTCGGCCATTAAGTCTTGGGTACTTGGAAATTCTTGAGACTCGTTATCCATGACTTCCTCTTGGTTGGGTATCTCTCCTTCTTCAATTTCCATTTCCACTTCGGCTTGTTCTCCGGTGCTCGACATTCTATTACACATAATCATATTAATCAAATTTCAAGTTAGTTCTATAAACTCCACTACCTTCCGAACCCGAGCTCTGATACCAATCTGTAACGACCCGATTTTCACCGAGTCGTCACTGATTGGTAGTTAGTTATCTAACTAGTTTTCATAGGTTTTTATCTTTTTAATTTAAAACCGGTTTATAGTGACCAAAACTCAACCCATCATTTTACTTCAAACATACTTATATTATACATCAAAACATACGTACATCATGTTCGGCCGAAGCCTTACAACCTTTATTTTAGAAAACGTCATACTACAACATGATTCAACTTTATTTATAAACATCAACTTCACTCGGTACATTCACTAACACCATAATTGAGCTCGGGTTCCATGATAATCTCCTGAAATGCATGTTTAAGATACGTTAGTCGAAACTAGTGAGTGTTTGCCAAGTTTTAATAATCATTTACAACACATGCATGCAATCGTTCGGTCTTTCTATTTCCGAGTATAGCTCGATTATGCATGGTCCCGTAGCCTCTAATTGGCCCGGGTCTATACTCTTTGATACCGAATGGATCCACTCTACGTAGTTTCTATTCGACCGATTTCTATTACTTCTATTTGGATCATGATCAATTGACACTTTATAAGAACACAACATACATCCACCCCGAAATATTTAAAAGATAGTATGGGGTAACAAACACTCACTTGTTGTTCTTGCACTTGACTACTAAGATTGATGACTTGCTCGAAAGTTACACGGACTACCTGTTATACATACAAATACGATTACAAACATATGATTATAGGTTAGTTAGCTGACCATTACAGCTTAGGTGTATAAATACGTATGTAAGCTGGCCATTACAGCTTGGCACTCGTGATTTCTACAAGTTAAGGCTTAGAAACTTACCCGGATTTAATCTATGTAATAGGCCGGATCTAAGTTACACCGTAGCCTATTCTTGAACGGAAGAGGCTTAAGCTTATAAACTAGTATAAGGTTTAAAGGAAGATGATAAGGTGAGTTAAGGATGTTACGGTGAGAGCATAAGGATGGAGATGGGTGGTTTGCATGTTGAAGAAGTGGTTTGGTGAGAGGATCAAGGTGGCCGATAGGTTGAAGGATTTATAAAGATTGCATGTAATGATATCTTCCTAGATGGTAGGGTGTAAGGTGTTGGATTGTAGTAAACTTTGAGTGTCTAGGTGGAGATCATTTAAGAAGTGGCGGCATCCTACTCACTTCCTTAGGGGCCGGTTCATCTACCTCAAGATATGGACTTGTATCTTCTTGTTTCTAAGCCCAAGTGCTTAACAATCAGGCCCAACATTTGGTCCATAACAAGATCTATTAATAATTCCTAATCGGGTTCTATATTAGCCCATTAATGATAGCTTAATTTAGCCCACCAATCTCTTGGATCAGCCCAGTCTTTTGGTCAGTCTTAATATTCGGGCCTAAATACTCGGCCCAATACCTTAGTTGGGCCAGCTAAACTCTTAATTGGGCTTGATGGGCTCTAAAGGTTATAACCGGGTAAGTATATTGGGCTACACCTTAAGGTGGCCCAATATTATTTTAATAAATTTTATTTCGTTAGTCGTTACAACCTTCGACCCAACAAAGGGGCGAATGAGAATTGGAATTTTTGAAAGTTTTACCAAATCTCAAAAACGAGTCCCGTTCAAAATATTTTTCAACTTTTAAGCATCCGACATTCATTATTTCTCATTTAAAGATGACAAAGCTCAAATGGTCCATCAAGTTTTAGAAAATCATCGTCAACCACCATCAGCTATCAAAAATAAGATAGAAATGTAAAATCTTTTAGGATTTTCTAAACTTTTGTTAAAACGCACCTAAAATCTTTTTGAGTTTTGTATTTTTGACGAGAAATGTAAAATGCACAAAATAAAAAGATAAAGCAGTAAATGTTTTGTGATTTCCGTTAAGGGGATCATATCAGTTATTGAGAAATCTGATCACACCGTTGATCTTTTGATTTATTATCATTAAACACAATATGTGATCTGGCAATTGCTGATATTGTGATCCACATAAACTCACATGCATACTGTTGTGCAGTGCTTTAGACTGATACTATTATTTATAGTATAAACTCAATTGTCTGTGGTTCCCACGCACACGACATACTCCCGTATCAAGAAGTAAATGCACAAAGAATCATTGTAACGCGTGATTATGCTTTTGTTATCTGTAATTTACAAGGTATGAGGCACAGAGGTATACAAGTCAACAAATCAATGCAACAAAGTAACTTGTGCACTCTACCAGGTTGAGGGCTAATATCAATCATGATTTGCATCAATGATTGGATACGATGTAATAGATAATCTTTGATTATCGTCATACATGGAAAGTTCCTCAATTCGGTAACTTTAGGATTTGGCTTTACAGCTCTTTTAGAAAGACACCCTGTCTGATCTAGGTCCGTAATGACTTACAGCAGAAGATCAGAGAGGCTATCCCCAGACAACTAATAACATAACGACCCGAAACCTCCGAATTTTGTACAAATACCCTATCAAACGAAATTACGGTACTAAGACCATATGCCCATGAGGAGTTCATCCACACAACAATTCGTTTGATACGTATGTATCAGGCATGCAGTATTAGGTCTACGAAGCCTATCAACACATCACACAGACTCAGATACACGCCTTATATTGCATTACATTTCTTTAGCATGTGTCAGATCCCCACTGATGTACTATAATTTCCCCTTTTTCTCCTGGAAATCATTTTGGGTTTTTCTAATTTTTATGGGTTTTTTAATTTTTCAATGTTTTTGGTTTTTCTGAAAACAAATTCTACCTAAAACTGTAAAATGTATTTTTGGATTTTTGTATTTTTCTGAAAAGCAATAAAAACTAAACTAAAAAGCGATAAACTGAGGTGGTGATCAGTCTTGTTTTTCTTTTATACCGTTAGCTTTTAAAAGATATTCAAATCTTGATTTATCAAAAGCTTTGGTAAAAAGATCTGCACGTTGATAGTCAGTGTGGATTTTGACCATATCGGTCAACTCTTTTGCGTAACAATCACGGATAAAATGATATTTGATCCGGATATGTTTAGCTTACGAGTGATTTACTAAGTCTTTTGTTAATACAATTGCGGCTTCATTATCACAGTAAATAGGGGTTTTAAGAAATTGCAAACCGTAGTCCACCATCTGTTTTTGTATCCAAAGAACCTGTGAGCAGCAGCTTGATGCTGAGACGTATTCTGCTTCACATGTGGATAAGGCAACTGCGGTCTGTTTCTTGCATTGCCAGGTCACGAGCCTGCTCCCCATAAACTGGCATCCAGCCGTTGTGGATTTGCTGTCTTTGTCACAGCCACCCCAATCTGCATCACTAAAAGCGATCAGGTTAAAATTATCATCATTAGGGTACCATAGTCCTCTCGATGGACAACCCTTCAGATATCTAAGGATACGTTTGACAACTGCAAGATGACTCTGTTTCGGCTTCGACTGATAACGAGCACAGAGACATGTGGCAAACATTATATATGGTCTGGAGGCGGTGAGGTACATCAGAGATCCGACGATTGCTCTATATGTAAAAGGATCAGTTAGCTCCCCCTTAGCGTCAATACCAATCCCGTGATTAGGTTGTATCGGGGTATTCATCGGCTTTGAATCATCCATCTGGAATCGGCTCAAGACTTCAGAAACATATTTCGTCTGGTGAATAAAGATCCCCGTTGGTCTTTGTTCCACCTGCAAGCCTAGGAAAAACTGCATTTCTCCCGTCGCACTCATTTCGAACTTTTCCTGCATAACACGTTCAAATTCTCTGCACAGAAGTTCGTTAGTAGAACCAAAAATAATGTCATCAACATAAATCTGCACTAGAAGCAAGTCATCCCCTGTTCGTTTTGTGAACAGTGTGCAATCTACCAAACCTCGTTTGAATCCTTTTGTCAGAAGATACGTGCTCAGCTCCTCATACCATTGCCTTGGAGCCTGGTGTAACCCGTAAAGAGCTTTGTTAAGAACGTAGACCTTATCCCGGTGAATAGGATCTTCAAAGCCTGGTGGTTGACCTACGTAAACTTCCTCCTTGACCACACCGTAAAGAAACGCGCTTTTGACGTCCATTTGATACACCTTGAATTTCTTATAAGATGCAAACGCCAGAAACATTCGGATAGCTTCTAAGCGTGCAACCGGTGCATAAATCTCGTTGTAATCAATTCCCTCAACTTGATGAAAGCCTTGTACGACCAAACGAGCTTTGTTCCTAACAATCACTCCTCTGTCATCTTTCTTACACTTGAACACCCATTTTGTTCCTATCTTTTTCCGTCCTGGGGGTAAATCTGTCAATGTCCGCACTCCGGGTTTCTGAAACTGTAATAACTCCTCCTGCATAGCCTCTACCCAAGCGTCATCCAAATGAGCGTCCTTGTAAGTCCGCGGCTCGACCTGCGAAACATAACAAGCAAAAGACCAGTCATTTTGAAAACCTGATTTTTGAATTTTGGCATATAAAGCAAGAGCGCCAAGGTTTTCTGGAGAGTTTGCATTCCTCAGTTGACCTCTCGTCATCACACTGCTACCATGATCACCAATAACCTGCTCGATCGGGTGAATCCGATGTATCCGAGATTCCGGATAATTGGGTACTTGCACTCCCGTCTGAGTAGTTAAGTTCTCTGATGAATCCAGATCATTACCCAAATTTGATGATGAAGCAACATTAGGATTTGGGTTCACTGGTGGTGTCTCTCTAGCAATATCTGTATCAGCTTCACTTGTAACATCATCGTCATCTTCAGATTCCGATGAATTAAGAGTTGTGGAAGCTTCCTGAAATACCTCTTCTTCAGCTGTAGGAGCGTTGGTATCATTAGAAGCTGTTTGGGGGTTTACGGTGAACGGACGCACCATGTGACAACCGGCAATTTTCGATCTACACTGACGTGACTTTTTTTTATGATTAAAAATAATATTTATTACAAATATTGCTAATTATTAAGTTTCGGAAGTTTACTGACCGATTTGACAATCGAAACTGCAACCGATTTAATTAACGCGATTTAAAAGCGCGAACTGAAAGCACGCATCGGGTAACGAAAATATTTACAATTTTGCTCGGTTTATTATTATTTTTAATTTCGAACGAAACCGACTAAATTATTATAACCAATAACCGAGCCTAAGTGGAAACCGAGGCATTGTACGTTTATACGGGTTCGATACGCGGTACAAGTCACCTACCAACAAACCATAGGTATATAAGCTTAATATTCTTCATCTTCTTCTCATTTTCACCCAACACACAAACCCTAACCTCTCTCTATCTCTAAAACCGGATTCTCTCTCTCTCTCTACACACTCTCTCTCTCTCTCTCTCTCTCTTTCCACCTGTCCCTCTCTCTCTCTGCTGGATATGAGCCGGCTGGCCACCTCCATTGGTGGCGACGGCGATGTGGTGGTCCGGGGGGAGCCCGAAATAGGCAGATACAGGGGGGGCTGTTTGGGTGGCTCGCCTCCACAGATCTGACGGGAAAGGCGGCGAGAGGTGGTGGTTTTGGCCTGACCAGGGGGCTCGCGTAGGTTGTTGAGGTGTTTTGGTGGGGTTATGGTGGCAGTGCAGGGTGAAGAACGACGGGGGTAGTGGTGCTCAGGTCCGGTGGTGGTGGTTCTGGTCTGAAGATGGTAGTTGGCTTGGTTGAAGGTCACAGTGGGGATGGCGTCGAGTGGTGGCTGGCCCAGGGTGGTTCTTGGTCGGGTTTTGGATCGGGTGGGTTGTGTTTATTTTGGAGCTCGGGTCTCGAGTCTTGGTTCTGATCTGGTCAGCTCTTAGACCTCGGAGTCACACCCGGTTTCGTTGGTGCTGGCCGTGGTCTTGGGCTCGGGTCAGACCCGGTCAAGCCAGGTCTCGGGTGAGCAAGGCAAGAGGGTGAGCCGGGTCCGTTGTTCGTCCAGATCCGGGTTCACGTTTGGTTCGAGGCGGGTTTTGTACGGGTCAGATCTGGTTGGTTCGCGTCTGGTCAACACGCGGTCAAAGCTGGTGAAACTTTGGTTCCGGTCTACACGTAGTTCGAGGTGGCTTCGGGTTACGCGCATACGAATCGGTATACTTTAATTTGTGTTTGTTATTATTATTGTGGATATTATGAATATTTATAAATATATTGATTCGAACGAAATAGTTTTGACTCTCGAACGAACCGAATAATAACAATAATAAACGATAACTATATATTAAATCGGACGATTGGTAATAGTGGCTAGAAGGCGTGACTTATAAAATCGATATCGGACTAAACTGGTTGGACTGTATATATATATATATATATATATATATATATATATATATATATATATATATATATATATATATATATATATATATATATATATATATATATATATTGTCGTGTCTTTATATAAATAAATGTAGTTTATATAAAAGCGTCGAAACGTATAAGTCTCATTTGAATTGGAATTGCGGATAAACAAATTGAAGTCTTGTATCGGATATTGATTTTGGGAAAATTGTAGGCGACTTGTGTTGCCTGGTTTGTACGAAAACAGAGGAAACTCTGCCGAAATTTTTATAGAATTTATAAGCATAAACGAAGGCGATATTTGTTGTATATTTCATTATAAACAATCTTCAAGTATTTTTGACAAACGATTTCTTGCAACATTTAAAGAAAAACGTCGAACGCTATTTCCAAAACAAATACATAATATCTACTGAGCGTCAATTGTGTCAATCTTCAGAGATTTTAGTAACTAAAACATTTCTATTTCAGCGGTTTTGAATTACAAAAACGCTCGACGTATTGGAGAGAGAAATATAAAAAAGTTAATATTTTGAAACCTTTAAAGGCTTGCGAATTATACACTTGTTATGGTTAGGTTTAAAATAACTATACTTATATTTTTTTTATCAAAGAGTATTTTCCTAAAATATAATTATAAGACGAGCTACGGCTCAGGATAAGTTATACGTTTCATAATATTGGTCCAACGTGGTGTACACACGAATAGTGACAAGTGCGCCACTTGGGTACTATGTCCTGTGTTAACGCATAAGTAAGATAAGTCACGATCGGTTCGTCCAGTTAAAGCATATTAGTACTCGAGTTATACACGCGAGTCTAGATAGTTGGATAAACTATCTTTTAGCCGGATAATAGGCTAGGTTTATATGTTATAGACTTTTAAGGTGTCCTTTGTTGTAATAGGGCACGAGGAAGTCAGTCAAAGCTTCGGGCTTGTTTGCTAGCTTAGCATGGAAACTAAGGTGAGTTCATGACCCCACTTTTTTTTACCGTTTTATAAATGTTTTCGGGGTGGAAGACATGCTTCTTTTATGAAAACCTGAGGAATTCCAAACGAACATGTTTTTGAAAAATGAAATGGGTGTGTGAGTGTCACGGCCCTACTTTCACTGGTTTTACATTCGGGGAAGAAACATGCTACATACTTACTTACTAAAGGTCATGTTATACTATGGTTACTTTACATTACTATACGGCTTTTTGGAAAGTCCCAGGGGGAAACCATGAATGTGCGGGGATGCACAACGAGGGAAATGTGGATAGATCTATTGGGCCTTACAAACCCCACCCGACAGCTGGGAGCCGGGCGGGTGCATATTGTCTCTAACACTTTGGGGTTGCCGAGGCATCGGTAATCCCGTCCGTCTAGGTTGGCTTCAACACTTATACCGGTTTAGTAATGGGTTCCCAACCGTAGTAGTAAAAACACTTAACGTCTAGCTAACGTTCTCATAACATAGTAGTAACAGATATGATCTTTCCGAACTTACAACAACTCTTTTATAAAAGAAAACTTATGAACTCACCAGCTTTATGTTGACTTTTTAAGTATGTCTTTCAGGTTTAAACTTTGGTAACGGCACGGTTGGAGTAGTCGACGTCTTGGGATCGGGGATCCTAGAGGGTTAGAATTGGCGTTCGGGAAGTAAGAGTCTTAGATGCAACTTTCCGCTGCGTTGGCAAAGGCACCAAACGTCGCAACCGACGAGGGAAAAGTCGGGGTGTGACACACCAAGGGCGATGTCACTGCGTTTTCGACCTCGTAATATAATCATAATACAGCTTCTTCAACCAAGCTATCTAGATTGAATGATTCAAAGAAATCCTTGTAATCAAACATCCAGTCTGGACCGCTACCCTGTACATTCTGAGTATATCTCTGAACTTCGACATTAGCCCACTCCTCGACCTGACGAGTTCGTATTGTTAGGACAAAGAGGATTGGTGAAACCACTTTTGGAAACCTAGTCTAATTCACTTCTGTCAAAAATATTCTAAGTATGGAACTACTGAAGAAAGAAGACAAAAGTAGTGAAGAAGGATTCTACAAGTACTGAAGAAGAAATGCATCAGAAGTTCTGAAGTTCAAACCAGACAGTTCACTGAAGAACTACTGAAGACAAACTACTCATCAGTAGTTTGTCATTCATCAGCACTTGTTCAAGAATCTTTCCACCGCCTTATGATTCAGTAGTTTATTAGTTTAGTATTACTTTAACTTTTTGTACAAGTTCCAAGATTGCAACTTGTTTCTGAACTTGCTTTTTGGCAAGGTTCGTGTATGTGTAAAGTCTATAAATAGATGGGTTCATCCCTCTGTTTTAGACATTGATTTTTTATATACAGAAATCCTTCAAAGCTTATCATTGTTATTTCCATTTCATTTACTGAGAATTTGTTTAAGTATTCATTCTCATTCAATACTTAGATTCTCATTAAATACTTGTCTTTAGTTTTCTCAAACATCTAGGGGGAGTAATAACTCCTGTTGATAAAGTGTAACTTTAACTTAAAACATTCTGCTGTGTTAAAACTGATAAAGAACTTGCTAGACACTTAAGTGTTCACTAGCAAGTTCATACAAAGAGCAATACTGATCCAACAATTGGTATCAGAGCACTGGTTTATTTGATCACATATCAATCTAACACATTGAGAATCAGACACAGGCTCTTATTGATATTCAATAAAGGATTAAAAGTTCACTTTTATCAACATCCATCACTTTAAGAGATATTCGACAAATCAATACTCTTTAAAATGGATCCTCATAATACTGGTTCTGCCAACAAACCTGCTATGCTAGTAAGAAATGAATACAATATGTGGCCAAGGAGAATGGCACATACATTATCACAGACCAACACAAGTTGCTGGAAATCTGTGATATATGGACCTCATAAACTAGTAAATATCAATCTTGAAACTAAAGAAGAAATACCAAAAGACCCAAAAGACTATACAGATGATGATTTCCTAAAACTTGAGCTTGATGCTAAAGCTTTCTCTATGTTGGCAATGGCACTCCCAAATGAAATCTACTCTGGCCTATTACATTGTGATAGTGCCAAAGAGCTTTGGGATTGCCTCAAAGAACAGTTTGGAGGAACTGAAGAGGTGATTGCCAACACCAGAGAAATCCTGGCTCAACAATATGAAATTTTTGCTCACATTAATGGGGAAACTTTAACACAACAATTTGAAAGATTCTCCTCATTAATATCTGAGCTAAAATTAAATGGTCAGACCTACACAACTGTATCTATGCTTCATAGATTTTTAAGGTCTTTACCTGAAAAATGGGAAACATACTCTATAGTCTTAAGATCTTCACCAGACTTTAGCTCCCTCACTCTTACAAAACTACATGGGAGATTACTTACTTTTGAAAGAGAAATTGATCAAAAGAAAAAGTTACAAAGTTCTGGTAAAACAGCTGATGACTATCTACCAGGTAGTAGAGCACTATTGGGACAAGACTCACCAACTTGTTCAAATAGTTTTGGATCTTTTAACCACATTGACATAACTGTTGGGATCTCATCTGAAAGATCATTCCCAGGTTATGACAATAATGATTTTAGTCAAACTGCTGATAACATGTGTTTCATCATGGATGATTTAAAAAATTTTAGCAGTGATGACTTGGAAGAAATGGATATTCTACACCAACTGGCCATGTTGAGTATAAAAACAAACAAATTTTACAAAAGGTCAGGAAGGAAATTTCCATGACTCAATAGTTCCACAAAAATTGGTTTTGACAAATCTAAACATAGATGTCACAAGTGTCAAAAGTTAGGACACTTTGCTAGAGAGTGTAGAAGCTCTAGCTTTAACCAATCTCAGTCTGGAAATAATTTCAACCCTAGTTATAATAGGAATAATGCAACACAAGGGAGTGCACATTTTGTGCAGGCACAAGCTCCAAAACACCAATATGTGCCACAAGTACAATATGTACAGATGCCTGCTCAACAGATGCAGAGCTAACAATCAATCCCTCCCTTTCCAGCTGCTCAACCACCTCAACAGACTCAGCAACCCTTAGAACAAAGTTTATTTACTTCAGGGTATGTTGATTGGAGAAGTCTTCCTTTTGACACTACTGAGTGTAACCCTGATATAGACAACAAGATGTTTGACATCAACTGGGGAGAGCCTGACAATGGCAGAAAGAACTTTGCCTTGATGGCATTTGAGGGATGCACCTCAAAATCTGCCTTGTCACAGGTATCAAAAGAATCTTTGACAAAACTTTGTTCAACTTCTTGTAAAGAATCTTTTGCTCTCATAAGAGAGACTAATGTGCACTTACAAGGTAAAGCAAATGACTCTGAGAGTAAATTCACTCAGATGAAATGTGATTTAGAAAGAAAACTTGCTGCAAAAACAAAAGAAGTTTCTAAATTAACTAACAATGCTATTGAAACCCAAGCACAACTTAAAATCATGATAGATGGGTAGAATCTTGTAAGGGGTACCAACTATTTCTAAACAAACAAAGTGCTTCAAATGTTAGGTTTGGCATAGGGTACAATCACACTGAAACACCAACAGATTTTCCCCCAAAACTACTAAAGATGGGAGAAAAATTGTTTCAGGTGAAACTTTTGAAGAGAAAGAATGCACATCTTTCCATGAAAACTTTCTAAAAACTCACAAAGAAAGTTCTTCAGAAGTACTGATAAAATCTGACTTTAAGCCATCAGTAGTTTCAACTACATCAGGAGTTGAGAACCTGAAAACTACTGATGACCTAAAACCAATTAATACAATCAGAAACTTGTCTTTAAAAGAAAAGACAAAAGAATGTGAAATCTGTGGTCTGTTCAACCACAAGACAGAATTTTGCAGATACAGAAAAAGTATTCAGTACAACAAGAAAATTCAACAACTGGTTGTGGGAAAACAAATCAGAAATGATTTTGTAGAAACTTTTTCTCCCAGGAAACAACAACCACTAAACACCTTTTCTCAGAAAAAGACAAAATCTCAACAAAAATCTTTTTCTCAAAATTCTCTTTCAGTAGTTAGACCTAAATCATCAACAGTTTCACAAACTGATGAGATTAAAGATCTCATGAACATGGTACAACTACTGATGACCAAAGTTGATGGTGGTCCTCAAAAGGATACCACCATTGCTCTTAATAAAAAATCCATTGCCCAAAAGACATGGATTCCTCAACTTGGTCAAGAACAAACTGTAAATGTTCTCAAGAGCAAACCCAAAGCCAAACTGGCTTGGGTTCCCAAATCTAACTAATTTGCTATCTTGTGCAGAGAGTTTCCAGAGGCTTAAATAGCATTTGGTATGTTGACAGTGGAGGCTCAATGCACATGACTGGATGCAGATACCTGATAAACAATTTTATCAGTCAAAGAGAAGGATCTGTATCCTTTGGGAACAATGCTAAGGGATATGTGCTAGGACATGGCAATGTCTTCTTTGGCAAAATAAAGTTTGACAAAGTCAATCTGGTTGAAAACCTTGAGTACAACTTGCTGAGTGTGTCACAAATGTGTGATAAAGGATATTCTTCCTTTTTCACAAAGACATCATGCAAGATCATATCACCAAAAGGCCAGAAGTTGATAGAGAAGATCATTGAAGATCATACTTTGTTGATAGCCAAAATATGTGGCAATGTCTATGCAGTGGACATTGAAAAGGACAAAGTACTGAACAACACTACCTGTTTCTTCTCAAAGGCATCAACTTCAGAGACTGATCTCTGGCACAGGAGACTTGGCCATGTGAACTTTAAAACTATAAATAAAGTCACAAAAATGGGCTTGGTCAGAGGTCTACCTTTGAAGGTATACTAGTGTCAAGAACACTGTGTATCCTGTTTGAAGGGAAAACAGCATAAGTCCTCCGATAAGTCTATTGAAGAATCAAAAACAACCGCATGTCTTCAACTACTCCATATGGACTTATTTGGGCCTGTAAAAATCATGAGCCTTGGTAAGAAGAAGTACTGCTTGGACATCATTGATGACTATTCAAGATTTACATGGGTATTCTTCTTATTTTCCAAGGATGAGGCTGCTGAAATCATCAAGTTCTTCATTCTACAAGTAGAGAAACAATATTCTCTGTCTGTCAAAGCCATTAGAAGTGACAATGGGACAGAGTTCAGGAACAAAACTCTGGATGAATTCTGTTTGTCTAAAGGGATTATTAGACAATTCAGTGTTCCGAGAACTCCTGAACAAAATGGTGTAGTAGAAAGGAAGAACAGAACCTTAATTGAAGGAGCAAGAACTATGTTAGCTGATACAGGCCTACCATTGTATTTCTGGGCTGAAGCAGTTAACACTGCATGTTATGTTCAAAATAGAGTCCTTGTCAACAAGAGACACTCCAAGACTGCCTATGAAGTTCTTCATGGCATAAAGCCCCTTATCACCTTTTTCAGGGCTTTTGGATGTCAATGTTTCATTCTAAACATTAAAGACTCTATTTCAAAGTTTGCTGCTAAAGTTGATTCAAGTTACTTTCTTGGTTACTCTTCCACTAGAAAAGCCTACAAGGTTTTTAACTCAAGAACTAGGATAGTAGAAGAAACACTGAATGTCAAGTTCAATGAGTCAAAACACACTCTTACTCCAGCACATCCTGCTGAACTTTTTGACCTTGACAGCTTCCATTTTGGACCTGAAAAGACTGTTACTTCATCAAAACCTACTTATTATGGTGATCAAAGGTTTGATGATGAGGATCCAACACCATGAACTCCTCAAACAGTCATTAAGTCAACTTCCAAACCATCAGAAGTTTCACAAACTTCTGATTCAACAACTGCTGATGTACAAACTCAAACATCTGCTTCAGCACCTAAAACTACTGAAGACACTGAAACTGCTAAACCAGACATTATAAACCTCAGTGGTTTGTTTGATGAAGTACAAGAGCCACCTACACCTGTCAGTGGTTTACAACAACTGATTGAACACAAAGATCATCCACTTGAACAAATCATGGGTGATATTGCATCAGGTGTTCTCACAAGAAACCAGCTTTCCAACTTCTGCTTCTTCTCAGCATTCATTTCTCAGTTGGAACCTAAGAAGAACCAAGAAGCCCTCAAAGACAACAATTGGGTGGAAGCTATGCAAGATGAGTTACTTCAGTTCAAGAAGCAACAGGTTTGGGAAATCTGTCCCTTACCACCAAACAAGCTACCAATTGGCACAAGATGGGTTTTTAGGAACAAACAAGATGAAGCTGGGATGATTATAAAGAACAAGGCAAGACTGGTAGTACAAGGTTACTCTCAAGAAGAAGGAATTGATTATGATGAAACCTTTGCTCCAGTTGCAAGGCTTGAAGCCATCAGGTTATTTCTGGCCTATGCCATTTCCAACAAAATCAAAGTTTTTCAAATGGATGTTAAAAGTGCATTTTTGTATGGAAAAATAAAAGAGGAAGTGTATGTCTGTCAGCCACCTGGGTTTGAGGATCCTTCTCATCCTGAGTGGGTGTACAAGCTAGACAAAGCTCTTTATGGGCTCAAACAGGCTCCAAGAGCCTGGTATGAAACACTTTCTAACTTTTTGCTCTAAAATAACTTCACAAGAGGCTCCATTGATAAAAAAATCTTTTCATAAAACATGTTGGAAATCATGTCTTACTTGTTCAAATATATGTTGATGATATCATATTTGGTTCAACAAACACAAAACTGTGTGATGAATTTAAGAAACTCATGCAATCAAAATTTGAGATGAGTACAATGGGAGAACTGCAGTACTTTCTGGGATTGCATATTAAACAACAAACAAATGGAACTTTTATACATCAATCAAAATATGTTAAAGAATTATTGAACAAATTTTTTTTACAAGACTGTAAATCATGTTCCACTCCCATGACACCAACCACACAAGTTGAACCAGATGATCAAGGAAAACAGGTTGATCAAACCATGTATAGATGTATGATAGGTTCCCTTTTATATCTAACTGCTTCTAGACCAGATATTATGTTTTCAACATGTGTCTGTGCTAGATATCAATCAGCTCCTAGGGTATCACACCTCATTGCAGTTAAAAGAATCTTCAGATATCTGAAAGGAACTCCAACACTTGGAATTTGGTATCCTGCTTCAAGCAATACCAAGTTATCAGCTTTTTCAGATAGTGACTATGCAGGGTGTAAAATGTCAAGAAAATCAACATCTGGTGGTTGTCAATTCTTGGGAAACTGTCTAGTGTCCTGGCAATCAAAGAAACAAACATCTGTTGCAACTTCAACTGCTGAAGCTGAATACATTGCAGCTGCAAGTTGTACATCACAGATACAATGGCTCCAGTATCAACTTCTTGATTATGGAATCAAAGAGACCAAGACACCATTGCTTGTAGACAGCAAATATGCCATTAGCATCATTCAAAATCCTGTTCAGTTTTCAAAAATCAAACATATTGAAATCAGGTATCATTTCATAAGAGATTGCTATGAAAAAGGCAAGATTGAAGTGAAACATGTAGCAACAGCTAATCAAATAGCTGACATATTCACTAAACCCCTTGACACATCAACATTTCAGAAGTTAGTATCCATGCTTGGGATGCTAAATTTGTAAGTGTTTCTATTTTTTTATTTTTCTGCACATATTTTCATTTTTCACTTACATCTGTTTTTAAGTCTGAAAACTTCTGAAAAACAAAAAGAGAGAAACTACTGATGAACAAAACATCAGTATGGGAATATTTTCTAAAAAATGATTAACTTTTGATAAAATAACCTTCAGTAGTTATGAATAAAGTATTTATAAAACATTCTCATCAGTTGTTAACAAACTACTGAAGAGAAAGTGGGAACTACTGATGATAATTGTTCTTCATCAGCAGTTTGGTCAAAAAGGGTAAATCAGACTTTTCCCACATCAGAAGTTTGACCTAGGCGGTTATAAACTTCTGATAAATACCTTTTTCAACACTTATCCTTTCAAAAAGCAAAAATTCCCTCCCTCTCTCTCACAAAACACTCTCAAGACCTAAACCTGCAAAAACACTGTTCGATCCACATACACACAAACCACATGGCTCTAATACTGAAACAGGGATACAATCAAAGAGGCTACTTTGAAAAACATGAAGCCTGGTCCCAATACGACGAAATCATTGATTTGGTCATCAAATCCCAATACTTCACCACCCTCACCATCGACCCTCCAAGTCACACTGAAACTCTAAATGAGTTTTGGGCAAACGCAGAGACGGTGACGGTGAACAACAAAGTGATCTCCCTCAACTCAACCATCCAAGGGAGAAGAATGGCAATCACCCCGGCTACTTTGGCAATTAGGCTGGGTTTGGATGATGTAAACACCCCAGACCAATTTCCAAACTCTCAGATTCACTTAACCATGACAGAGTGTGGTTACCAAGGTACTCTCTCACATGCTACAATTTTTAAGAAATATTTTGAACCAAAGTATAAAATGCTGTTTCATTATATTATTATGTGTTTGAGTCCAAAAACTAAATCTTATGATCAGATGCCCTCAACTTTTCAACCTATTTTTCATTCCATAGTGAATGAAACAAAATTCAGGGCATCATCACTTTTCTTTAATGAGTTGGTGTTACATCATCTCAATACTAAAAAGAAGTTTTTGTTGTACCCAAGATTTATTATGCAATGCATAATAAAAGAACTTGGAGAAGAGGTGCTTGTGGGTAAAACTACAATTTTAAACCCTTTGTCCTCACAAGCATACTCAAGGCACAACAAACCGGCTGCCTGGCCAGAAGATGACCAAGGGGAACCAGAAACAGTCCCCATGGAACCCTCATCTTCCAAACCTACACCCCCAAAGGCCAAGAAACCCAAGCAACAAAAACAAAAACCCACCAACCCAAAAAGAAAGGCAGTTCAGGAGGTTGAGATGCCTGAACTTGCTAATGTGCAATCTGCACTTGATAAAGATGTGACTGAAACATCCTCTCAGTCTCATCCATCTCAAACCCCACCAAGAGCACCAATAACAATCCTCTTCAAAAGAAAGAAATTCAAGAAAACAATCCCAATAGACCCTTCTTTTGAAACTGCTGAACCCATAGTCCAAACTACTGAACCAGCACCCCAAACTTCTAAACCAGAAATTGAAATTGCCAAGCTTCTCTCTTGGCTAAAAGAGAGAATCCCATCCGAACATGTCAGTCCCCAACAACCACATCATACAGGGGACATAGCTTCAGAACTTGACATGGATGTGGACACTCAAAGCCCTAACCCAAGAGATGAGGATGAACCAGGGTCTCCAAGCCCAAACTTAGAAACTCTAGGTACATTTGAGGCTGCTACTACTCACATACCACCCAGTGGTTGATCTGAGGAAAGAAGTAACATTGCTAAGACCTCATTTGTGGCAACTACTGATGAAGGCTTAATGCCTAAGGTAGGAAATCCTCTGAACCAAGAAAAAGAGGTACATGAGACGACTGAGTTGGGCTCAGCTCATGATGTAACTGATACTGTCCTCATTGAGGATGTAATCAGGGATTCAGATGATTCCATTTATTTGGATGATGATTCACAATCAAACATTGAATTGACGACTGCTAGTGAAGGTCCTGCACCTGGTGTATCTAAGCTCAAAGAGCTGGTCACACCAGATCAGTTTAAAGTCCACTTGATCCCTGATTCCCCTAAAGTGGCATCTTCTGTACAACAAGAAGATCACCCTAAAACACACCCCTCACTACAAATGCCTACCCAATTCCCTGGGTCAACAAGCATAGACTTGAACCAACTATGCAGCCCAGATGGTCCCTTATACCATATGATGAACACACTCATCACCAATCACTTCAGAACCTACACATCTGCTTTGGAGCTGCTGTCAAGAACCAATTTGAAGTGATCAAGACAAAAATGAATGATCTGTCCAATAAAATTGACCACAATTCAAAACAGATCACCATTCTCACTGGTACTTTCTCCAAACCTTCCAAACTTGATGAATCCAAAAAGGGGGAGAAAATTAGGGAACCAAAGGAGTCATTCAAAGCCAGAATAAAAGCAAGAGTGGCTCTCCAAGAAAGAGAACTCAAAGACAAAGCCAGAAGACAAAAACTGGCTCAACAATTTGGTGTCTCTGAACAAGAAATTGAAGAAGCTAAAACATCCCAAGGCCATAATAAAGAAACTTCTGATGCTGATGAAAGTTTTGATGCTGATGAAAGTTCTGATGATGAATCAGAAAGTACTGAAGACAATCCTTCAGTAGTTGACAAACCTTCAGTAGTTGTCAACACATCAGAAGTTAACACTTCCAACATACAACCAACTGAAGAGCCTTCCAAACCAACTGAACAACAACAACCAACTCCTATTCCAAGGCCTACTACAACTACAACAATGACTGTGCTGAACCCTTCTCCACTATCAATGTCCAAAGAACTACTTGAGAAGAGTTTGATTGCAGCCGAAAGAAAGGCTAAGGAAGATGAGATCTGGAATGCTTTGGAAGCAAGGGATGACTTAAGCTTCAATGAAAAATTACAAGCTTATGGAGCAGAGTTACAAAGGCAGGCTAACCTTGAAAGAGTTGCTGAAGAAGACAAAAGACAACAACTGATGTCTTACATTACAAAGAACAGCAAGACTAAAGCCTTTTCACTGAAAGGACTCTCCATGGATGAGCTGACAAGAAGAGCTCAAATTGTTGCAGACAAACTTGCAACAAATAAAGATGGAAAAGCCAAGAGAGCTGAGATGATTGAAGAACTAGTAGCAAATAACTATGGTTCAAAAGCCTCTGTGTCAAGATGGAAAGAAGAAAGACTACTAGACACATACAAGAAGTACAAGGTTGCCAAGGCTGCTAATCCAGAGAAGTTCAAAACTTCTAAAGTATTAACTTCAGTAGTTAGAACTTCTGGTGTTACAAGACCTGCTACCAAGAAGAAGAAGACAGAGGACAATACAAAGACTGACTTCAAGATGGTACTACTAGAAGGAAACACAGTAGTCCATTCAGACTTTGATATTGAAGAAAAGCCTCTGTTAACACAGTTCAGGGATCCTTCTACATTTGCCTACCAAATCCAGAAGACCATCAAAGACAAACTGCACACTAAGGTAGTTACTGAACATCACTTACCAACTTTCAAACTACCTGATGTGGTGCAACAAGAAGAAAGAAGTGAATCCCACCTGAGAGTCACTGAAATTGAAAACATCCAACACTGAGGAACCTCCCAAGGGACCAGCATGGTTCCCTATACTTCAGACTTTGACAAGTCTAAAGTGTTGATCATCAGATGGTCCTTTACTAATGACAACTCAGTATTAGTGACAAGGAGAGATCTTACAAGCAAGACCTACAAGTCCATGAATGAACTGAAGAAATTATCAACTCAGGACTTGCTTACAATTCAACATCTGGAACCTCAAAGGGGATCTCTCACTGATGAGCAGCTTAATCAATTGAAGAATTCCATGTTCAAAGGGATATGGAAGATTGTGAATGACAGAAGAAAACAATAAAGAATTAGAAAAGGTTTTGGCTTCATCAATCCAGGGGGAGATTGTTAGGACAAAGAGGATTGGTGAAACCACTTTTGGAAACCTAGTCTAATTCACTTCTGTCAAAAATATTCTAAGTATGGAACTACTAAAGAAAGAAGACAAAAGTAATGAAGAAGGATTCTACAAGTACTGAAGAAGAAATGCATCAGAAGTTCTAAAGTTCAAACCAGACAGTTCACTGAAGAACTACAAAAGACAAACTACTCATCAGTAGTTTGTCATTCATCAGCACTTGTTCAAGAATCTTTCCACCGCCTTATGTTTCAGTAGTTTATTAGTTTAATATTACTTTAACTTTTTGTACAAATTCCAAGATTGCAACTTGTTGCAACTTGTTTCTAAGCTTGCTTTTTGGCAAGGTTCATGTATGTGTAAAGTCTATAAATAAATGGGTTCATCCCTCTGTTTTAGACATTGATTTTTTATATACAGAAATCCTTCAAAGCTTATCATTGTTATTTCCATTTCATTTACTGAGAATCTGTTTAAGTATTCATTCTCATTCAATACTTAGATTCTCATTAAATACTTGTCTTTAGTTTTCTCAAACATCCAGGGGGAGTAATAACTCCTGTTGATAAAGTGTAGCTTTAACTTAAAACATTCCGCTGTGCTAAAACTGATAAAGAACTTGCTAGACACTTAAGTGTTCACTAGCAAGTTCATACAAAGAGAAATACTGATCCAACATCGTTTGTTAAAAACCTGTTTGAGCGGGGTTGCATATCCAACAAAGAATCCTTCTTCAGCCTTTGGTGCGAACTTCTCAGATGGATTAAGCATTGTACATGGAGCTCCAAACGGTTCTAGATACTCTAAGTTTGGCTTTCGTCGATTCAACATCTCATAAGAAGTTTTGCCAAACTTCTTCACCGTTAAAACACGATTAAGAGTATAACAAGCTGCGTAAATTGCTTCGTTCCAGAACATTATTGGAAGATTGGAGTCCGCAAGCATTGTTCTTGCCGTTTCTATTAGAGTCCTGTTTTTGCGTTCTGCGACACCGTTATGTTGAGGGGTATACGGAGCACTGTATTCATGATGAATTCCTTTGTTTTCACAAAGAGCTTCCATCTGTGCATTCTTAAACTCCATCCCATTATCACTCCTAATTCTCTTTATCTTGAGACCATAGACATTTTCCAATCGAGTGAACAGAACTTTCAAATTATCAAACGTGTCGCTCTTATGATGCAAGCACATAACCCATGAAAATCTGGAGTAATCATCGGTAACCACAAGACAGTACAATTCACCAGCATGACTTTTACGCTTGACTGGTCCGAACAGATCCATGTGCAAACGCTCAAGTGGCCGTTCAACGGAATTGACTTTCTTTGGTTTATGGGATTGCTTGTGCTGTTTACCTTTCTTGCAACTCACACACTTGTCATTTATATAAAAATGTTTAACATTCACGCCTGTGACAAGTTCATTCTTCACCAATTGATTCATCTTTCGAAGGTGAATGTGTCCCATCCTCCTATGCCACATGATTGATTCTTTTTCAGTAGCCTTGGAGAGAAAACACGTGACTTGGCCTTGTGTGGTCATAGCTTTTGACATGTCGAGAATGTACAAATTGTTCACTCTCGGTGCTTTTAACATCACCCACTCTTTTGGTAAAACGAATCCCGACTTGAGTATATAGCAAGATTTGTCATCAAAGAATACGGAAAACTGCTTATCACATATCTGACTGACACTGAGCAGATTATAATCGATTTGCTTCACGTATGAAATCTTCTCAAAACTCACTATCCCGTTACTTATACTACCCTCCATGGTAATGTATCCACCCTTGTTTCCGGCAAACGCTATATAACCTCCATTAATATTTCTGATATCGAACAGTAGCGATAGATCCCCTGTCATGTGACCAGAAGCTCCACTGTCAACAATCCAATGACTGCTCACAGGGCCAGCTGAAGCTCCCTGCACATATCAAGTAAAAGATTAGATTTTTTGGGGGACCCAAGCCTGCTTGGTCTTGGGTCTTTGAACTTCGAGTTTCAAAGATTCTTTCTCACAGACAGATTGATTTGAATTGATCGTTTTCTGATCAATTAAATCTTTTTCAGTTTCAGTTTTCACATTCTCATTCACTTGTGAAGATGAAGCACCTTGAGAACCCTTTGGTGACCAATGCTGTTCCGAACGTTTCAAGATCCGGATTTGAGATTTTGGGGTCTCAACCGGTTTCTTTACTTCGTCTTTAAAGGACACTTTCTTAGTTACCTTCTCTGATTTAACAGAGACAGGTCCAACTGTTGGTTTGACAGCAGGTTTTACATGAACCTTTTTCTTGTCAACAGTTGTGTTCACCATCGGTTTCTTAAGGGGTTTTTCAATAACTATCCGGTTACGACGGTCATATGTCATCTGACGATTTTCCCTCTTTTGAAAATATCTACCTTGATTATAAAAAGGTGCCAGTTGAGGGACAAGTCGTCTTTGTGGATAACAATGATTATCGACTGGACTCTGGTATGTCTGCTTCATTTCCACCTCGTGCCTTTTGTGCCTAACATACGGGCAGTGAGCAAGTAAATGCCCTCTCTCCCCGCATTTATAACACTCACGGTATTCCTCAAAGTTATTCTTGGCATTCGACTTAGCATATGTAGTGATAGGATATTGATCATCCACACACTTCCTTCTAAGACTCTCAGGAGCTGGGTCCTTGGAGTAAGTCGGTTCAAGAAAACTGTTAGCCTTATTCTTTGGCTTGATAAATTCTGTGACATGAACTTTTGGTTCTTTTGGAATATCCAAGTAAATTCTCTCTAAAACCTCTGGAGGTACATCATTTGTTCGCTCATGCTTTGGGAACCAAATGGTACTCTCCTGCCAAATTTTCTCAATCTTGGAGTAATTGGCAAATTTGATTGGATATTCCTCGTCAAACATTATCTTATCGGATCCAATCATCCGATAGAAAATCTTGACGGGTTTGTCACATTGATTATTCTTTTCAACAGGCTTAACTGATTGATTCACTCGATGAACGTTAGCCATGGGACGCACAATCTGAGATGGTGACACAGGTTCATTTGTAATTATGTGATTTTCAACAGGAATATCACACACCTTCTCAGATTTGTCATCCTCAGAGTCGGAATCATCAGTTACAGCAACTACACCTTCATTGTTTAGTCCCAAGATTGGTCGAACATTAGAATTTGGGTCTCCCACACTAGAAGTGTTTGACTCATCATCCGATGTCGAGTCAGGCTTAACTGAGCTCTCCGGTGTTATTGAATGTAGAGTATGGTTTTCAAATAACACTGGAGATGGGACGGCCTTGTAGTTTGTACTACTAGACTGTGAAGGCTCCTCTATGATATGATCAACAACATAAGCAATATGCTTATAACTTTCAAGTTTCTTATTCACTTTTTCTGCAAAGCACTTGATGGTAGCCATTTCAAGTTTTGTATTTTCTACATCATTGATGTAGTTGTTAATGGCTAGTTGTTTCAAAGATCAAGTCTTTTTGAGTTCTGAAATATCTTTCTTGTAACCATCAAGCACCCTGTTAAATTCATGTGCTTCTTTCTGATACGATTGACAGTTGATCTTAGCACTCTCAAGCTGAATCCTGAGTTGCTTATTATCCTCTGTCAATCGATCACATGCACCACAATACCTTTCACTATTCATATCAAGTTTAGATTCAGAACTTACCTGCTTAGGAGGCTCTGTCATCGCCATCAGTGCAAAGTGTGCTTCCTTACCAGCGAAAAACTTTGAATAATCAATTCTGGTACAAGCATCATCCACCATGCATGATTTGCGGGTCATCAGAAAGTCAGCTTCAGCAAGCAATTGATCAATATCATCATCTAGTGAATTAACACTAGCTTCAGAATCCGAATCACTCTCCACATCAGAATAAGCTGAATCATACTGTTCTGGCACATCAGTAACAGAGTCAAGAATCAAACCCGACTTCTTCTCTACACAATCATCACTTTCTTCACTCAACTCCTCAATTTTCACTTCAGACATCTTCTCAGTCACTATCTCTTCTTCAACACATACCGGCTCATCCAAATCCATTTTCTGTGCAACACACGCCACATTACTAGTGGTAATCTCCTCAACACCCAACTGCATACCCGTCCAATCAAATCCCTCATCTTTCTGTATCACCAAGGTCTAGTTTTGGTTATCTGATTGGGTTTGTGTGTTAGGTGTAGAAATAGGAATGATTGTACGGTTTGGATTTTGTGGTGTTTGGTTTTGGTTCTGGTTTTGTGTAGTGGTTTGTCTAACAGTGTTGTTTTGTGAAGTGTTTTGGCAGTTTTGGTAGGTATTTTGTGGTTGAAATCTTGAAATATTTGGACTTTGATAAGATACCTGATTTTGGGTTTGACGGTTTTGGTAGTTAGTGTTGAAAGGATTTCTGTTTCCCTGCTGTGCTGGCTGTGTACATTCCCTCTTGAAGTGACCTTTCCCACCACAATTGAAACATGTCACTTTGGCTTTGTTGAACCATATGTGGTGTTTGGAGAAGTAGAAAGATCAGTTCGGCCAGTCTTTTCAATGAATTCAGTAGCTCTCCTCATAACGCTAGCAAATGCCCACTGGATATCAATGAGCTCCATCTCTTCTTTGTCAATTTGTGCGTAGTCTTCACTGGTTAGGTTGTTGTAACCAATTTGACTAGCAACCAGCCCATTATAAGAAGCTACCATAGCCGACACCAATGCTACATGTTGCTGTGCAATCTCAACAGTAACATTGTTCAAGTTCGAGGTCTCCAGCACAATTGGGCTCTGATTAGATTGAGTTTGGTTTATTTGTGTTTGATTCATTTGAGGAATATAAGATTGTTGTTGTTGAGGTTGGTTTAATCGTGCAGAATAACAAGCTGCTTGTTGCATTGGTGAAAATGGTGGGATAAAAGTTGTAGTAGGATATGATGGTGGGGTATAAGATGAAGTTTGAGCAAGGTAATTGATGGGTGTTTTGGATGGTTCAACATGGTTAGGAACGCACGTAATGTGTGGCGCAACATTTGAACTAGAACTTGAAGTAGCAAGAGATGAAGATGCACTACCATGATATAACTCCGGATTCTGAGGAACTTGAGCTCTTTTCGCCTTCCTCTTTTCTTCCATCTCTTTATTTTCAAGTTTCTGGATAAACTCATTGATGGTCCAGTATTGGTACGCATCCTTTTCCTTGAGTACATCGATATGTTGATTCCAGTATGGTGGCAACGCATTAGCAAACTTATCCACCAGCTCAGACATCGGTATGTTAATCTCATAGCTTGAAAGCTCAGTCAATAAATGACAATACCTTGGAATCAACTCCTTCAGCGTCTCATTCCCCATATAGCTGAAGTTCTCAAACTCGTTTCTTAATTCCTCCATTCTCAACTTCCTCGTCTTATCATTCCCATCATGACGATTTCTTAACATGTCCCACAACTGTTTAGAAGTGGTGCAAGACCCAAACTGATGTAAGAGATCAGTATTAATGGCCTGGGACAGTTGGGAAAACGCCTTCTTTTCCACCGCAAATTTCTTTTTCTCATCCTCAGCAAGACTTTCCAACGGAATTGGCTCACCCGTGTTCTCCAAGATCGGAGCAACATAGCCCTTAGCAATCATTTGCCAAGCTTCCGTTCCTTCTAATCCCATTCCCTTAAGATGAATCTTGAACTTGGTCTTCCATGTGTTGTAGTCTACCATTTCCATCAACTTTGGTGGACGGCTTCCACTACCCGAAGATAAGTCTTGAATAAGAGTCGAAATCGCATTGGTAGTCTGAGAGTGTACCGCCGCTGCTGCTACTCCCTAATAATCAGCCATCGGTTGTGGTTGTGGTTGTGCAACTTGTTGGGGCATAGAACTAGTCATCGCCATATAGTTAATCGGTTGGGATGGTTGACTAGACTTTTGAGAAGCTACTGACCAAGGATCCATGGTTGTATGCTGTTGTGGTGTTGTATTAGGTCATGGTGTTGTAGGAAAATTCCACATATCGCTCTGAAAATGATTAAACACGAAACGATTAGAAAAATTTTATAACAATTCTACGTTCGACCCTTTTGAATAATCGCGTGGTCGAATGTGAAAATTAGTCCACGTTCGACCGTTTGATAAAGTTCGAATGTAGAAAATAACAGACTCAGTTCACTTTCGACCGTTTAAACCCACGTTCGACCACTCGATTGGTCGAATGTACCCAATAAGGTCGAATGAACAATAACACATTAAAACTTTCGAGGTTCGACCAAATTACACTCCACGTTCGACCAAATAATCCCTGGTTCGACCAAAAACTCTCACTTTCAACCAAATCTCCCTAGGTTCGACCCTTCATTTTGAAAAACGGTTATTCTTTGAAAATCAGTTATTTTGATCAAAAATTTTCAAATGTTAATGAAATTTGATGATCTTATGCAGGTTTTGCTTCGGATTGGATTTGGAACAAGTTTAACAAAGAGAATATTGAGTTTTATCCATGAAAACAAGTTCAAATCAATCAATTTAACACCAAATTCAGTTTATCAATGAAAAATATAAAGTTTTGATCAAAATTGGGTCCAAATCAGCTGTAATATTATCAATTTGTGGTTGTTTGATCCAAATGGCTCTGATACCACTTTGTATGCACGTAGGATCGTCTAAACAACAAAGATAATGATCAAACAAGTTCAATTCAGATGCGGAATCCCTGAATTGATCACAAAATGATAATAAAACTAGCAAAGCACAGAAATCATCATTAACATAATCATTTCATTCATAATCATAATCATTTACACGTTAAAATGTTGTTAATAATGATAAAACACTATTACAGACTCAAAAGATAACCCTAGGGAGAACACACACAGGGAGGGAAAACAAATGACCAAAAGTTATATTCAAAAAGTTGGTTCAACCTTATATAGGCCTGCACATTCGCCCAAATTGCTTGGTCGAATGTGCAGGTTCGACCATTTAAGGTGGACGAACCAAGACACTACAATCTACAAAATCTTCCTTCGACCTCCCATGTGCACCTTCGACCGTTCATTCTACATTCGACCATCCATAAAGCCACCTTCAACCATTCGACAGAAAAACAAAACATTATGTAATTAGCAATCCAATAGCATTAGTCGCATTATGTGCATCTACAAGGGACTATCCCAAGTTCATTACCGTACGGGAACACCTCTACGATCTTCAATGTTTTATCATTTGGTGCTAAAGGTGATGGAACAACTGACGACACAAAGGTACGTAACGGTTGAATATATTGTATCCGGTATGTCAAGGCTTGTGTTTTGCACAACGGAGGGGGATTTGGCATACAAAAGTTTGTGCGCTTCTAAAAGAAACACGAAAAATCTCTCAACTCAGTTTTGCTAGATTAAAGTACCCACACGTAATGCATGTAAACCTCTCAAATCACTTTTGATAGATTAAAGTACCCACGCGTAATGCATGTGATTGTTGAAAAAAAAAATTAAACCGATGACTCGTATTCGAGAAAAGCTTAGGTACATTAATATAGCAAAGTTGGATTGTGTCATTGAGTGACTCTTTTGCATTTTTTTTATATGCTTCAATATTTTTATATGACAATTATATATTGGAGTTGATCACATCGTTAGTTCTTGTGGTTTTATAAAAATAACAACATTGGGTATTAACTTTTTTTGTTGCAACAATAAGTTTTATGGTTTCAATTTATAACGATGTTAGGTACTAAATCAAACCTTGGTTAAAAAGTAACAGTAAAAAAAGGGATAGTTTTGTCATTACACTAACTATATATTTACCCATCTTTTCCCCCTTTAACCTACTAGTGGGTTGGCCCGCGCGATGCAGCGGGTACATAACCCAAATCTAACGCTACCATATGCAATATAAAAACATGTTATATGATGGTAGTGTGGTGTGGTCCGACCCATGAAATGTCACCTACAATCTGATTAAAAATCTAAGCGGCACAACAACGCAACCTTCAATATGACCTATTACTGACCCAGTACAAAAAAAAGAGGAAAATCTAATTGACAAATAGCTTTATTAGAGGTGAATATATTGGAAAAATCTAATTGACATAGAACTCCACTAACAGGTAAAATTATGTTAATTTAAGTATAAATAAGGCTAACAAGAAAAAAAAAATAAGTATATAAATAAACCCAAACCCGTTGTTTAATCAAATGTTGTTAATGCTACTCTTATTTTGAGGAGTGATTTCAAAATTTTTAATGTTAAGTTATTTAATTTTGGAATTAAGTTCTACCAAGTATAATGATGTTACCTAATTAATGATTGTGCAATAATATAAATAGCAAGAAATGATCTTACGATCCGTACATAATCCTCTATTTATATTTCGTTTCATCTATACTTGAATTTAATAAAGCAATGTGATTTTTATAGAAACAAAAGTTTTGGAAAGCCCGACATGCTTCTGAATAACAACAGATGTTTCTGAATAACAACAGATGTTTCTGAGTAACAACAAATATATTGTTTTTCATTGTTTTTCCAAGAATCACACATGCTTCTGAACCATCAAAATTTACTAAAGACAAGTTGCTTGATTTGTATATTATCATATTTAAGTACAATGTATGTACATGCAAGATGAAGACATCTGAGCCAAGAGCAAGAAACAGACCTTTTAACAACAACGCGGCAATGTTCGATACTCATCCTCATCACAAACCTGATGTGTTAAATCCCACCTTTAAAAATCGTTCATTTTTCCGACTCAAAACAAGGAAAAATGTTTTAAAAAAAAAGAAAAAAAATACGGGGCATTTGTAAACAGGGTTAACCTCGCATCATTCCAATACACTGTAGTATATTAATGTCCTCCATATTGACATGTATGCTCTAATCTAACCAAGATAAATGAGTTATAAACCAAACAAAATGCATACCCCTGGTGTATAATGTTTACTTTCTAGTGGAGCCAACTTATCTGGGACATTCATAAGCTTGTCGATTTAATCAAACATTTTGACAGCTAGAATGTGTGATCTCGCGATTGCAGACAAAGAGACCCACTTGGTATAGCAACACCAGGATAGGTCAACCTAATTAAAGTTGATGGGGTGATTGGCATGAAGATGCAGAGTCGACATTATAAAGTTAAATAGGAAGAACATCGACCTCTTGGAGGAGAACGATTCAACTTGCATAAATTGATGTCCACGTTGAATATTATTAAATCTCCATGAGGAAATAAACAATGAAGCGATAATGTAAGTATTTTGTGTGGAGCTTGAAACCCTTCAATTGCCATCTTAAATTTGATGTTAAATTACCACTTTATTTATCTAGTTTAATGTTATATAATGGCACCATAAAGGACTTAATTAAGAGCATGAAATTGAATTGGTGTTATGAAAGGAGTTTACATGTTGAGTATGATATAAAGTGTGGATTACACACATATACAATGAGCATTATATCTTGTACACAAGGGACATAAAGGGAAGAAAATGACCAAAGATTAGACATTTGTGAAGTGACCCTTAAACTCTCATCTTAAAACTTTGATAATTTATTAGACATCTTTGGTCCTTAATAAGGTAAAACAGAGATAATAGTGAGAATGTCCGCGCGTTGCCACGGATAGTTATGATTTTTTAGTAATAATATATCGATTTAGCGTAACATTTATATTTTACTAAGACGTAATAGTTATTCAGTGTGCTAAACAACTCAAACATTGTTGAGGTCGAAACATTCAGTCTACTCATCCAAAGTATCAATACTAAAAAAAATAATGTGATGCATCAAAGAGTTTGTTATGCACTCATTGAATTTATATGTATAAACAAATAGGAAACGTACAACATGCTATTATGGGTCGCCAACTTTCTTTCTTTCTTTCTTTTTTTTTTTGAAACAAAGAAAAATAAATATATTGCCACCATAAGAACATGAAAAGTCAAAACAATCATCAATAGTAACCGACGACTTCCAGAATTTCAAATGACACCAACAAAAAACATTACACTAACCCATCATACAATAAAGACTCCAGTAACACCAATCAGATCCCATCAATGTATATACCCTTTACACAGAACCCATTTATTTGTTGGTTTTCATCCCATTTTTCCAGCCATTAGCTCCAGTCGACTCTTTCGCTGCCTTCCTTGCTAACTTCTCTTGTAGCGCCTTCGCATCCCTTTCTCGTCTTTGTTCAAGAGTTAATCCATCTGTTTTAGATTGCTTTAGCTTACTGCTAGCCCTTGCTTGAGCCCTTTCTCTCTCACAGTCTCTTTGGTTTTCGCGAGACATGATTCTCGTTTCACGAACGGCCGAACCAAAAGATCTAACAACACCGTTATCAGACACTAATCGCAGAGAGTGCAGAGAAATTGGGCGTCTGATACACGCAGTTGACGTACATAATATTTTTCCTATATTAAACTAACACAAATCTTTAGGTTCAAAGTATAAAACATACTTTTTGCTTAAGTATGGTAACAATAATAATCAAAATCATAAAATAACACTTAAAACAGACTCCCAACTAAATTGGATCAGCTCCTTCTTACGCAAACGCAAACGCAAACATGCTCTTACATGGGCGACTTGGATTCCATCTAATTTAGAGTTAATTTTTACCTTGCGATGCGGCCTCCATCCAATTTAGAATTAGTTTTTTCCATTACTAAGTTGAGAGTAATGTCGCCTTCCTTTGTCTGTTTTGAAATAAAGAGATTAATGGTTCACATTCAATTCCAAACTTAAGAAACCCAAGTATTTAATAAGCAACATACATATAAAACTTATCAAATCATGGATCCAATAGAACAAATACTTCCAAAGTATGGGCACCTAAAGTTGTTCTAAAAGAGCTTATTCTTCTATATGATTATAAGAAACAAAACAATGCAAATAATCTGTCACAAAATGCAAAAGAAATAAGCTTCAATCAAGATCATGAACAAATCAGCCTAAATTCATTTACATGATTCTTATAAAACAACAATTTAAGCCTAAATTTGTTTCTTGTTCACATTATCAAACAAATCAGCCCTTGATGTATTAAATGTCCTAACCTTGGTTTTAAAAAGCATGTGACGCCATGACGCGCTTTGATCCCAAAAGCGTATGTGTGATTCACGAAGGGCGTGATTAGAAGAAACAATACAGAGAGTGTGTGTGTGTGAGAGAGAGAGTACCCATGGATAATATGAAGATAAAACTCTCCATACTATCAATGGAAGTTTCTTGATGGAATGGAATAGAATTTGTTATGAATGATTAATATAAATAAAACACAATCAATGAATAATTGATTAGGAGAGCTCTTCATATGGCCTAAAAGGGAAGGTGAATGGAGTTAGGGGTACTATAGGAATGATATTTTAGCTTTTAACTAAAAACAAAAGATAAAATTACTCTACTAACCCTCTAAGTGTCTTAATTGTCCCCAATATCCCTATAATACCCTTATGAAATAAGCTTTATTCTTTTATACTTGTTGCTTTAAAAATAGTACTCATGTCAAAATTCCAATATGGTACATCACTCCTCCTTTATAATGTATACTAGTGGGAATGCCCGCGCGTTGCAGCGGGTGTCCCAACTAACATCAGATTCAATTATGATGTTACATAAATCTGGCTTGATCATGAACCTAGGTCAAATGATCATATCATGTCATCGGAATTTCTTTATGACATAATTGGAACACTTTTAAAACTTGGCTACTATTCTGTGAAGTTTTCCCGCAGTAAATAAGAAACGCAAAAAATAACCCTTAATATGTTGTATAAAAAAGACATAAAAGTTGTTTGTAACATAGAAAGCTTTGTATACAATGAAAAGTGCTTCTAGAAGGGAAGTTCTATGCCTCATTGTTATTTTTTGTGGTGGTGCCAGTGATATCAACAACACATACTAAAAGTTTTCATAAAAGGTGATAAGCTTCCTATGAGGCCAAGATTATAATACTCAATAGGAACAACACCATCAAAACCTGTTGTTAGGATAACCTTGTTGTCTGATATCTAAAGGGCAAGACAACCATATACAAAATGAAACTAACTGCACTTCTTCGTACAATACTAAGCCTAAAGAAAACATACCATAAGATTTAGTTTTTCATTAATAAGTACCATAAACATGTCATAGGATGAAAAAAAACTTTAGAAGCTAGGCGTTAGTTTTGTCTCATATTCATCAAACACACATCATCCACAGAAGCACACCCTCTAAAAGATCGTATTCAATCCAAAAGCATGAATATAGTTTACAATAGAATGATATCTGATTACATTCCATCCCCATAAAATGAAGATGTCTTCCGTGACTCCGTGAGCGAATAATATTCATAGTATCTACCATCTTTTATGGCGAGAGGAGGGGGTGTCGGCTAATCCCACCCCCACATGAGCAAGGAGTTACGGTAAAGGGTGTAACCGCCCAGCTTGTATCTAGGCTCACGCGTGCTATCGTAGCTGGAACACATCATCCTGCCATGCCCGGGTTGCTGCACAAAAAAAAAATATATAAGGGAAGATTTTTTTTGAAAAACTGAAGAAAACAGTTGCAGCATGCTACAATCTATAATCAGGCACCAAAAGGTTTAACAAAACATAATTTACTAAAAACTTTTTTGTTTCATCTCGATTGCGTTTAACCAAATGAATTAACTAATAGTAGGTTTATGTGACTATCAATATTCATATGTAGCAGTACCTAATGTAAGTACTCGTCAAATGACATATCTTTTGTCGTTGGTTTGATGATTTGCATAGGGCCCCTGTAGTCCATTTGTGTTTCCTAAACAATCATAGATTGGTTAACAAAGTCCAATGGCCTGTAATTAGAATAAATGTTGAAAAATATGTGATTGAACCCAAAAACCCTATCTTTAACCAAGAAATCAAACAATTGAACCAATTTATTTGTTACCTAAATTGTTGCTGATAGTTCTTTTGGCACCAATTTCTCCATGGAACCCATGAAACCCACCGAAACCACATCACCATTTTGTCAACTAAAAGGTTTTGAATGAAATTATATCATTAATGTCGTCGTAAACATCAGATTGTTAATAAAAAATAAATCCAAATGAAAGAGTTTCATTCAGCCTTAAGGTATACCTGAAATCACTGTCCACCATCACCATCTTTGTTATTCAGGTTCACGGCGAAACCCGAATCATGCCGCCAGATTGCCTCCGCCATCTTCGCCTTCAGCCTCATGAATCATCCCAACCGTAGTCCGAATGTGAAAGGGTTATAAAAGGTGAAGGACGTTTAAAAAACATGATTTTGCTAATTTGATTGTTGGATCCATAATATAAAAAAAGACACTATCCTTAAATAAGCATAACACATTAGAATTCTCAACAAAACTATAGTAGAAAAATCATTAATGGTGTCTAAATTTGGAATCAAGAAACGTAAAGGCAACACCATTCCAGTTCCAGGAGTGAATGCATTTGTCAAGAACAGATGCCTACTTTAATTGAACAACTTCATGGCTTCTTCTAACTCATTATCATCCATTGTTAATTTACCCTGTGGGTAGACCAAACCAAAAAGTCAAATATAGCAACAAGATACCACAAATCAAGAATTGAAATAAGAATTATATACACCAAATTAATCATCCAAGAATCAGATGCAAGAACAGATTAATAACATATACTAATAGAGTGAAATTAAACAAGAAAGAAGGATTAATAATACTAATAGAGTGAAATTAAACAAGAAAGAAGGATTAAAATAAAAACCTCGCAGAAGTCTCGAAATCGAGATTCAAATCGTCGCCTTCAGCCTCATGAATCGTCCCAACCGTCGTCTGAATGCGAAAGGGATATAGAAGGTGAAGGATGTTGGAAATGTTGAACAAATAGCTTAAAGCTTATCAAGCGTTTGTCAATAACTAACCGGTTATCAAGAGCTAATAATGTAGGGTCGATTCATTGGTATAAGGGTAGTTAGGGAAATCCTTTTTCTTTTTCGAGAGGAGAAGGTGAGGGAAATGTCTAAATTACCCTCTCAAGTGTTTTAATTGTCCCTAATATCCCTATAATATCCTTATCAAACAAGCTTTATTCTCTTATACTTGTTGCTTTAAGAATTGTACCCATGTCAAAATTCCAATATGGTACATCACTCCTTCTTTATAATGTATTATAGATTATATATATATATATATATATATATATATATATATATATATATTCGATTTTAGTGTGCAAACCATATTTTTTTCCCATTAACATTATTAATTTATTTTATTTAATTAATTTAAACAATACGTAATAGTTGTAGGTATATTCGGTTTAATTCTTTTTTTTTTTATCTTACTTATGTTAAGATGACCGTTTTCATGTGAAAAAAATGTTGAACCGAGCTTGAGAAAGAAATGAGATGATGATTGTAAATTGTTTACTATTTTCTTTCATAAACCAAAAAATATATTTAAACATGCAAAGTATATATTTATTACCATCGTCAAAATAAAAACAATCTTCATACCGGTTGCTTATCACGTCAAAAACAGAAAAAAATAATTATTTTTTATAGTTATGGAAAGGTTTTGATTGATTTATCAAATTTAAAAGATACTTTATTGTTCAAAGTTTATCTAATTTGCTATATGCGTTATTTTGAAGCTTTAACAAAATAAAAATTATTTTATAATTACTCAACTTTTATGATCATTATTCAAATAAAAGTTTAGGTTAATGTAAAAAGAAGTGGGAGTTAGGGGAATTATATATGTTAAGTATTCTAGTGCAATGACCATATTACCCTAACTTTATCGTTAGTTTTTAACTGGGTTTGTATTAAATGCTCAACATTGTTACAAAAGTGAAACCATGAAACTCAGGTGGTGTTTGTTTTCTGGTGAGAAGAGCTTCTAACCTCTTATGTCTGCGCCGCGCAGATGCGGGCAGACATTTGAGCCGGGCAGAGTGTTTGTTTTTTAGAAGTCAGAAGCTCTTCTTACCTCTGCCCTTCCTCTTCTTGGGGCAGATGTTATCCAACCTCTTTTTACCTCTTCTCAACAAAACACACAGCATATCACCTTCTCCTTCATACTCATCCTTCTCCCTCTCTTCCCCCCACCTCCCCTGCACCACCGCCGAGGCCTCCCTCATCCCTTCACCACTGAACGATTACAATCGTCTCCCTCCTCCCTCCACCACCGCTGCCAATTAAACAGCCCGATAGTACCTGTGAAAAAAATAACCAATGTAGTAAAGCCAGAAATCAATCCGGGTCATCAACATTCTAGCAGTGTGTTCTTCACCAAGAACCTTCGATTGATCTTTCTCTATTATTTTATCCCAAAAAAAAAAAACCACACATCTTCAAGATAGAAGTTGATTTCTCTTAGAAACTAGCTACTACGATTTTATGGATATTTCTTTACAGAGAATGACATTTGTTAGGTGTAGAGAATATGCTTTGTATTATTATTATTATTATTTGTGAAGTCAAATGGGGTGTTTGTTAGGTGATCCTAGTGTGTTTGCAATTATTAAAGATTATATATATATAATATATATATATAACCCAACAACCCGCTTATAATTCATGAACATGTATTACTCATTTAAAAATATGGGTTAAACGGGTCGTCTTCTGGTTGACCCGGATTTTATGTGGGTTGGGTTAGGGTTGAAATATTTGACACGAATAATAATATGGGTCGGGTTCGGGTTGCACATTTCAACCCATCAACCCGCCAACCCACAACCCATAAACCCGCCAACCCATCAACCCGACACGATTGACACCCCTAATATATATAATCGTAGGTGGTGTTTATTACGTGATGGTTTTTTTTTTTTTTTTGGTTTATAATATTGTGGATATTAGTGGTGGATTATGGTTATGGTTTTAGGTTATAGTGTTATACATACTTTAAAAAACAAACAGTCTTCCTCTTGTAGACTGCAGACCTTTGGTCCACCTCTTCTCCTGCAGATGTCTGCAGATGTAGTCCGCAGACCGCAGACCTTTTGACTCAGAAAAAACAAACAACACCTCAATGTTGCAACAAAAATAAGTTAGTACCTAATGTTGTTATTTTGACAAATCCATATGGACTAACGGTGTAATTAACTCTTATATAATAAGTGTTTTTTCGTGAAAAAATATGATATACGTTAAAATACACATATAAAAGTCCCCGTTTAACTCCCATTTTCATACGTTTTTGACCTTATACACGAGGAATTGGTACTTATTTGGGTATCTTTACGATTTCAGGTCTTAAACGATGTCCCGGAAGCAAACCCGAAGAAAGCAAGGATTTCGGCCCTTTATCAGGAGAACATACTGCTGCAAATTTTGCGCAGCAACTGTTCGGATCGCTTTTACCTTTTCTAAAACCCAAAATCCGACTTCGACTTTCAAATAAGAATTGTTCTACGCTCCGAGAGCTTTCCAGACATATAAAGAACACCTCCTAACGATTTTTCTTCGATTTTATATGTAATTTTAAAGATCGTGCTGTCGGGCTGTTCCCTGTGAGCGGCTGCTCACTCTCTGTGAGCGGCCGCTCGCTCCTCCAGATATTTTTGGTAACCTTCTGGAACCTCTACGTCATGCACGGACCACTTGCTCACCTTTTTGTAAAGTGAGCGGCCGCTCACAGAGGCCGAGCGGCCGCGCACAAGCCTCTGACTTGTATAAAACACCCATTCAGCCTCTGTTCGAAGTATTGGGTTTTGGGGAGGCGATTTTAGGCGATTTCTGGACCAAAGGAGCTGCTGGAAGGCCGTTTAACAAGCTCGGGAATCCATCCGATCCATCCTTCATCATCCAATCCATCTCTTTAGCAATCTTATGGTTTGATCCTTTGAGCTTTCTTAGATCCAAATCTGATTTTGTTTGCTACATTGATGTTATTGTAGTTAATCGTACGCCTACGGGCAAGAACATTAGTATTAGTTAGTAGTTAAAACAATTGTTTGCGTGAAATCAAGTTTTGTATAAATTTGGCGTTTTTCATGTTTGAATCTTGATGATTATAATGCAACCTTGTTTCATTGTTGATAGATTTGTAGTTGTGTTCGGATGACTTTGATGATTATCGAATGTGTTAGGCGGATTACTTGTTGAGAAAACCATCCGTTTAATCGTCCGGTAGTAAACTAGTTAACTTGTTAATAAAGTTTACACCATGAAACTGTAACCGGGTATTGGTTTGGTTAAAGTCACTCGGATAATGATTATAAATGTTTACCGGCACGTAAAAGAGTTTAAAAAGCTTAATGGTGTTGTTACTAATCTTTGACACGGTTAATGATCTTTGCTAGTTATTTTGGTAGAAATAGCGATCTTAGTAGATTTGTGTTCAAAGTTAGTAAAATGGAATAGTTTGTGAAATGCTCTACTTTATGCTAGTTTCGGTGGTCGTATTGTGTATTCGATATTGCTTTCCTTGATTAGTGCGGTTGAGGACTCCCGAAAGGTGATACTAACCCTTCTTTAAAGATTCTCATGATATCATATCAGCTGCGCGCTAATAAACGACTTGAGGTGGCTAACGTGTGTATTCGTGTTAGCTTTCCATATAGTTGTCATGTTAGGATGCCTGAAAGGGACACTAACTGTCGGAAAATGGGAATGTTGATCACGCCTTTATTTCTTATATAGATGACATGCTAGGATTGGCGTATTATATCTTATATAGTTATATTTTCTATTTGGAGTCGTAGTTAAGTTATTTACATGTTTTAGAATTAACTTAGTCTTAAAACAAAACTCAAACTTATCTTTTACTTACTGGTGAATCGGGGATAGAGTTTTAGTACCATTGCTCCGCGCGCGTCCATGGATCGATACTTGGTTCTTATCTGTACTTACTACATATATGACAGGGTACACTTGCCCTAGTGTGTGTGTTTTAATATGAAGGTCGAAACCATTTTTATAAATATTAAAGCAAAAACGTGTGTTAAAATCCATTGTAAAATATGTATAGTTACGCACACGTCAAAATATAAGAAACTCTATTGGGTTTTTATGGAATAAATTAAAAAAGTACAAACTTGATGATATTTAAAAGAAAAAATATTGTATCCTAATTAATGATATGTTTTGATGATGAAGGCAATTGAAGCAGCATGGCTAGCTACTTATAAGATGGAGGCATCAACTATGCTTGTACCAAATGGATCAGTCTTTTTAATCAAACCCATATCATTCTCAGGACGCAAATGCGAATCAAACATTGTTTTTCAGGTGAAGTTACTCCATACCGCGATCGATCTAATTGTAGCAAACTATCTACACAACTCATTTGTTCATGAAAGTTTGCTGATTAAAGTAGCTTGTTGGTTTCACAGTTAGATGGCAAGATCATAGCTCCAAAAAGATCTGGAAGTTGGAAGTCTGGACTCCTTTAATGGCTCGAGTTTACAAAGCTCAACGGGATAACGATCTGTGGAACTGGTGTTATTGATGGGCAAGGCGCAGGATGGTGGAGCAAGTCCTCTGGCACTAAACCAACTGTAAGAACTGACAGGCAAAAATTTATTAATAAAAAGAATAAACGAATATTTTTTTAGGCAACTAGCAGTCTAACACATATCATCCATAATAATGTTGCACACTTCAATGCATGATGCTTATAATGTATTAATGTTTGCTAATAAGCTTAAGCAACTATGTTATTAACTCTTTTTTTGGTTAAATTTTAAATTTTTACCTAAATAATATATATACACAGGCGGTAAGGTTTTACGGGAGCTCTGATGTGACAATAACGGGCATAACGATACAAAACAGTCAACAAACACACCTCAAGTTTGATAACTATCAATCGGTTTAGGTTTTCGATGTCACTATTTCGTCACCAGGTGACAGTCCAAACACGAATGGAATTCACTTGCAAAACTCTCAAGATGTAACCATCCATAGTACCAGACTTGCTTGTGGTATATATTAACTACAATCCAAAAACATATGTTTATTTGATATAATAACAAGAAGTGACTAGGTTTTTAATTAATTAATTCAACAAGTAGGAGATGATTGTGTTTCTATACAAACAGGATGCTCGGGCGTAAACATACATAATGTGGATTGTGGACCGGGTCACGGAATAAGCAACGGGAGCCTTAGTAAACATAACACGAAAGCATGTGTTTCGAATATTACAGTTCGTGATACAATAATCCATGACACAGAGAATGGAGTAAGAATAAAGACATGGCAAGTAAAGGCTAGTTATCTTTGTATAAAGAGTTTCAAAGTATACCGTTCGGTTAGATAATGGGTCAAAATATATAAAATGTTAATTTCAAATAAATGCCTAAATTACTACTAAAATGACTAAAATGACTATTATTATTATTATTATTATTAACCATAGCATAGTATAATCTTACAAACTTATTATTACAACCATGTTTTAAAAAAAATAAGATTTGGGACATTGCAAATTTGAAGTCATAAAAGACTTTTAATTCATTCACTTGTTTTCTGTTTTTACGATAACTTTTTTAATATAGCAACTGGGTTGGTTAAATTAACATCTTTCTTTCGCAGGGTGGTTATGGATCAGTGTAAGGAGTGACATTTTCCAACATTCAAGTTTCAAAATTCGAAATTCCAATCATAATCGAGGAATACTACTGTGATGGGGGCAAGTGCCAAAACAAGGGTTCATCAGTGGATGTTTCAGATATATCTTACCAGAACATAAAAGGGACATATACTAAAACCCCTATTCGATTTGCATGCAGCGAAGGTACACCATGCACAGATATAAATCTAGACACAATTCAACTTCAACCAGTACAACAAAACGGCTATATAGGTGAACCCTTTTGTTATAATGCCTATGGAGAACTCAACACAACCACTAGCCCACCAATAGATTGCTTGATCACAGCTAAGCTATCCAAAAACCAATCTCGGAATAACTATGATTCATGCCAAAATTGATGTTATTGTCTATCTACAATGAGATCATATGCATTAGATATTATGCTAGATAATATGTATATGAAACATCATGTGATAAGTTTGACATTCATTTTACTGTAATTTTAGTTTGCAACATATTATATTTTCAGTCATTAAGGGGATGCAAATCTTGCTAAATTTCCTATCTTGAGGGATGTGTTGGGCTGAACAACTGGCATGTAATTTCTTAATTTAATAGCCATGTAATTGGTCACTATGTAACATGCTTGTACTTTGATGATCGAGTCAAAGTGTGTTCGCATTTAGGTTTTCTATTGCCTCAATAACGCCACTGTGGAGAGCTATTGGCTTTCAGATCTTGCTTTTTAGCCGGTAGTATCCACTTTTCACAACTCCTATTTTTGTTGGCTCTATTTGTTTATTCAAAATCAAACACAAAACAACTGACATACAAGTTACATTATACTACCTATAAATGCTAATAATTATAAATACACATGAAAGTTAAAAGGAAATTGTAATCTGCATACATAGAACAGATATGAAAATGTGAATTTGTTCTCTTGTAATTTGCGTTGAAGGCATAAACAAACAGTGGCGAAGCTTGTTTCTCGAATCGGCGGGGGCCGGACTCATTTTTTTTCAATTGGTAGCAGCCGGGAGATCAAATCGGTGGGGGCCGTACTCAACCCGGACTCAATTTACCTACGAAAATTGCAAAATTCTACCACTATGCCAAAAATTGGTGGGTGCCAGGGCCCCCTCGGGCCCTAACAACCTTCGCGACTGTAAACAAAATACCACAAATGAAGTTTTTAATCATAGGAAAAAGGGCGAAAATCCACCATATATAAAATATAATTACACAAACACGTACTTTACAAACCAAAATATCCTAATTACATAGAACAACTTAAAATAGATAATGAATCTTCCAATGCATAGTTGTTATTATTTCTTTATGACAGTACCTATTATGTCAAACTCTTATGCTCTAAACTACATAAATAGGAGAGTAGACAAAGATTTAGATTGTTGTTTCAATGTCTCAATTATTAGGACCAGATGAAAACTTACTCATAGCTGGTACCAACCTACAGGTACTTTACATATGTGGAAAGTTAACCCAATTACATTATTCTTGATAATTTTACTCAATAATTTAGTAAATATAGGATAGGAACATCAAGTTATATAGCTTTTAAATGAAACCTTTACTTTAAGGTACATAAAAAACCAATCAAGTTAGCCCTCAAATTAAAGTTGGTATAGATTGCATATCTTTTTATATATTCTGAAAACATTTTATTTTCCAAACAGAAAATCACAACTCAAGTTATAATCCCAGTTGATGAAATCTTAAGCCTAAGCGCCTAACCTTAGACGGTTTTGTTTAAAGCCTTTATAAAGTATCTCTAATGAATATATAATCCGAAGATAAAAAGAAGCAAAAGGCAGAAACTAACATTCTATGGAAAAAACTACCAGCTTAAAATTGTATGCAATAGACACAAATTGACAACCAAGTGACAAATGCATCCAACTTTTGATATTGATCGGCTATTGCACAATCATGATTATCTAATATTATGGTTTGAACTCTTCTATTTCTCTTATGTATTTGGTTTTATAATTATTACAATGTTGTGCTATAGGCATCCAAGGAAATAGTTATTTCTTTTCTATGTTGCATGCATGTAGTATGTATAAACGAATTCAGTAACTGTCACGTGTTTTGCTATATGCATAAACTTTGGTTGCAACATACCTTATTAGATAACATTTTTTATATTGTGTTTTCCCGTGATACTTGCTGCATTTTTGCAGCAGGTCGCAAGCACGTGTAGTTACGAATGGAAAGCCTAGACAAGCATATCGACATGGAATTGTCCCAGCTTAAAGCGTTGGTGACATTCAGGTGAGTGAGATATAAGATCACAGGATTGTTTGAGGGGGTGTTGATTGAGAGAGAATTCTTGAGAGTGAAAAGAAACAATACATAATAATGAAATGGTGTGTTAGGGTATTTATACATGTGAAGGGGTGTGTCCCCTTGGATAGTAACCGACATACCGGTTAGGATAAAGTATACTTAGGATATATCTAATAATATATGTGACATATGAAAATCAGGGAATTATAACTCTAACATTCTCCCCCCTAATTCTTGATTTCCCCAAGGTCTTCAACTCCTATGAGACTTCGCATCTCTATGAACTTTATCCTTGGTAATGCCTTGGTGAGGATGTCGGCTTTCTGCATCTCTCCACTGATATGATCAACTTGTATCTGCTCGTTCTCTATGCATTCTCTGATGAAATGATACCTTGTGTTGATATGCTTTGATCTTCCATGAAACACAGGATTCTTCATGAGTTGTATTGCGGACTTGTTATCTACTCGTAGAGTTATCTTCTTTGGTATTTCACCTGTGAGCTCGATTAGTACTCCTTGTAGCCATATTGCTTGACATGTTGCTGATGTTGTTGTCAGAAACTCTTATTCACATGATGATAAAGCTACTATGCTTTGCTTCTGACTTGTCCATGTGATAGGTGAATCTTTGTAGTAGAATATTGTTCCTGTGGTTCCTTTTCCATCTTCTTGTTCTCCATAACTGCTGTCGCTGTAGCCAATGATTCCTGCTTCTTTTCCTCTGCTGTATTGAATTCCATAATTCAATGTGCCTTTGATATATCTTATCAAATGTTTAACTGCCTTCATGTGAGTAGTCTTTGGCTTTTCCATAAATCTGCTCATGTATCCAACTGCGTAGGTGATATCTGGTTTGGTATGTGTAAGGTACCTTAAGCTTCCAATTAGCTTTCTATATTATGTCTCATTGACTGGTTGACTCTCATCTTCTTTAATGAGCTTCGGACCTGGTTCCATTGCACTCTTTGTTGGATTGCAGTCTTCTAGTCTAGCTTCCTTAATGACTTTCTTTGCGTAGGCTGATTGCTTCAATTGCATCCTTCCATGTGCTTGGCGTACTTCTATCCCTAGATAGTATGTGAGTGGTCCTAAATCACTCATCTCAAATTTGCCTTGCATTTCCTTCTTGAAGCTTGATATGTCCTTCACTGAACTTCATGTCATTATTATGTCATCGACATAAACTCCTATAATGATTGTTTACTGTCTTGAAGTTCTTCCTTTAATTCACCATGTAAGAATGCTGATTTTACATCCAAATGATGTACTTCCCATCCATTATGTGCTGCCAATGCTAGTAGTAGCCTGATTGTTTCCATTCTTGCAACGGGTGCAAATACTTCATTGTAGTCTATACCTTCTTGTTGTACATACCCTTTTGCTACTAATCTGGCCTTATGCTTGGTGATCTGTCTACTTGCGTCTCTCTTGACCTTAAATACCCATTTTAAACCTATTGGTTTCTGATTTGAGGGGAATTTAGTCAGTGTCCAAGTATTATTCTTCTCTATATAGTCTATCTCGCTTTCCATTGCTTTTATCCATTGTGGGTAATCTGCTGCTTCTTTGTAACTTGCAGGTTCTTCATCATATGTTAAATATAGATGTTCATAATCTTCTGGTCTAAGAGGTTGTGTGGCTGCATAGATGTCATTAAGTGATCTAAGGGCTCGAACTGGTCTATGTTGGGAGCCTGGTGAGTCTTCTAACTCTTGAGTACTTGTCTCAACTGCTGGATCACTTATCGGTGTCTCTTGAACCATTATTGGAGTTCTTGTAGCTGTGATTGGACTGCTGAAGAATTCATTATCACTCTCTTGATCTTCACTGTCCTCATTATTTTCTTCTTGTACAGCTTCACTTTCTTGATCTCCGTATATCTCAAATCTCGTCCAAGATGGTTCGTCTTCACTTCCTTCTTTCAAGTAGTTGTCCCATTCCCATGGTTCATTCTCTATGAATTGGACATCTCTACTGATATGTATCTTCTCTTCTATGGGATCATATAATCTATAGGCTTTTGAACCATTTTCGTTTCCTAGATGTACCATTTTCTTGCTTCTATCTTCTAACTTCTTCAAATAGGGCATTGTTACCTTTGCATATGCTATGCATCCAAATACTCTAATGTGCTTGATATTGGGTGCGTTCCCATTCATTGCTTCGTAGGGTGTCATTCACTGTAATGCTTTTGTAGGTAACCGATTTAGTATATAAATCGCTTGTCTTGTTGCTTCTGCCCATAAGTTCTGTGGTACATTCATAGCCTTTAACATGCTTCTTGTCATACTCATTACTGAACGGTTTCTTCTCTCTACTACACCATTTTGCTGAGGTGTGTAAGGTGCTGTAAGCTGTCTGAGGATTCCTTTGTCCTCACAATACGTGGTAAGTGCTTTAGAAGTAAATCCTCCATGATCCGTTCTTAATCTCTTGAGCTTGTGACTTGTCTCTGTCTGAGCTTCACTTAGAAATTTCTTGAAATTCTCATAAACTTGATATTTTGACTTAAGCATGTAGATCCACATATATCTTGAATAATCGTCAACTATTAGGAAGAAATAGTTGTTGCCTGCTAATGATGTGGGTGTAATCGATCCACATAAATCTGCATGTACGAGTTCTAGAGGTCTCGTAGCTCTAAAACTTGCTTGAGAGGGAAACAGAAGCCTGCTTTGTTTTCCCGTAATACATGCATCACATACTTGAGATGGGTGCTTAATCTTTGGTATTCCATGTGCCATTCCTTTTATACTTAATTGTCTTAGTGAATCAAAATTCACATGTCCCATACGTGCATGCCACAACCATGCAGGTGATACTATTTTGGCTTGTAAACAAATCGGACTTGTTATTCTGAGCCTTACTTTGTAGAGTCTATTCTTAGCTCTTGGGACTTTCATCAATAGGTTGCTGTAGTCGTCATAAATCCTTAGATATTCATTCTCCATAATCACTTTACATCCATTTTCTGTAACTTGCCCGAGACTTAGGATGTTGCTTTGGAGTGTTGGAATGTAGTAGACTTCTGTAACTAGTCTTTGTTCTCCATTGTTGCATTCCAATAATATTGAGCCTTTACCTTTGATGTTGACACATGATCCATCTCCAAACTTTACACTTCCTGCTATCTTTTCATCTATCTCTGTGAAATAGGAGCGTCTTCCTGTCACATGATTGCTTGCTCCATTGTCTAAATACCATATCTCATTTCCATTATCTTCATTGTGATAACGTTTTGGTATGACCTTCTTCTCTTCTAGAACTACATTTCTTTCTTCACCAACTGCCATAAGTAATGTGGGATCCTCTTCTTCCATTACTAGGTGAGATTCTTCTTGCTTACTTCGAGGTTTAGGACATCTGGGAGCTATATGTCCTACTTCATTGCAATTGTAACATCTTACATTGCTACCATCTTTCTTGGGCTTGTAACTACTGTTGTCAAGATGATTCTTAGTGGGATTTCGATCACTTCTCTGATCTTGATGGCCATTTCTGTCAAAGTTCTTCCTCTCATTTCTTTGACTTCTATTGAACTTCCTAAAGTTCTGTCTACCTCGATTCTGATTGTAGTTCCTATTGTTGCTGTAAGGCCTTCTTTCTTGCCTTGTAAATAACAGCTTCTCTTGACCAGCGGGTCCAAATTTCTTCTCATCTCTTGACTTAAGGCGTTCCTCATAAGCTTTAAGTCTACCAAGCGCTTCATCTAACGTCATGGTATCTATATCTGAATATTGTTTTATGGATGCAATAATCTGTAGGAACCTCTCTGGTACGGAGTCCAGCAATTTTCGTACCAACATTGACTCTTCAATTTTTGTTCCTAAGGTTTTTGACTTTGTACTAATCGCACTTAACCTACCAGCAAACTGGTCTATGGTTTCTGTCTCTCTCATTGATAACATCTCAAATTTTGTGCGTAATGATTGAAGTCTTGCTTTCTGGACTCGGTCAATTCCAATAAATCTTGTCTTTAATGCTTCCCATATTTCTCTTGTTGTAGGATGTGACGCCACCTGCATCACCATATCCTCTGGAATTGCCTGAAAGAGATAGGCAATCGCTGTCCTATCCTTCTTTACATCTACCGTCGACGTGCCTTCTGTGGGTTCCACTACTTCCCAAAGACCATTTGCACTCAATATTGATTTAACACGAACAGCCCAAATTGTGTAATTTGTAGATGTCAATATCGGTGTCTGGAGGCTGAAAGTGAGAGTCTCCTTCGTGACTGTCTCCTTTGCTGTCATTGTGGGTTTAACGGGCGTCTTCTGTGGACTTTTGTTCTTTTTCTTCCCTATTGTCCAAACCTAATATGGACTACCCCACGCTTCAATGGAACTCTTGCTTGACTACCCTTGTCAAACTCTAATATGATATCTGGAAAATACTATTTTCTTAACAAAGTTTTGATATTTGTAGGCACCTTTAACAAAGTACCAAGACCTTTGTTATAATATTTTGGTATATCACTAACTAGGTTATGTACCCGTGTGATACACGGGTTGAACAATTTAAATTATATATATTATATATAAATTTAAAATATAATTAAGAAAAATTAGATTACATATTTTATTTAAAATAAAAAAAGTTGCATTTAGAACCGAAAAAATATTAAATATTCATCAGCCCCTGAATGATTTATTGTAAAAAACATTTTTATTCACATAAAACTTTTTTCAAACATTCCAAAATATATCTTCCATACCGTGGCTATTACCTTATAAGACTGCAGGTACAACAAAACAAAAAAAAATCAAAAAGTAATAAAGGTAAATCTGTTTAGGCTAGGATATAAAAAAATGAAATTAATTTAAAAGTATCTCCTCATCCGTTAAACCATCCCAATCGAGTATTGTTCATTTCGGAATTTGACATCAAGTTTATTCCAAAGCCAAAATATTTCTAACCTTTAGTGTATAATCATTTTTTTCTAACATAAAGGTCCTTAAGCATAATGACATTTATTGGTTCAATTTTATTGTATTATAAAAAAAAATGTGTGAATTAATAGCATGGAAATAAAGATTGAAACGTTATTTTATATGTGTGAATTATGGTGTGCGCATATAATGTATATATGTGTGGCCCTTAGGGGGCAAAAGTAAAGTTGCACTAGTTTTAACGTTATTTTACCAATTTCGTGAAAATAACGTTAAAAACGACGGACGGTTAATCATGCATCATGTGGTGGCGTGGATAACCAAAAGACAAAGGGGTACATGCACCGATCGGGTTTGTCCCGATTGCTAAGTGTTTTGTACCTTATGTCTAAGGCTTGATACAAAACCACATCGAGCCGGGGGTCTCACTAGAAGCAGCCTCTCTATTCTTAGGGGTAGAGGTAAGGCTGTCTACATCTTACCCTCCTCAGACCCTACCTTATCTTTGCTATAGGTGGGATTAACTGAGTATGATAATGATGATGATGATGATGATGATGATGATGATGATGATGATGATGATGATGATGATGAAATAAAGATTGAAACGAATTAGTAATGAAAAGACTGTTTAGATATTGCATTTCTCTATTGAAGTAACTTGAAAAAACAAAGTCAATGAAGATTTCAAATAATGATTTTTCATACATAAAATGTATTTTATATATGAAGGTATTATAATACGAAAATAGCCAAACATATTTAGTTTTGTATTAAATCAAATATTTAATTAATGTGAATTGATTTGTTTTATTTTGTTTGTTCAGAATATTGTAAGAAATATAGTTTTAAACTTAGAGTGAAAGACCACATATTAAAAACACGTTTTTAAGGTACATGATTTAAATTTAATAACACATAAATACGCTATCTTAAAAAAAATAATTTTTAATAAAGATTACTTTTGTTAGTTCATAAACATTTTCAAATTATGTCTAATAATTTATTTTTAATTTTGAATTATAATATAATTATATTAATTGATTTACAAAAATCATAGAATATATTTTATTTATTTGTTTTGAATAGCATGAAAGTCTCACAAAAAAAGCTTGACTGTTTAAATTTATAATATGCTTTTGCAAATCAATTATTATAATTAAATTTGAATGTATTGTATTAAATTAAATAATAAAATGAGAGAATTCATGATGGAGTGTCATGTGTCCCTCATGTGTTTTCTTTTATTATATAGAGTGTAGAGTGTAGATGTAGAGATGTAGATATATAAGATCAAATATTGTAAAAAGAATCATGTGTTTTCTTTTATTAATGATTTCGGTTACAACTATGATTATTAATATAATTAATAAAATTCATTTTAATAAATTTATAATTTGCTTTTGCAAATCAATTATTATAATTAAATTTGAATTTATTGTATTAAATTAAATAATAAAATGAGAGAATTCATGAGGGAGTGTCATGTGTCCCTCATGTGTTTTCTTTTATTTTATAGTGTAGATGTAGATGTAGATGTTCCTGTTAGGACAAAAAGGATTGGTGAAACCACTTTTGCAAACTTTAGTCTAATTCACTTCTGTCAAAATACTCTAAGTATAGAACTGCTGAAGACAAAGAATCAAACTGCTGAAAAAGAAATGCAAAAGTGCTGAAGAAGAAAAGTCATCAGAAGTTCTGAAGTTCAAACCAGACACTTCTACTGAAGAACTACTGAAGACAAACTACTCATCAGTAGTTTGTCATTCATCAGTACTTATAGAAGATCTTTTCCACCGCCTTTGTATATCAGTAGTTTAATACTTTAGTATTTCTTTTTGCTTTATGTACAAGTTCCAAGACAGCAACTTGTTGCAACTTGTTTCTGAACTTGCTTTTTGGCAAGGTTCATGTATTTGTAAAGTCTATAAATAGAAGGGTTCATCCCTCTGTTTTAGACATTGATTTTAATACAAGAAATCCTTCAACACTTATTATTGTTATTTCCATTTCGTGTTTACTGAGAATCTGTCAAAGTATTTCATTCTCATTCAATACTTAGATTCTCAATAAACACTTATCATTTATTAGTTCTTGAATCCAGAGGGAGTAATAACTCCTGTTGATAAAGTGTAGCTATAAACTTATAAACATTCCGCTGTGCTATCACTCACTAAGAACTTGCTAAACACTTAAGTGTCAACTAGCAAGTTCAACTAAAAGAGCAGCTTACTGATCCAACAATTGGTATCAGAGCTCTGGTTTATCTGATCACATATCAATCTAACACATTGAGAATCAGACACAGGCTCTTATTGATATTCAATAAAGGATTATAAGCTCACTTTTATCAACATCCATCACTTTAAGAGATATTTGTCAAATCAATACTCTTTAAAATGGATCCTCATAATACTGGTTCTGCCACTAAACCTGCCATGCTTGTAAGAAATGAATATAACATATGGCAAAAGAGAATGGCACATACCTTATCACAGACCAACACAGGTTGTTGGAGATCTGTGATATATGGTCCTCATAAACCAGTAAATATAAATCTTGAAACTAAGGAAGAGATTCCAAAAGAACCAAAAGACTATACTGATGATGATTTCCTAAAGCTTGAGCTTGATGCAAAAGCTTTTTCTATGTTGGCAATGGCACTCCCAAATGAAATCTATTCTGGCCTATTACATTGTGATAGTGCCAAGGAGCTTTGGGACTGCCTAAAAGAACAGTTTGGAGGAACTGAAGAGGTGATTGCCAACACCAGAGAAATCTTGGCTCAACAGTATGAAACTTTTGCTCACATTAATGGGGAAACTTTAACTCAGCAATTTGAAAGATTTTCCTCATTAATATCTGAGCTAAAACTAAATGGTCAGACCTATACAACTGTATCTATGCTTCATAGATTTTTAAGGTCTTTACCTGATAAATGGGAAACATACTCAATAGTCTTAAGATCTTCACCATATTTTAGCTCCCTCACTCTTACAAAACTTCATGGGAGATTACTTACTTTTGAGAGAGAAATTGATCGAAAGAAAAAGTTACAAAATTCTGGTAAAACTGCTGATGACTATCTACCTGGTAGTACAACACTATTGGGACAAGACTCACCAACTTGTTCAAATAGTTTTGGATCTTTTGACCACATTGACATAACTGTTGGGATCTCATCTGAAAGATCATTCCCAGGTTATGACAATAATGACTTTGGTCAAACTGCTGATAACATGTGTTTTATCATGGATGACTTAAATAGTTTCAGCAGTGATGACCTTGAAGAAATGGATATTTTGCACCAACTGGCCATGTTAAGTTTAAAAACAAATAAATTTTACAAAAGGTCAGGAAGGAAGTTTCCAGGACTTAACAGTTCTACAAAAATTGGTTTTGACAAATCTAAACTTAGATGTCACAAGTGTCAAAAGTTGGGACACTTTGCTAGAGAATATAGAAGCTCTGGCTTTAACCAATCTCAGTCTGGAAACAATTTTAACCCCAATTATAACAGGAATAATGGAACACAAGGGAGTGCACATTTTGTACAGGCACAAGCTCAACAACACCAATATGCGCCACAAGTACAATATGTACAGATGCCTGCTCAACAGATGTAGAGCCAACAATCAATCCCTCCCTTTCCAGCTGCTCAACAACCTCCACAACAACAACAACCCTCTCAACAAAGTCTATTTAACTCAGGGTATGTTGACTGGAGCAGTCTTCCTTTTGACACCACAGAGTACAATCCTGATGCAGACAACAAAATGTTTGACATCAACTGGGGAGAGCCTGACAATGGCAGAAAGAACTTTGCCTTAATGGCATTTGAGGGATGCTCCTTAAAATCTGCTTTGTCACAGGTATCAAAAGAATCTTTGACAAAACTATGTTCAAATTCATGCAAAGAATCTTTTGCTCTCATAAGAGAGACAAATGTGCACTTACAAGGAAAGGCTAATGATTCTGAGAGAAAACTCACTCAGATAAAATGTGATTTAGAAAGAAAACTTTCTGCAAAAACAAAAGAAGTTTCTAAATTGACTAACTCTGCTATTGAAACCCAAGCACAAATCAAAATAATGATTAATGATTTAGGAAATGTCAGACAAGAGCTTGCTGACACCAAGGTCACATGTGAAAAATGGGTGGAATCTTGTAAGGGGTACCAACTATTGCTAAACAAACAAAGTGCTTCAAATGTTAGGTTTGGCATAGGGTACAATCACACTGAAACACCAACAGATTTCTCTCCCAAAACTACTGAAGATGGTAGAAAAATTGTTTCAGGTGAAACTTCTGAAGAGGAAGAATGCACATCTTTCCATGAAAACTTTCTAAAATCACACAAAGAAAGTTCTTCAGAAGTACTGATTAAATCTGACTTTAAGCCATCAGTAGTTTCAACTACATCAGGAGTTGAGAACCTGAAAACTACTGATGACCTAAAAACAATCAAAACAGTCAGAGATTTGTCTTTGAAAGAAAAGACAAAAGAATGTGAAATTTGTGGTCTGTTCAACCACAAAACAGAATTTTGCAGATATAGAAAGGGTATTCAGTTCAATAAGAAAAATCAACAACTGGTTGTGGGGGAACAAATCAAAAATGATTATGTAAAAACTTTTTCTCCCAAGAAACAACAACCAGCAAAAACCCTTTCTCAGAAAAAGACAAAATCTCATCAAAAGTCTTTTTCTCAAAATTCTCTGTCATTAGTTAGACCTAAATCTTCAGCAGTTTCACAAACTGCTGAGATTAAAGATCTTATGAACATGGTACAACTACTGATGACCAAAGTTGATGGTGGTCCTCAAAAGGATACCACCATTGTACTTAATGCAAAATCCATTGCCAAAAAGACATGGATTTCTAAACTTGGTCCAGAACAAACTGTAAATGTTCTCAAGAGCAAACCCAAAGCCAAACTGGCTTGGGTTCCTAAATCTAACTAATTTGCTATCTTGTGAAGAGAGTTTCCAGAGGCTTAAATAGCATTTGGTATGTAGACAGTGGAGGCTCAATGCACATGACAGGATGCAGATACCTGATAAACAATTTTATCAGTCAAAGAGATGGATCTGTGTCCTTTGGGAACAATGCTAAGGGATATGTGCTAGGACATGGCAATGTCTCCTCTGGCAAAATACAGTTTGACAAGGTCAATCTGGTTGAAAACCTTGAGTACAACTTGCTAAGTGTGTCACAAATGTGTGATAAAGGATATTCGTCCTTTTTCACAAAGACAGCATGCAAGATCATATCACCAGAAGGCCAGAAGTTGATAGAGAAGATCATTTAAGATCACACTTTGTTAATTGCCAAAAGATATGGCAATGTCTATGCAGTGGACATTGAAAAAGACAAAGTACTGAACAACACTGCCTGTTTCTTCTCAAGGGCATCAACTTCAGAAACTGATCTCTGGCACAGGAGACTTGGCCATGTGAACTTTAAAGCCATAAATAAAGTCACAAAAATGGGCTTGGTCAGAGGTCTACCCTTAAAAGTATACCAGTGTCAAGAACACTGTGTATCCTGTTTAAAGGGTAAACAGCATAAGTCCTCCTATAAGTCTATTGAAGAATCAAAAACAACTGCATGTCTTCAACTACTCCATATGGACTTATTTGGGCCTGTAAAGATCATGAGCCTTGGTAAAAAGAAGTACTGCTTAGTCATCATTGATGACTACTCAAGATTTACATGGGTATTCTTCTTATTTTCCAAGGATGAGGCTGCTGAAATCATCAAGTTCTTCATTCTACAAGTAGAGAAGCAATACTCTCTACCTGTCAAAACCATTAGAAGTGATAATGGGACAGAGTTCAGGAACAAAACTCTGAATGACTTCTGTTTGTCTAAAGGGATTATTAGACAATTCAGTGTTGCCAGAACTCCTGAACAAAATGGTGTGGTAGAAAGGAAGAACAGAACTTTAATAGAAGGAGCAAGAACAATGTTAGCTGATTCTGGCCTACCTTTATACTTCTGGGCAGAAGCAGTTAACACATCATGTTATGTTCAAAATAGAGTTCTTGTTGTCAAGAGACATTCAAAGACAGCCAATGAAATTCTTCATGGCATGAAGCCCCTTATCTCCTTTTTCAGGGCTTTTGGGTGTCAATGTTTCATCTTGAACATCAAGGAATCTATTTCAAAGTTTGCTGCCAAAGTTGACTCAGGTTACTTTCTTGGTTATTCCTCAACTAGAAAAGCCTACAAGGTTTTTAACCCAAGAACCAGGATAGTAGAAGAAACACTGAATGTCAAGTTCAATGAGTCAAAACACACTCTCATTCCAGCACATCCTGCTGAACTCTTTGACCTTGACAACTTTCATTTTGAACCTAAAAAGACTGTCACTTCATCCAAACCTACTTATTATGGTGATCAAAGGTTTGATGATGAGGATCCAGCACCATGGACTCCTCAAACAGTCATTAAGTCAACTTCAAAACCATCAGAAGTTTCACAAACTTCTGATTCAACAAATACTGAAGGCCAAACTCAAACATCTGCTTCAGCACCTGCAACTACTGAAGACATTGAAACTGCTGAACCAGACATAATAGACCTCAGTAGTTTGTTTGAAGAACATGAGCCACCAACACCTATCAGTGGTTTACAACAACTGATCGAACACAAAGACCATCCACTTGATCAAATCATGGGTGATATTGCATCAGGTGTTCTTACAAGAAACCAGCTTTCCAACTTTTGTCTATTCTCAGCATTTATTTCACAGTTGGAACCAAAGAAGTACCAGGAAGCCCTCAAAGACAACAATTGGGTGCAGGCAATGCAAGATGAATTGCTTCAATTCAACAAGCAACAGGTTTGGGAAATCTGTCCCTTACCACCAAACAAGCAACCAATTGGCACTAGATGGGTTTTCAGGAACAAACAAGATGAAGCTGGTATTATAATAAAGAACAAGGCAAGACTGGTAGTACAAGGTTACTCTCAAGAAGAAGGCATTGACTATGATGAAACCTTTGCTCCAGTTGCAAGGCTTGAAGCCATCAGGTTATTTCTGGCCTATGCCATTTCCAACAAAATAAAAGTTTATCAAATGGATGTCAAGAGTGCATTTTTGTATCGAAAGATAAAAGAGGAAGTGTATGTTTGTCAGACACCTGGGTTTGAGGATCCTTCTCATCCTGAGTGGGTGTACAAACTAGACAAAGCTCTTTATGGGCTCAAACAGGCTCCAAGAGCCTGGTATGATACACTTTCAACCTTTTTACTCAAAAATAACTTCACAAGAGGTGCCATTGATAAAACACTTTTCATAAAACATGTTGGAAATCATGTCTTACTTGTTCAAATATATGTTGATGATATCATTTTTGGTTCAACAAACACAAAATTGTGTGATGAATTTAAGAAACTCATGCAATCAAAATTTGAGATGAGTACAATGGGAGAACTGCAGTACTTTTTAGGACTGCAGATTAAACAACAAACAAATGGAACTTTTATACATCAATCAAAATATGTTAAAGAATTATTAAACAAATTTTCTTTACAAGACTGTAAATCATGTTCCACTCCCATGACACCAACCACACAAGTTGAACCAGATGATCAAGGAAAACAGGTTGATCAAACCATGTATAGATGTATGATAGGTTCCCTTTTATATCTAACTGCTTCTAGACCAGATATTATGTTTTCAACATGTGTCTGTGCTAGATATCAATCAGCTCCTAGGGAATCACACCTTATTGCAGTCAAAAGATTTTTCAGATATCTGAAAGGAACTCCCACACTTGGAATTTGGTATCCTGCTTCAAGCAATACCAAGTTATCAGCTTTTTCAGATAGTGACTATGCAGGGTGTAAAATGTCAAGAAAATCAACATCAGGTGGTTGTCAATTCTTGGGAAACTGTCTAGTGTCCTGGCAATCAAAGAAACAAACATCTGTTGCAACTTCAACTGCTGAAGCTGAATACATTGCAGCTGCAAGTTGTACATCACAGACACCATGGCTCCAATATCAACTTCTTGATTATGGAATCAAAGAGACCAAGACACCACTGCTTGTAGACAGCAAATCTGCCATTAGCATCATTCAAAATCCTGTTCAGTTTTCAAAGACTAAACACATTGAAATCAGGTATCATTTTATAAGAGATTGCTATGAAAAAGGCAAGATTGAAGTGAAACATGTAGCAACAGCTAATCAAATAGCTGACATTTTCACTAAACCCCTTGACACATCAACATTTCAGAAGTTAGTATCCATGCTAGGGATGCTAAATTTGTAAGTGTTTCTCTTTATTTTTCTGCACAAGTTTTTTATTTTTCACTTACATCTGTTTTCAAACACTTGAAAAACTTCTGAAAAGAGAGAAACTACTGATGAACAAAACATCAGTACCGGGAAAATTTCTGAAAAGTGATTAACTTCTGATAAAATAACCTTCAGAAGTTATGAATAAAAGTATTTATAAAGAATTTCTCATCAGCTGTTCAAAACTGCTGAAGAGAAAATGGGAACTACTGATGAAGACAACTCTTCATCAGCAATTTAGTCAAAAAGGGCAAATCTGACTTTTCCCATCATCAGAAGTTTGACCTAGTCGGTTTAAAACTTCTGATAAAGAGATTTTTAACCTAGGCGGTTTAAAACTTCTAATAAAGAAGATCCAATCGGTTAAAAACTTCTGATAAATATCTTTTTTCAACACTTATCCTTTCAAACACAAAAATTCCCTCCTTCTCTCTCAAGAAAGCTCTCAAACCCCTAAACCTGCAACACAAAAACACTGTTCGATTCATCAACACACACAAACCACATGGCTTTAGTTCTCAAATAGGGACACAATCTCAGAGCCTACTTAGAAAAACAAGAAGGCTGGTCCCAATACGATGAGATCATTGATCTTGTCGTCAAATCCCAATATTTCACCGCTCTCACCATAGACCCACCAATACATCCTGAAACTCTCAATGAGTTCTGGGCTAATGCTGAGACAGTGATGGTGGATGATGAAGTTATCTCCCTCAACTCAACAATTAAAGGGAGACAAATGGCCATAACTCCGGCCATACTCTCAAACAGACTGGGGTTGAATGATGTGAATGCCCCTGAGAAGTTTGACAACCCTGCTATCCACCTAACCATGACTGAGTGTGGTTATCAAGGTACTCTCTCACAAGCTACTATCTTTAAAAAGTATTTTGAACCAAAATATAAACTTTTGTTTCATTATATTATTATGTGCTTGAGTCCTAAAACTGGGTCTTATGACCAGATGCCCTCAACCTTTCAACCAATCTTTCATTCTATTGTGAATGAAACAAATTTCAGGGCATCAAAACTTTTCTTTAATGAGTTGGTGTTACATCACAATAACACTAAGAAAAAGTTTTTGTTATATCCAAGGTTCATTATGCAATGCATAATATCTGAACTGGGTAATGAGGTGCATGTGGGTAAAATTATAATTTTGAAACCCTTAACCTCACAAGCATACTCAAGGCACAACAAACAGGCTGCCTGGCCAGAAGATGACCAAGGGGAACCAGAACCAGTCCCCATGGAACCCTCATCTTCCAAACCTACTCCACCAAAGGCCAAGAAACCCAAGATAACAAAACAAAAACCCACCAAACCCAAAAGAAAAGCTGTTCAGGAGGTTGAGATGCCTGAACAACCTGTTGTGCAATCTGCACTTGTTAAAGATGTGACTGAAACATCCTCTCAGTCTCATCCATCTCAAACCCCACCAAGAGCACCAATAACAATCCTTTTCAAACGAAAAAGACTTAAGAAAAATATTCCAATAGATTCATCTTTTGAAACTGCTGAACCCATTGCCCAAACTACTGAACCAGCACCCCAAACTTCTGAACCAGACATTGAAATTGCCAAACTTCTCTCTGGGCTAAAAGAGAAAGTCCCATCTACACATCTCAGTCCCCATCAACCACATCAAACAGGGGACATAGCCTCAGACAGTGACATGGATGTGGATACTCATAGCCCTAACCAAAGAGATGAGGATGAACCAGAGTCTCTAAGCCCAAACTTAGAAACTTTTGGTACTTTTGAGGCTGCTACTACTCATTTACCACCCAGTGGTGGACCTGAGGACAGAAGTAACATAGCTAAGACCTCAACTGTGGTAACTACTGATGAAGACTTAATGCCTGAGGTAGGAAATCCTCTGAACCAAGAACAAGAGGTACATGAGACAACTGAGTTGGGCTCAGATCATGATGTAACTGATACAGTTCTCATTGAGGATGTAATCAGGGATTCAGATGATTCCATTGATTTGGATGATGTTTCAAAACACAAAACTACTGAATTGACGGCTACAAGTGAAGGTCCTGCACCTGGTGTCTCTAAGCTCAAGAAGCTAGTCACACCATCTCAGGTTAAAGCCCACTCAATCCATGATTCCCCTAGAGTGGCATCTTCTGTACAACAAGAAGATCAACCAAAAACACACTCCTCACTACAAATGCCTACCCAATTCCCTGGGCAGACAAGCATAGGCCTGAACCAGCTATGCAGCCCAGATGGTCCCTTGTATCACATGATGAACACCCTCATCAAGAATCACATCCAAACATACACAGCTAACTTGGAGCTGTCCATGAAGAACCAATTTGGAGTAATACAGACGAAGATGAATGATCTGTCTAACAAGATTGATCACAACAGCAAACAGATTACTCATCTTCAAAGTCATTTCTCCCAAGCTTCAACTTCAAAGGCTGATGAAGCCAAAAAGGGGGAGAAAATCAAGGTACCTATGGATACACTTGAAGCCAGAAGAAAGGCAAGAGTGGCTATCCTAGCAAGAGATCAAAAAGATCAAGCCAGAAAAGAGAAACTGGCACAACAATTTGGTGTCTCTATTCAAGAAATAGAAGATGCTGAAAAATCTGATGAATCCCAAGGGCACAATGAAGAAACCTCTGATGGCCAAAGTTCTGATGAAGAATCAGAAAGTACTAAAGACAATCCTTCAGTAGTTGACAAACCTTCAGATGTTGTCAACCCATCAGAAGTTAACACTTCCAAGACTAAAACTGCTGACCCTTCCAAATCAACTGCTCCTATTCAACAAACCTCTGTTCCTATCAGGCCTACTACAACAGTTACCACATTGACTGTGCTAAACCCTTCTCCAATCTCTCAATCAGCAGAATTACTTGAGAAGAGTTTAGTTGCAGCCCAAAAGAAGGCCAGAGAAGATCAGATCTGGAAAACTCTGGAAGAAAGGGATGACTTAGATCTAAGCCATGAAGAAAAACTTCAGGCTTATGAAGCTGAACTCCAAAGGCAGGCTAGCCTAGATGAAATTGCTGAACAAGACAAAAGACATCAACTGATGTCTTACATTATGAAGAACAGCAAAATCAAAGCCCACACATTGAAGAGACTCTCTGTGGAAGAGCTGACAAGAAGAGCTCAACTTATTGCAGATAAACTTGCAACAAGTAAAGACACAAAGGCCAAGAGAGCTCAGATGATAGAAGAACTGGTAGCTAATGGTTATGGTTCAAAAGCCTCAGTGTCCAAATGGAAAGAAGAAAGATTGGTGGACACATATAGAAAATACAAGGCTGCAAGGGCTGCTAATCCAGAGAAGTTTCAAACTGCTGAAGCTTCAACTTCAGTAGTTAGAACTTCTGGTGTTCAAAGAAGACCAGCTACACAAAGAAAGAAGTCAGAGGAGAAAGTGAAGACTGATTTCAGAATGGTACTACTAGAAGGTAGTACAGTAGTACATTCTGATTTTGACATAGAAGAGAAGCCTCTGCTCACACAATTCAGGGATCCTTCCACCTTTGCATATCAAATCCAGAAAACCATCACATATAAACTGCACACTAAGGTAGTAACTGAACATCATTTACCAACATTTCAGATACCTAATGTGATGCAACAAGAACAAGGAAGTGAGTCCCACCTAAGAGTCACTGAAGTAGAAAACATTCAACACTCAGGAGAAACCCAGGGTACCACCATGGTTCCCTACACTGCAGACTTTGACAAGTCTAAAGTACCAATCATCAGATGGTCCTTTACTGATAACAACTCAGTACTTGTGACAAGAAGAGATCAAACAAGCAGGGAATATAGGTCGATGAATGAACTGAAGAAACTATCAACCAAAGACCTGCTTACAATCCAACACTTAGAACCAAAGAAAGGGTCTCTTACTGATGATCAACTGAACCAGCTCAAGAATTCCATGTTCAAAGGAATATGGAAAATTGTGAAGGACAGAAAAGAACAATAAGGAATTAGTAAGGTTTTGGCTTCATCAATCCAGGGGGAGATTGTTAGGACAAAAAGGATTGGTGAAACCACTTTTGCAAACCTTAGTCTAATTCACTTCTGTCAAAATACTCTAAGTATAGAACTGCTGAAGACAAAGAATCAAACTGCTGAAAAAGAAATTCAAAAGTGCTGAAGAAGAAAAGTCATCAGAAATTCTGAAGTTCAAACCAGACACTTCTACTGAAGAACTACTGAAGACAAACTACTCATCAGTAGTTTGTCATTCATCAGTACTTACAGAGGATCTTTTCCACCGCCTTTGTATATCAGTAGTTTAATACTTTAGTATTTCTTTTTGCTTTATGTACAAGTTCCAAGACTGCAACTTGTTGCAACTTGTTTCTGAACTTACTTTTTGGCAAGGTTCATGTATTTGTAAAGTCTATAAATAGAAGGGTTCATCCCTCTGTTTTAGACATTGATTTTAATACAAGAAATCCTTCAACACTTATTATTGTTATTTCCATTTCGTGTTTACTGAGAATCTGTCAAAGTGTTTCATTCTCATTCAATACTTAGATTCTCAATAAACACTTATCATTTATTAGTTCTTGAATCCAGGGGTAGTAATAACTCCTGTTGATAAAGTGTAGCTATAAACATATAAACATTCCGTTGTGCTATCACTCACTAAGAACTTGCTAAACACTTAAGTGTCAACTAGCAAGTTCAACTAAAAGAGCAGCTTACTGATCCAACAGTTCCTTCTAACCAAATTCTAAAGTCAATCCTATGACTTGATAATCATCCAACGATGATTGATTAGTGTCTTGCAACAACACCTTTTTGTCAATTCTAAACACCCTTCTACTTTACTTCAATCCCTTTTTTTTCTTTTCTATTTTTTTGTTCAATCAGTGATAAAACCCAACAAACAAACACTGATATAATATTTTAACACAACACCCTCTGTAATATAATAATATTATTCTGTTTTGACTTTTGAAAGTCAACTTCTTCTCCTTGTTTCCTTCGAAACCTTCTGCCCAGACAAACAACCTTTTTTTTGTTTGATCCTTTTGATCAAAATAATGAACTATCACACTTCTATGTTCCACAAACACAACTGTTTTGGACTCTAACCCAAAACACGGTCAAATACGAAAAAAAAACGATTTCAGAAAAAAATTTCCGGTTCTTCCTTGAACCCGATAATAATCTTAATCCTTGGTATGTTTTTAAACGATTGGTTTTTATAAAATCAGACTCTGTTTGTATGTACGAATGTTCGGAAGTAACGTTCGTGTATTTAAAACTTGTTTCGAGTAAAAAAAATTGGCGGGAAAATCGTTCGAACAAGAAATGAAACAGAGTATCACTTTCTGGTTCGATTTTTATTTGGATTAAGATTCTAGTATTCGATTTCGATTAAAAACGAGGGGCAGTGATGGATATAACCGTTTTAATATGATCTGAATGATCCTTCTGTAAATCCGGTGTCACGCCGGAGAATTCTGGTTTCGGCCGGAACATTTTTTTCCGGTTTGCTTTTTCCTTTGAACGGTTATAAACTTTGATGTATTGATCTTCTTCGAATCCTGGATGGCCTTGAATGTTTTGTTCCTTCGTCTAAGACTTGATATTGTTTTTGCGAATAGAACAGAGGATGTATACGATCTTCGTCTTCTTTGGTTTCTTTATAAACGATAAAATGATTGATTAACCAAGATGCTCTGATGCCAAATATAAATAAGATCACGGGATCTTTTGAGGGGGTGTTGGTTGAGAGAGAATTCTTGAGAGTGAAAAAGAAACAATACATGTGAAGGGGTGTGTCCCTTTGGATAGTAACCGACATACCGGTTAAATAACAAACTACACACCTATTCTAACTTAGGATAAAGTATACTTAGGATATATCTAATAATATATGTGACATATGGAAATCAGGGAATTATAACTCTAACATGAGACACCAAATGCTTGCGTCATTTTCAAGTTTCGAAACAATTAGCCGCTTGGCTGTGAATGTAAGAAGACAGATCAGCTGCATTTTTGAAAATTCCACTGCGATGTAATTGTTATATTTAGACTCTCGTATAACTTACAGTCTCATGTCCGGTGTAGTCAAACGAACAAAAAATGACTGATTAGCGCGCTGCAACGCACGCGAGGAATATTCCTAGATTTTATTATTTTTCATTGGTAAAAAGTATTTATTTTCTCCAAGTATTTAAATTGATGGATCACCCATAATGTTCGAATCCAATCGGGTACGAGTCGGTTTTGTTTCTAACACTTTTTACTAACTGGGCTTTTGTTATTTGGGCCGTAGTGTGAACCGAAACTGCATGCGTGTCTGTTCTACAGTTACTGACCATGAACCAAACGTGGATTTCATTGTGTTTGGATGCATCACATGCTATTTCCATTCTAGAATTTAGGGCACCTCACCAATGGTATTTGGATGTATTTTAAATAACTTATCACTCCTAAATTCAAATTACACTTAAAGGCAATGTTTTCAGGACCGGATCGGACATTGAATCGGACGCTTTACCGGCAGTGGCGGATCTAGGATTTTTCCGAGTGGGTTCACAATTTATAGACGCCTAGTTCACAGGATTGGACATATAAGTTTTCGGGTCGGTTCTACAGTTTGGGTTTGGTAAGATTCATTATATAATAAAAGTACGATACAATAATCCCAGTTTCAAAAATTAACATCACTAGATTCACTAATCCTAGCTTCATAGTTCAAATGACATGGTATCATTTTGCATTATTCTGAGTGTTAAATGACATGTTTACAGTGTGCTTAGGTCCTTCAAAATATAACAAGAATGAATTTTCATAAATATATAAAAGTCTAAAAGATACTTTTTACCACAGTTAATCCCATAAGCAAGCAATAGAAAATCCAAGGTTAAAATATTTTTATCTTGGTGCTTTAACAATAAAGAGTTTTATGACAGAAAGCATAGTAGCACAATAGTTTCATAATAATAAAAAAAGAAAAAGATGCACACGGAGAGAAAAAGATTAATAAAAAAAGAAAAAGATGCACACGGAGAGAAAAAGATTCGAACCTGGGCCTTTAAGTGTGAAAGTGGAAGTTTTAACCATGGAGCCACTCATCAAATTTGTCTATTGGTTCATCCCAAATTTATTTATGGGTTCATGGCCTATTTTTTATATACATTTGTATTAAAAATTTAAAACCGAGTGGGTTCGTGTGAACCCGTAGCACAATGCCTAAATCCGCCCCTGCTTACCGGTTCACCGGTTGGACCGGTCCAACCGGATTTAAAAACCGGATGACTTAATACGTATAATATATTTATATATCTAAAATATAACCATAAAAATTCTGTAAGCTTATATTTACCTTCTTTTTTATTTGATGTAATTTCATTTTCATATAAGTTATGTCCTTTTTTTTTATTTTTTTCTTGAAAATCCCTAAAGTGACATGTTAGTTCATGTGATTACCCAAGGCTCAAAAGTTACCCAACTCCTTTTCCATATCAATATACACACGTATAAGAATTTTTTATTCACATATATATTATATTTATATATACACATATAGCTAGAAACTTGAAATATAGAAACTTGAAAATCTTCACGATGAAAGAACAGAAAGAGAGAAAAAGTAAAGGGAACTGCGACGGGGAAAGTAGAGTGGTCGGAGCTGATATCGTGGTGATAGAGCATGGAGTTGCGGGTGATATCGTGGCCGGCAGCAACAGCAGCTAGGCAATGGTGATATGGCAGCGAGCGACGTTGTTGAAGCGGTGGATGATAGCTCGAGGCGGTGGTCGTACCGTATTCTTTGTTAATGAATACACCAGTGGTACTTTATGGGTGTCTTAAGCCGGGAAAAGGGTGAAAAAAAACAGGGAAAAAGCAAAGCTGTCGGTCCGACCGGCCGAACAAACGATCCACCGAACCACCCAAAGAATCGAATCGGCCAAATTTCCACACATCTAACGAACAACAGAAATCGGATCGCTCACTGTGGCAAACCCCGGTCCGACCGGTCGAACCGGCCGAACCGAACCGGTCTCCAAAACATTACTTAAATGTTAGTAAATGTCGGTTTGGTTCGGTTTATATATTCATAACCGAAACCAATAATTGAAGTTTGGTTTTAAGAAAAACCATAACCGAAACTGATCGGTTAAGTCAGTTCGACTATTTCGGTTAATATGTTGGTTATTGGTTCGGTTTTGATTACGTTCGATTAATTACCAAAAAAACAGAACTTGTGCAAAATTATAAAATTAAAATAGTCAAGTGTTTTGAACATTTTTCAAGCATAAAAACACATGAAAACACCTAAAATACTCAATAAATGCATGAAAATAAGTTTAAAATACATGGATATACATGAAATATACAAGAAATACATGAAAATATGTTTCAAATATATGGATATACATTAAATTTTCATTCTATGACTGAGAAAATTATATCAAGATAGCAGACATGCTTTGGCCAAGCATTCAGTAACTGCCCTCTAGCGTTGGACAGACCAAAAACTTCACCCAGGCTCTGAGCATTTTTGCCAAAAAGGGCATTCGCCAAAGTTTTATGAGCCTTGGGGGTGTCCTTGTTAGAAAAACCACCAATATCAAAACCTTGGAGATAGCCATTTAGCCTTTCGAGGGCCAACACGTAGTCCAAGTCCGCACCGATAACCCCGCTATTTCGTAGGATGTGGTTTTGAAGGTTCCAGGGCTGAGCTCGCGACGCCACAAACGCATACATCCCGACATCCTTCGCAGAGAGGAGCTCTAATCCTCCCAAACGCATCGGCAAAGACGTCATCCGCCACTGTAGGTCACCAAAGAACGCCCCCCACATACCATTATGTCTTCAATGGCTTCCTTTAGGCCCTTGCAAAACATAACACTGCTTTATCCATCATAGGGGGTTGGCAGGTCCGCAACCCAAAAAGCAACTTAGCAACCCCCATACAAGACTAGAGCAAGAGGAGTTCACTCTGGGGATCCCCTAAGGCAAGGCAAGAGTTTCATAAGTTCAACCCCCATATAAGACTTGAGCAAGAGAAGTTCACTCTGGGAATCCCTAAGGCAAGGCAAGAGTTTCATAAGTTCAACCCCCATACAAGACTTGAGCAATAGGAGTTCACCTGCTAATTTTGTCAAAGTTTTGATGTTTATTTTAGTTAATATCGACATGGAAATAAAAATGTACAAGAAAGGAATGTGTTATGTACAAATGATCATTGCATTTTTAACCGAAAGAATTTAAAAGAAACGAATATTTATTAATTGACCGAAAGAATCCAAATTTCACCTAAAACAAAATGCTTTGTAGCTAAAACTTTAAAATATGCAACTAATATTTGTTATAAATGAGGATTTCATTAATGCAAAAGTAACGTAATGCAGCTAAAGCGTTGCTTTATGAGAAACTATTATAAAGCTTGAATAGACATTAAATTAAAAACTAAAATGCAGGTGAAACAAATAATACTCTTTTAACTAAGCAATATTATTTGTTTTTGATAATTATACCTTTTTTATAATTAAAATAAAACCTACTTAAGAAATGTGAAAAAGTGTCCATAACTCACAAAACAATCATCATAACATATGTTTAATAATTTAGTTTTTATTATTTGTTCATTTAATGCATAATGTACACGATAAATTAATTCAAACATTAATTACATTTTAATAATCTCATTTTTAATTAAGTTACAGATAATTAGTTACTAGTTACACTTTTCCACTAAACTCTCAATTTTAGCTTTATGGTTTTCAATTTTGAAATAAAGTCTTCTTTCCACCAACCATCTCTTGTTATCTCCCTTATTTTATCTCTACATTATATTTATATTGTATTAATAAGCATATAGGAAAGGCAAGAATGATCATTTGCCACTTTTTTAAAATGTACAAGCCTCAAAAGCATGTTGTACAATGGTTCAATATTTTTTTTTTTAAATTTAAAGGGTGCAAATTGCGAAGCATGATGCACAACATTTTCTTGGGCGACGTTTAGTGGTCATAGTAGCGGTGACGGTGGTCGGTGGCAACATGGAGTGACAACAATAGTGAGCGGTGGCGGTGGTCTATGGGTGGAAGTGGTTGGTGATGGAGAGTGTCGGTGGTGGTGGCTGGTGCTTGGTGGTGGGTGGCGGTGGTTGGCGGTGGAGGTGGCGGTTAGTGGTGGTTGGCGGTGGTCAACGGTGGTGGTTAGCGACGGCGGTAGTCGGTGGGTGGCAGTGGTTGGTGACGGAGAGTGGCGGTGATGGTCGATGGGTGGTGGAGGCCGGTGGTTGTGGGTGGTGGTGGTCGGCGATGGCGATGGTCGGTGGTGATGGGTGGTAGTGATAGAGATGGGTGGTGGTGGTGATGAATGGTGACAATAGGAATGGAATGGAAAATAAATAGAGGGGGTGGATGGAATAAATTTTGAGGTTTTTAAAGGGAATAGAACGGAGGACGTAATGGATTATTCCTTAACCTTGATCAACAAAACGCCTATTTTCTCATTCCATTGTAATGCTCCATTTCAATCCGCCTCTCATTCCTGCATACCAAACGCTACTTACTTCCTCTCATTCCTGTTCTTCTCTTTGCCCCTTCCTCTTTCAATCAACTACCAATAAGCTATGACCACAGCCTTCCGACGAATACAATGGTTAGATCAGAGAGACTATGACCATCATCACCATCGTCCCTTTTGTTGATCTGCAATTTCTGGTTTGTACAGTAAATTTCTTTTATGCACAAAATTAGGGCTGCTTAAAGTGGTTTGCTATTTGTGTTCTTTTACTGAAGTATTTAGGGTTTTGTTTCAGATTTGATACTTGATTTCACGTTCAAAAGGCTTGCATCAAAATTTCAAATCGTAAGTGCTAATTTTCTGTTTTGATACCATGGGATGGATTTGATCTCTTATATGTGAATGTGTGCTTCTACTCATCATCTTTCCACCAAATGTGAAAGTGGATTTGATTTACTTGGAACATTCTTCTTCTTTGATTCTTTCATGGCTTATTGTTAATTTTAATTGTAAATTTTCTTAATATCTTGAGTTAACTGCAATTTGTGTCCCTGTGGTTTAGAGGAGTTGGCACCTTGCACCCATTTTTGAAACCCTTTGCACTCTGAGCCACTCTCCTTGTATTTTCTTGCAGTATGAGCCCAACTGTTAACTTTCCACCCACTTAAACGTCGGATACAAGGCGAATTTGTAATTTTCCATCCAAATTAATCTTAATCCCTTACCATTACAACATTACTGATCGATTAAAAAAACCTAGTCAAACAAACAACAGTAATGGCAGATTGGTGTTTCAATAATCAGCCTAGGTATTTTATCAGCCTTTTGTACATTATCTGCAAGATCTTTAAGTGTATCCATTTCTCTTTGCAAAGCATCTTTCTTGAGCTGCAATTGGGTCAAAGCTCCCTGACAATTCGCCAATGTTACACTACATTCACTTAAATCTTCATTAGCAATAACCACAGCCGCCTCTAACTCTCCCACTGGATTCAAGCTTTCTTTTGCAACTTCTAACGAATTAATAGCCAATTTAAGCCTATCTTTAAATATAGAAAGAGCCATTATTGCACTCTGAACAACTTCTTTAGTAGCAATCTCTTCATTCTTAATGTTTTCGAAAGAATTCCTAACTGAATCGAGATTATCTTGAGCAAGTGAAGCTTCATCTCTTAATGCTATTGCTAATTCTGATATTTTTTGAGCTTTCTCTTCAAACATGGTACTTCGATTGTAGCAGGGTCGATTGTAGCATGATAATAATGGGGAAAGAGTTAGGGCTCCTTGGTTGATTGCATCAGTTTGAAAAAGCGGATGGATGGGTATTTTAGTAACTTCAATCTTTTTTTAACGTTTAAGTGGATGGAAAGTTAACAATTGGGCTCAAACTGCAAGTAAATACAACGAGAGTGGCTCAGAGTGCAAAAGGTTTCAAAAATGGGTGCAAGGTGCCAACTCCCCTAAACCACAGTGATGCAAATTACGGTTAACTCTAATATCTTTTTATTAATTTATTTGATTAGAACTAATGGCTTTTTGTTGACATCATATTATCATTATCATTGGTTAACTCTTAAGTTTCTTTGAATATTAAGAGCAGCATGTAAACGGTAAGTAATAACAAACACCGTCTTTTGTTTATGCTAGATAGATGTATGGTAAGTTTCTAATTTCAAAATCCGATACCATTTACGCATCCCTGATTCCCTGAAATCAACATGCCAAAAAGAAAAATAATTGTTTTGAACAGCAATTCTTTTAATTCGTGGTGTTAATCACTCCAACTTACTCATTAAACCTTTATTTGTTTATCACCGTAAAGTAAAACTTTTAACTTGATTTTATCAACGCTATATGTGACTCGTCACTTTACAAGTTACACCATTTTTCAATTATAAGCTGTCATATATTATCACAAAATTTGTAGATACACTAACATGCGACTTAGCTATGCATTATGGATGGTATCATGAGCTTTAATGGGTTACTAAAACTTTTTCACTTTCAAATTTAATTCCCTACACTTTTCATCTTTTACATTTTGTGTTTTACGTTTCGGTCAAAATTTTGCAAGTTAACACGCCATAACATGCGTGTGTGGTTCAATGTTTTTACGTCTAATTATTTTAGTATTTTACCATTTAACGGTCTTGTTGCAACGAGCTAGTCCTAGATCGACTTAGTAAACGAACTTTGTTTTAGGCTCAAGCTTGATAAGGCTCGGCTCGTTTCGAGCTTTTATATCTTGTCAAGATTCAAATAAGAGAAGAAGAGCTAGAGAACAGAAATATGCAAACATTCATAGTCATTTATTATTTTATTATGATAAAGATTTGTTAAATAATAAGTTTGTGGGTAAGATATGTAAAATGTGAAAAAGAAAAAAAAAAGTGTCACTTAGGCTTTATAACTCATGAGTCACTTTTCACATTTCACTCTTACTAAGACCATCCATAATCGTAAGGTGAAATGACATGATGTTGCCACTTCACACCCAAACATGCCTCGACCACCGCCTCCTTAGGTGTGATCTTGCAAAAATTGGTTGAGGCGTGTTTATAAAAACGACAGGTGATTATGTGAAGTGGCTTGAAGATTACACTTTCCACGTAGATGCTCTTGATTTGTGGGAGGGGCTTGATCTAAGAGGTGTGTTGTGATGGTTTGAAACGTGAGCCAGATGCATTACTGTAAAGTTTGAGAACTTAGGGGTATTTATGCACATGTTGTCATTCTTCACCTTCCCTAGTCACCACGTATCACAACGTTTACCTTTCTCTGCCCTGTCCCGTAAAACCTCCCACGCCCCACACTCAGGCATTCAACCCCCTTACATGCCCTTTCGTTGCGGTGTTCGTGCCTGCGCCCTGTTGATCTGGCACTCCATCACACACCATATGAGGTAGTCTAAGAACTCAGTTGGTGATTTATTGCACGATAAATAAGAGACGATTTTGTTAATCTCTACCATAGAATAGAGAATATTTGTAAATATGTGATTTTAAAGAGCCTATAATAAATAAAAAGTTTTAGTTAAAGATTAAGGAGTATATTAATTATCTTTCAAAAAAAAAAGGGGAGTATATTAATTGTAAAACAGATTCGGTAATATAACTCTAGACGACTTTATAATTTTCTCTATATTTATTTACTAGCTGATTACCCCGGGAAGGTCCCGGGGTTAAAAAATCTAATTTTACGTGATAACCTATTGCAAATGGCTCAAGTTAACTAACCACAAAATCTCTCAATCATTGCATGTTCATAGTATTCTAATTAGTAATAACTCATATTCCCTAATCTAAAACCTAATCAGTAATCATCTAAAGGATCACTTAAGTAAGCTGCAACTATTCAAAAACTCATCACATCTCTTTAATTTCTCACATTCTAATGGCTCCTATAATTCCTAACTTAATCAACTAAACAAACACTTAAGTTGGAAGTTGTAACCATTGCATCTCATTATGCCACGTGGCATAATCAAGAGATGGTTGAGGCCACCATTGAACGCCACGCCAGCAACTATCAATTCTTCCCGGGAGCGTCCCGGGGTTGAAAAATATAACCATTCTAATAATACTAATATTAATAGTAATAATTATTACTCTTGTAATTAAATAAATAAAAAAATAACATTGCTATAAGCTGACACCATGTGTTGCAGTATTGCGCGATTCTTTCTCCTAGCTTCTCTTGATTAAGTATACCTAGTAAAATTCCAATGATAACATGGCGATTGGGCTGATTTTCAACATCGTAGATAAGAACCTGGTTTAAAAGAAAAAACATGATTAATGAATAACATGAACAGTTTGTGTGTTTTTTTCCTGTATGAACGAAACCCCACAAAAAATAGTCGATTTTTTCTCCGTTTTTTATATAGCACTATGGTACTCGTTGGAAAGATAATAAAACGTTCGTTAATTTGGTGTAATTTTTTTCTTTAAAAAATCCCGTATATAAAAGATATAAACGTTTAAAAATTATGGGAGGAAATATGAGAGAGAAAATTTTAAATTTATTTTTAAATTATTTTTTTCTAAAATAACTCAATTTAATTAAAAAAGGAAATAATTCAAAAACAATAAAATCTTTCAATTATGATGACACGTGGCAGTTTCATGGAGAGGTTGAAGGCACCATTGCACGCCACGTCAGCAATGTTCAATTCTTTTATATATATTAAATAGATTGTCCTTTATCCTATACAATGCTAGAAGAAATAGTTTCTTAAATAGACAAAAGAACATGGGCGGATGTATATTGTTCAGGACGTAGTCCCGGGACAACAATCTTTTTTTAGTTGTATATATACATGTATATATAGTTTTTCGAGTGACATCAATGTTTTTTTTATGGTGACTACATTAGACCCAACTCAATTCCAGTTAAATGAGCTCAAGTCTAATTTTTAAGTAGATAAAAATATAACCTTTTTACAAGGCCACTCCACTATTTAGTCCATTAGGAGGAAGGGGCGCTTATAGGATTCACTTTTCACTTAACTGATTTCAACTAATCATGCACTGCCACATCACTTAACTGATACACTTTTTTGGAAGCAACACTCCACTGATTCTTTTATTTATTATTATTTAAATTCAAATCTTAATCTTTGTTTTTTTTTAATTCACACGGTTTTACCACCGAACGGTCAGATTTCTTATAAACCATCCTACCAACACGGTTAAAAATAATTATGTGCATTAAAATTGGTTTCATCTAACCGTCAGAAATATTGAATTTCACATCCAATACGGTTGAAATTTTTTTGTAAATAAACCATTATACCATGGTGGTGAAAACACAGTTCAACATCAACAAAACCCACACCTTCAAAATGACTCGCTGGACCGAAAATGAAGAAATGGTTGTGGTCGTGTGCGTTAAAGACGCACAAAACGACCAATCCTTGCAACGCCAACCCCGTAGGGGCTCATAAGACCATTGAATTTATATTATGTGTTTTTTTAATGACGATATTTTTTTATTATTGTATAATATTTTTATTATGTGAGTAACCTTATTTGACCCGAACCGTCAAACCGATCCACTCGAAAATATTTATGTCCAGTTCTACAAAATTAAAATGTCTAAAATAGTGACATCATTAAAAAAAATTCTGGATCCGCCACTGCAAAAGAACAACTTTTTTTTTGGAACGTAAACTTCATTAAAACGGCAAAAACCTCAAACCGAGGCCGCCACACAAAACCTTACAAAATATACAAAGGATATTGCACCCAACTATTCCAATCTACGTTTTTGAACCTAGATCGGTGTTTAAACCATAAAAAAGAAAAACATTTAACACTAGCTACCACCTCAGCAATTCTAGGCGTAGACCCCTCAAAAACCTTATTATTCCGGACCTTCCATAGGGCCCAACACGCAATCATAACGATGCCCCGGATAATCCTCTTGCCCCAAGAAGAAAGCTGAATCTGATCTTGAATCTGCAGCAGAGTATCCACAGACAAGGTACCGTAAGACCTGATTTTGACCCAACTGAAAACTGCAGCCCACATTCCCCCTACGAACCTACATTCTGCCAACAGATGCGAAGCCGACTCATCAAAAACCTCGCACATCGGACAAATACAGTTCTGAATATTAACTTGTCTCTTGACCAAAGCTACACGGGTCGGTATACGTTCCTTTTCGCTCCTCCACATGAAAATGTTAACTTTTAAAGGAACCCAAGATTCCCAATGAAAACGTTGCTGAAAATGCCCAGGAGCTGCTGTCCTCAATGCTTTTTTAACAGAAGCGACCATAAAATCTTTATTATCATCCAAATCCCACCGCAATCTATCCTTACCATCCGATAACTGAACCTGGGCTAACATGTTTTGCAAATCTTGCGTTTCCGAGATAGACTCTACCGTGTCAGTTCTGAAGGCCCCCATATCCACCACAAAAGTAGACCCATTAACTGTTTTTAATCTATCTTGGATAAAACAGTTTTTCAGTTTTTCCCCAGCATACATACTCGGCCATCTTTCCATTAATGGTACAGAACCGTACCAAATATCTTTCCAAAACCGGATGTCCCTTCCATTCCCTAGATTATAAGAAAAGAAATATTTAAGAGCCTTACCCCTAATCCGAAGCTTGTCTAGAAACATAGCAATCGTCTTCCAACACCCGGGGAACGCTTTTTTAATAGGGAGAAATTGCCACCTATTCCTCCTCCCATGAATATTTGTAATCACACGTCTCCATAACCCATTGCTTTCAACATTAAATCGCCATGCCCACTTAACCAAGAGAGCCGTATTAACATCCGAGAGCTTAGTAATACCCAAACCTCCTAACTTTATAGGTTTAGTCACTATCTCCCAAGCCACCCAACTTATGTTTCTACCATCCTCCCCCCCCCCCCCCCCCCGGCCCAAAGGAATTTTCTCATCATTTGTTCAATACGATCAAGCACCGCCAAGGGAGCCCTATAAAGTGATAAATAATAGACTGGGAGGCTCGATAAAACAGATTTAATCAAAGTGAGTCTCCCACCTATGGACAACAATTTAGACTTCCAAGAAAGAAGCCTATTCCTGACTGCATCCAACATCGGCTCCCAATTTGAGATCCTGTTCATATTAGCACCCACTTTGATCCCAAGATAATTAAACGGAAATTTACCAACTTTACATCCCAACAAATGTGCCATAGAGTCCACGACATCCTCATCAACCCCCAACCCGAACAAAGAAGACTTATGAATATTAATCCGCATTCCCGAGCACATATGGAAAACCCTCAACAAACGGTTTATAGCCACCACATTCTCATTACTCCAATCCCCCATAATCAAAGCATCGTCGGCATATAACATGTGGCTAACAGTAGGACCCTCATTGGATAAAACCACACCTTCAAATTCTCCCAAAGAACACGCTTTAGACACCATTCTATCCAAAACCTCCATCACCATGAGAAACAGAAAAGGGGATGACGGGTCTCCTTGTCTAAGACCCTTTTGACAGGCGAACTCAAACGTAGGGGAACCGTTAACCAACACCGCAGACCTAGCAGAAAGAAGAATGCCTTTCACCCAAAGAACCCATCTATCAGGAAAACCCATTTGCACCATGACTGATAACAAAAACTCCCAGTTCACATTATCATAAGCCTTTTCAAAGTCTAGCTTCAACAGAAAATACTGATTACCACTTTTTTTCGCCCAAGTAATCAGCTCATTTAGAATCAGCGGACCATCCAAAATTAGCCTATCTTTAATAAAAGCAGACTGAGACTCTGAAATAATATCCCCAATAATCTTCTTAATCCTGCCTGTAATAACTTTGGATATGAGTTTGCTAATCACACCAATTAGATTAATCGGTCTATAGTCCTTCAACCCCACTAGAGTCTTGACTTTAGCCACCGAAGTAATAAAAGAAGTACTACATTCCTTATTTATAAGCCCCGAATCATAAAAATCAGCGAACATATTCAGGAAATCATCCTCCAAGAACCTCCAAAAATGCTTAATAAACCTGAAATTGAACCCGTCAGGACCCAGAGCTTTATCCGAACCACAATCAAACACTGCTTCCTTAATCTCTTCCTTAGAGAATGGAGCCACCAAATCATCAACCTTCTCTGTAGGCACCTGTTTCAAATCATCACAAAGAAAAATCGGCCTACGATCGTAAGCCTCATGAAAATGATTACGGAAAAACCGGAAAACCTCCTTCTTAACATAAGAAGGCCGAGAAACTCAAACCCCGTCGACTAACAAACCCGGAATAGCATTAGCCGCCTTCCTCCCATTGATGCAACGGTGAAAAAAACCGGAGTTGTCATCCCCCATAGAAGCCCACTTTATCCGAGGCTTTTGATGTAAATCTTTATTTTTTAAGAATAATAATCGTTCCACCTCCTTTTTACTCTCTTCCCAGACCCATTTCTCTTCCTCCTCTAAATCCCTATCCTCCATAATTCTTTCAAAAAACGTAATGTCATTTTTCAAACCTTCGAAGACCTCTTCCTCTTTATTATGCACCGTTTTCCACCACTCCCTAAGAGCTACTCTAGCGGCCGCTAACTTCTTTTGAATTCTAATATCCGAAGGACCCTCAAAGCTGAATTTTTCAAAAGCCTCAATCACCACCTTCTCACAATCTTCTCGATCTAACCACAAATTAAACCATCTGAAAGGTTTTGCTCCAAAATTAGAATCACACAAGGTAAGTAGTAACGGGGAATGATCTGATCTCTCCCTCGGGAGGGCCCTGAGACAAGCAGCCGGCCACCTACAAAAAAATTCTTGGCATACCAAAATACGATCAATTTTGCTTAATTTAACATCGTCACCTGAGCTTGCCAAAAAAGTAAACTTATTCCCACTCATATTGTACTCATGTAGGCTGACATCATCAATAAACAAGTTAAAATCATACGCCATAACACTATTAAACTTAGAATTACGCCTCTCCTCCTTCCATCTAACCGTATTAAAATCACCAAGCAGGATACACATACCCCCTGTCCCCTGAATCAGAACCTTTAAACGTTCCCATAGAAGCCTTTTTTCACTAGCCTTCTGAGGCGCATAAATATTAATAATATTAACCAACGACCCATCCTCCACTAAAGTCCCCGAAGTGAATAAGAAATTCCTATCACTAACCGAAGACACCTTACAAAATTTATTCGGGTTCCACAAACTAATCAGGCCTCCTGACTTCCCTGTAGACCCAACCATATCAAAATCAAAATTCATATTTCCCCCAATACTTGAAAAATCAAAAGCTTTCCCGTCAGTTAACATGGACTCTTGAATCGTCAAAAAATCAACCTTATGCGTCCTAGCCAACCCTTTTAACCAAACAACTTTACCGACATTACCAATCCCTCTAGAATTTACAGATAAAAAATTCATTTAAAACCCGATTGTAACCCTGTACCTTTAACCGTCTCCGAGAGTTACTGCTCGAACCCCTCCATTTGAACACCCAATTTCTGTGCGAAGGTCTTCGTTCCCTCTTCCTCCGAATTAGAATTGCCGACCTGCTCATTGTTAGTGTCATTCAAAATTGGGATTACCTCTACATCCACCTGTTCATCTTGTGCGATACCAGCAGACCCATCGAAACATTCCCCTGTGTTGCTAGTTTCTAAAACCTCACTTTCCTCTAACAACACTTGAAAAGAGTTCACAATAGGTACTTGGGGTGGGCCTCTGGATTTAACAACATTAACATCAATAGCTTGAATAATGGGTTCCAGCCCAAAGATGTCTTCCACTACGTGTTTGGGCTCCTTCAAAGGTCTATCGTTACTACTAAGTCTGCCACCACTATTGGACTGGCCCAAATTTGATTTTAAAAAATCCTTTTTTCTTTTATTATTTTTAAACAAATCCTCCGTAATATTAATTCCCGAAAGACATTCCAAATCCGGATCCCTTGGGTTACGGTCCTCATTAATGACTTCCATGTGACTAGACTCCTGATTATAAGGAAACGAATCCTCATTAATTGGAGTCATAAAAACCTTTCCCGAATTAACCTCCCCTTCCGAAACAGGCTCGTCCGCATTAACTCCATCCACCGGAGTTTGCTCCGGTACCGGATCCGACGACTTGCTACCTCCAGTATCAAACTTATCAATAAAGTCACCTAGCCAATCTGTCGCCTCCTCCTCCACCCACACCTTGATTGTTTTACCTCTCCACTTAATAAACAGAATGTCACGAATATGGCTGCCAGAATCCACCAGAATACCAATAGAGTGAAACGAAACGTCCACCTCTTTTCTTTCCACCGGAGAAGTTTTAACGACACAACCAAAGAAAATTCCAATCTCGTTCAACACGCGATCGTCCAGAAGACATAGGGGAAGACCATACACTCTAACCCATGCAAGACGTTCGAAGGTAGTCATCTGGCCTTCCCAAATCGACACCGAGCAGAACTTATCCAGCCTTCCTTTGAACTCGTCCTTCGCCATAACCGCATGGTTGTTGTTTCTAAAAATTATCAGACACATAAAACCTCCCAAACACCTTATCTCTCCTTCAGCCAAACCCATCTCCCTCAAAATGTTTCTAAGATTGACCAGCACCCACAAAGACGCCACCCTGACCACCACTGCCCTACCATGAAGCTTTTCAAACGCCACTATGCCATCGTCAATATTCATCGTTTTACCCACCGCAGCACCAGAGAAAGCTTCTTTGAACGACATGTTGTTACCTCCGGTCTTGTTATTGAATTGAGAGTTGACGTTTTGATCTCTAAACCGAAAATCCTTTTTTTCTTCCTTGAAAGTCCGATGATCATTCACCTCACCATCTTCTAGCACAAATCTATCCACGTTAAAAGCCAGCCGGAATTCTCCCATACGAATTGCAGATAGCCTCTTCACCATCTCCACACGATCCTTGACATCGACGAAAGACACAAACCCGAATCTCTTTCCTTGCCTATCCCGTTTTTTTGCTATGTAAATGTCAAATATAGTACCATACCCTCGAAGCACCAAAGCCAAATCCGAGCCACTACAGCGATCAGGAAGATTTGACACGTAAAACTTCGTTAATCTTGCTTGCACCTCCACCGGAATTGGTTTCCGGCGAGTACCCATATCTAATATGATTTAGACAAAAAAATATCTTCAACTTGAAAGTAGCGTACTTAAAAAACTTGTTTATTTGATTAAAGTTAAAAGGAACATATTCCATCTATATACGTTCTTACAAATTTACAATACTCTTTCCATTTAAAGGAAAAGCACTCCGTATTGTCACACTCGCTTTTGGTACTGAGATGAAATGTATTTATATAAAAACATGTGTAGTGGGGGGCTTTATATATAAAGTCCGAGGGAGGCTAACGTATAAAGTTTCTTAACGTACAAAGTGTAAGAAGCATTCTCAGCCATTAGATTTAGGCGGTGGCAAGATAGTAATTAACAATCCTAATCATATTTTGGTTAATCTAACCAAGGGTAAATTAGGAAAAACACGTTTAAATTTCTGTGAAATCATAACAACAGACATAATCGATGCAAAAAAATTCAACGATTGAACCTGATTTTTCATTGTTTTCAACTCGATTAAACGTTTAGAATGATTAAACAATCAAAAACATTCGATTACAAACAAAATCAAAACGTATTTGCAAAAATAGAAAAAAAACAGAATATGATAATTCAATCGATAAAATTAGTCGAATCATATTCAAAAATCACTATCAACGCATGTATTATTCACAGAAACGAACGATGTTGATAATAGAAGAAGAATTAAAGAAAAAAATGGCTTTCAAAAAAGTTTCAGACGATGAAGATCAGAAACTGTTAAACATAAAATCATAAAACACACTTGGTTTTTTTATAAAACGCATTTGGTTTTTTAAACACTATTTAAACTGCTTTTTACAAAACATACTTGGTTTTTTATAAAACGCACTTGGTTTTTGTAAAACGCATTTGGTTTTTTAAACACTATGTAAACTGGTTTTTACAAAACACACTTGGTTTTTTATAAAACGCACTTGGTTTTTGTAAAACGCACTTGGTTTTTGTAAAACGCACTTGGTTTTTGTTAAACGTGGTTTTTGTAAAACGCACTTGTTTTTTGTAAAATGCACTTGATTTTGTAAAACGCATTTAGTATAATTAAAACACACCTTTTCCCTATTTTCCTCTGTTTTCCTCCAACAAACAAACAGCTATATTCACACACAGTTGAGGTAAGGTTTTTATGGATTGGTTGTTTTTTTTTTCTTTTTGTCTTCTTTTTCCTTTGTTTTGTGATTAGCAAGAGATACAGAGATGTTGGCTTGGTTGTCTTCTCCGAAGATAGAGGGAAGTGACTAGATCTGAGCCACGATTGAGGTTGGGTTGAAGTCGAACAACATGAAAGGTTTTGAAGGCGTCGGAGGTTAGAGGAGAGAGGGAGCGATGAGGCTTTGGTCCGGCGGTTGGGTCAGGCGGTGGTGGTGGTGGTTGTGGTGGTTAATGAACGCTTTGAAGGAACATTACCTTTTAGGCTTTTACCCCCTTTTAGATCAACCATAATTGTGTTAGTTAGAGTTAACTAGGGTTTACACGTGTTAAGATGTGGTGGCTTCTTACACTTTGTAGGTTAAGGATACTTTGTATCCTATACTTTCTCTATAAAGCCCATTTCTGATTGGTCCACGTGGCTGCTAAGTCAGCATGGAGAGATAAAGTGAAAAAGGGGTGTAGTGGTGGTTATTTGTTTATAAAGCTCCTATTAATATTTTATTTTATCTTTTAAATTAAAAAAATAATAAAATAATAATAGAGAGAGAGTATGATGTGGCAGGCTATGATTGGGTGGAGATATATACTAACCGGCGCTATATGTCTCACGCCCAAACCATTTTTGCAAATATAAAGCCCCTATATATGTAATGGTGTTTGGGGCTTTATTTTACAAAAATGGCGCCCAATAGAGCCCCACTACGGTTGGTCTAAGATAAAATGTAATGATAACCCATAAATCGAGCAAATAGTGTTAAAAAAAGAAGAAGCAAAATGTGTAAATTAATACATATCAAGTAAACAACTTAAACTTGATTAATCTGATTCGGTTTTAAAATTGTATAGATAAGAATATTTTTAAGACATGATAGAATATCAGAACTAGAACTTCTTGATTGGGGCTATCATAAAGTTATCTTCTCTATCTATCGACTACAAATATGAGTCCAACTTATATTTTTCTAGTTTTTAAAAATGATTCTGTGAAATCCTATAATCGAAGGGCTGGTGCACCTCTTTGGTTTTGTCTAGTGGTGTGAATTTATAACACAGCACAAATTATCCTATATTATCCTATATTTTAATAAACGAAGTTCATGAATAGTGCATATTCCAACCACTTTTCTCCACGTCTAATCCTTAGCTGGCATGTCCTGCTGAAAACACGCATCCTCCACCGCCTACCATCATATGTGTCTTCCACTCTTCATATACTACCATCATCTTCAAAACCAAGTGATTCTCTTTTGTAAATCTGAATGCTCTCTCTCTCTCTCTCTTGTACTGACAGAGCCTCGCAGCCCCTTTTCGCCTACAGATCTGCTGCTCCTCCATACTGTCTCATTCCTACGGTTCTTTCGGTGAGAACGACGGTGATGTTGTGAACGACGTTGTACGTCACCGATTGAACGATTGGTGAACGACGTTGTACGTCACCGATTGAACGATTGTTCAAGGGTGCCGATTCGCCGTGTCATCTGATGTCGTGAACGGCGATGTACAAAACGGAACCGATTGACCGGTTGTCGAAGGGTGTACGTGCGCCGTTTTCGTTGGATGGTGGCGGTGGTCGTCGTTGACACCGATTCATCGGTTGTTGGTGTCGTTTCGCATAAGGTATTATTGTTTCCTTTGCATTGTAAATGGTGTTTGTTTGAGGGTGTAACACTTTTGCTTTCTTCTCTATGTCAGGTTTAGGCTACTTCTGTGTGGATTTTGACATCAACTGGTTTGAATTAAAGGTAATATACTTCTTATCTCAATGACTTTTGCAATTGTGCTTTGTTTGTTTTTGGGTTTCTATTCTAATTCCCGGTTTTGTTTTCGTATTTTTGGTTTCATGTTTTCTTGTCTTAAAATTGGGCTCTTTTATGATGGTATGGATTTAATGCCATTTTTATTATATAACGACTTGCTAATTATATGTATGCTTCTCGGTGAGTAATCGGCCGATGCATGTGTTGCTCATATGATTAGTCAGCTTTGTATGGTACCTGGCTCTTTGTTAACATGCTACCTGCTGCGTTTGTAGTGTACTTATGAACCTTCCTTTCACTGAACTTTTGTCTAGACTTCGTTAGAATGGTTATTCTGATTCTTTCTATTATAATGGAAATTTTTTAGGCATGTGTGATAATGCTATTTTTTGTGGACCTTCTTATGTCAAACTGTCAAATCTCACGGGGCATTTGTGCTTATGATTCGAGACATGTTTACAAGGATTGTGGTCTCATGACATGGTGTGTGCATAGTTACTTTGCTTTGATGTTTACTTGAGGCTTTTTGTATATATTTTGACAAACTTCCATTACCTTTGTACATTTATAAATATTCAATAATGGTAGAAAAATTTGCGGCCTTACGACATAGGTCGTTTTATCAAATGCGCAAAGTGTTAGAGAGGCTGCCCTGGTTCGATTCCTGTCACCCGTTTTTTTGTTTGTTTTTTTTTTATTCTTCATTGTCATTGGTTGAGATGACCAATAGTGTGTCTCCACCAAGACCCTACGTGGCCTTTAATCTGGCTCAAAATGGATGTAGGTTGTTGTGATGGATATAGTCCGCAATTACAAATTCGTTAACAAGGTAAGTGCTTTTTTCCTTCCAAAATTAATCGCTTGAATAAGTTTTTTTTTTTTAAATTTATGTACTTTTATGATTGATTAACTTGGAGAGTAATCTATGTGTAGGCTTCAATTTACTAGAAAGGAAGTTACCAAGTAGTTATCGCATGGTGAAGAGGTTTATGGGATTGTCTATGTAAGTCCAGTTCTAAAAGAAAACTTTTTTTTTTCCTACAGAAACTATTGAAGGAAGCCATGCTAAATAGTGATAGGCAAATAGTCAAATAGAGGATCTGGTGGTAATATAATTTCATTCTTTAGTTTACCTCTTCTTTCCCTTTATTGTGTTTGCATCTGTGTATCTCTGTTGGTTTGATTTTGTTTCCTTCAGTTTAGATGCTTATATATATTATTATTTCATAATGCGGGATTTGAAAGCTTCTCTTGAAAATGTAGGAAATGTCATTTATGATCCTATGAAAATATTCTATTTTGCAATCATATCAGTGGAAACCAGTTTATGAGTAATAAATTTGACATCATTAGACGTTTACTATCTAAAATTAGTAATGTTTGAATATCTATATAAAAAACATTTGACATTTTTTTTAAGAATCTATAACACTAATGTTTCGTTCGGTTCACATGATATTTTCTTAAAGAAATTGAATTCAAATAAAAGAAAACTTCTTATTTATACAACATTAGAAGGGAGAGAAAAAAGTAATAATCTCTCTTTTGTTTTGGGTTAACCAAGCATGCCTAAAAGCTAAAATATGTGTTTCGGTCCAGATTAGCTACTCACGAGACATTAATTTATTTTAATTCCTCGGATGACTGTTTGTAACTACATATACTGTCAACTGTGGCTAATTAAGAATTGGGTTTTTATGCACTTATATTTGTACTAAGAGCTGTTTGGCAGCCAAGGTCAAGAGGAAGCTTAGAATTGGTAACTTCGCCTTCCCCCCAAGATGAAAGGTTTTTCCAACTGTTGTTGATCGTCCCAAACCAAGGTAATGTTCTAGAGTTTCTTTTATGATTCGTTAGCCTAACATCCCTTCAAAATTGTATATTTATGTGATGTTTTCTTTGTTATGTTTAGCATAATTGTTGCTTCTAGATTGGTATGAATAATGAAAGCTTCACTTAAAAGATTGTATATTATCCTATATCTTAATAATTGTATTAAAGTCGTGGATCTCATCTAATCGCTGATTTGGTTGACGAATTAGGTTGATGGGCGTTTATAACGTGGGGGTAAGTACACATCATGTGCAAGTGTTCTATGTCATATTTGGTGACCTGTAAGAAATTTGAAATCCATATAACCTACTAATTTGTGATTTGCAGAAGATCAGGGCCAGATTATGTTCGATAACTCCACTTCCCAAATCTGTTAATGCCATGAGCATTTGAACCTGAACTCTTATAGCTTTCAAGTGGACATGGAAGCTTTCTCTCATCTCACTAACAAAGATATTGCATATGATTCAAGATTCTCTTTGATGTGGTTGAGGGTTCAGGTCCATGGATAATAGGAAATTCGCGTTCGCCTTTTAAAAAAACTGATTTTAGGCGATTAGAACATGTAATAGAGACCAACCGTTCATTTAATAAATTTACTGTAATTTTATTTTTGTGCTATTTGTATGTGAATTCATTTGGGATTGACATCGGTTAGACGCTGCCGAAGCAACGCGAGGCTAAGAATATAACTAGTTAGTTTGATATAAGCTTTACCAACTAGGATAGAATTTGATTGTTGTGACACACCGTTAAGATGAACTATTATACTATATTAGACCTGGCAATTTCAACCCATCAAGTTGAGTTTGGGTTGTTTTAGGTTTAAAATTTGACCTTGTGGGTTAAAATGGGTTTAGTATAATTTTCAAGTGGGTTAGGATGGGTAATTTTAATTGTAGGAAATAAGTAAGTGGGTCAGGATGGGTATGTCAAAAAAAACAAATGGGTCAGGATAGGTATTTTTAGATAACTATATACAAATATGAATTAAAACTCATCCAACACCAAAAGTGTTCTTGCCTAATAGAAATCAATGTCATTAAAAACAAAAAATTATATCTTTTGCATTTGATGATCACCCCAGTCGGTTCGAAACCGTTCGGGTCATTAACAGACGGGAATGTTGAAACAACACGGGTCGTTAACGAGACCGATCTCATCGAAACGGTTCGAGTCGTTAGCGGGTTTGATCGAGTGCAAATGATCTGGGTTGTTGACCGGCCCCCGTTCGGATCGAAATGGTCTGGTCGTTGACGGGCCCGGTCGGATCGAAACGGTCCATGTTACTAACGGGATCGGTCAGGCCGAAACGGTCCGGGTCGCTAACGGGCACTGTCAGGTCGAAACAGTACGGGTCGCTACAGGACGGGTCAGGTTGAAACGGTCTGGGTCGTTACCGAGCCCAGTCGGGTCGAAACGGTTCGGGTCGCTACCGGGCCCGGCCGGGTCAAAACGGTCTGGGTCGCTACAGGACGGGTCAGGTTGAAACGGACTGGGTCGTTATCGGGCCCGGTCGGGTCGAAACAGTCCGGGTCGTTGGCGGGCCGGGTCAAAACGGTCTGGTTTCGGTCCGGGTCGCTATGGGACGGGTCAGGTTGAAACGGTCTGGGTCATTACCGGGCCCGATTGCGTCGAAACGGTCCAGGTCGCTACGGGACGGGTCGGGTTGAAAGGGTCTTGGTCGTTACTGGGCCCGGTCGGGTCGAAACAGTCCGGGTCGCTACCGGGCCCGTTTGGTTCGAAACAGTCCGGGTCGCTACAGGACGGGTCAGGTTGAAACGGTCTTGGTTATTACCGGGCCCGGCCGGGTCGAAACGTTCCGGGTCGCTACCGGGCCAGGCCAGGTCGAAATGGTCCGGGTCACTACCGGGCCCGGCCGGGTCGTAACGGTCCGGGTTGATAACCAGCCCGATAGGGTCGAACCGGTCCGGTTCGAAATGAAATATTTTGGATCCCTTAAAATTTTATTATATAAGTTTATTTTTGTTTTTTTAATTTTAAATTTGTTTTTTTTTACTTTTTTTTATTTTTTATTTACTTTTTAAAATTTTTATTGTTATTTTAGTTTTTTTTTTATTTTAATCTATTTTGATTTGACCTATCCAAATCAAACCATCCAGACCCAAACCCATCCTGACCCAACCCATTCTAACCCATTTTTTAATCTACCCATCTTGACCCATACCCATCCTAACCCAAACCCATCCTGACCAAACAACCAAACCCACCCAACCTACCCATTTTACCACCCATATACTATATGTTAATTACATATACAAATGCCTTTTATTCACATATTCCTCGCATTTTCTAGTTTAAGATGATATGTGCATGTTTGGGTTTAATCTTAACTAGTGGTTGTCGGGTGGGTGTGCGGTCGGTTTTTTCCCAATACAAAGCGACAACAGTTTTGAGAAAATTTTATAACTATTCATGACGATTATAGGAAAGGAAATTACAATCTATTAATAAACGATGCTTTTGAATAGTGCAAGGCACTACCTCATTGGTCAACCATTGCGGTGCTGTCCTATTATTCGCGTATGTGGAGGCTTAATTTGGTTATTACACGCGTATTATTTGGGTGACTCGGTTACCTCCACATGGAGATGTCAGATGAGATAAATTATTGTTACTTCTCAGTTCTCACAAAACAAACCATGTGGTCTTTATCCTCCAAACCACAAACCAACCTCCTTCAAACTCTACTTCAATCTTCTTAATAGAGACCATCAACCCTTACATCCCCTCCTTACTCTCCACCTTCAATCCTTATACCGGATGCCACCGTAGGCGATCGGAGTTAAAGTCGAAAATGGAGCTGCGCCCATCTTCCTCCTACGATGGCCCGAAGAACCGGTCACTCGGTTAGGGTTCCGGCGAGTTCTCCGTACCGATGGGCATTGGTATGAACCTCGGTTTTCTATTCCACCCACTGACAACCGAATAATGCCGAATTCATGATATAGTTGGTAAGATCATTTAATTTGTGAATTTGGTTGTTAGATTGATAATCTACATACATTTGCCTTCTCCTTTGTTGAATAAAGCAAACATATAAATAAAAATAATAGGCGCGATTGTTTCTGGAGCATAATTGATAAAGGTCATTGATGGTTTTTTCTTATTTTTTTTTTTTAATAAAGAATCCTCATTCAGAGATATATATATATAACGGTTGGTGGGGGGTTTTTTAATTCAAGCTTTGGCTGGTAATTGGTATGAATTGTTTGGCAAATAAAATATAAGAAACTTTTGATGGTGATGTACGGTAAAACATAGACTCAAAATCAGTTTGGAAGTCTTGAATTTAGAAAATATTGAAAGGTTTGAATTTGAACTACTAGGAACATTGTTGTTGTATTATGAATTTACAATTGATCATTTTTTGTGATGATAAGTTACTGGTGAAACTTGAGTACTAATGAGTATCTGCCTTTTGCTCCTAACACACGTGATACAACACAAATAGCGGGTGTTTCATTCATGCTTCTTGATAAACTTTAATTACATCTTCTTTTTGGCTTAGTTACGGGTTGGTTGTAGGCTAACATCTTAAATAGGAGTATAGGATTGTTAGAATTTCTTTCATCACTTGAACTATATGGTTGGCACATGACAATGTTGATGCTTTCAACTTTGCATTTTAAAAAAGATAAACCTATAGTACTGAGAAATGAAAATGTGCAAAAATTAGTGGTTATTTCTGAGTTGTGACACAGAACTGCATACATACCATTTCCTAACTAATTTTCAATTTAATTTTGTATGTCATTATACTTTCTTTTTGTCACTTTTAAGCATGGATTGTTACATCGACTAGAGTAGTTGGGCGCATAGTATTCATAGAACGTTTGTATGTGTTTGGTATAATTTCTAACATGTATGTTTTGTTGCTTTAGGATCCCATAAAAGGGAAGGAAGGATATGAAGGTGATCAGGCGTCCCAAGGAACCGAAGCGACTGATCGGATATCTGTCACGTCACCCGCGCAACGCGCGGGGTTGAATTCCCCTAGTTAATTATAAAAAATGTAGCTATAATTCGTTTTTTAAGTACTACTACTCAACACCAATTTACAAAGAAATTACAGCAAGTGTTGGAACCTGTTGTTTGCTATTTACAGCTGTGTAGCAAGCAGGCAACAACAAGTCTTCTTTATTCTTTTTCAAAGATCCATAGACCCCAAAGAAACATCTCAGAAGACGACCACAATATATACGATCCAACCTTTGTTGACTCTTCTTGGCCGGCAAAACGACCTCGTTAACGGTGCCAAAACTGCGGCCAAAATCAGAAGAGTAAAAGCTTGTGGGAATAAGTTGGGTATTAGTGGCTATGAAGTGAAGATCAACACAAGAGAAATAACAGAGAAAACAATACAGCAGCACTAACCTAATTTAGAGATGATGGAAGTCGTGATTATTATGAGGGTACACAGCTGGCGGAAACGTGAACCATAGACGGGTGGCCGACCAGTTGGCTGGAAGTGGAACTCTTCCGGTAAGGAAGGGGGTGAAGGAGAAGGTAGAATATGAGAAGAGGAAATGAGTTGCCAAAAAAAAAAAAAAAAAAAAAAAGGTGGGAAATGGTGTTGGGGGAAACGTAAAAAGCTAGAACAATACTGTTCCACCGACAGTTAGTACTTAATATATATACTAATGAGTTTAAGTCAACTTCGGGTTGAATTCACAAATACGTTTAGTTAAGCGGGTCCTATTGGTGTCAACCCGCTGGGTTTGTGGGTTGACCCATTTTTATTTTCTTAGTTTTTAAATGCTTTTATACAACTTAATCTATTGGGTAATTTATGGTAAAATTTTATTTTCAAAAATAAATTGACATATTTTAAACATGATTGTTTCAATAAACGTAAAAGTAATATGTACATTTAGAAGTTTAAAGTATTAATTGACTAGATTATACACCGGGAATGTCCCGGAGTTGACAAATCTAATGTGACATATCAATTTTACATATGAAATAGAATGACGCGCTTTACAGTTACATGCAGGAAAGCTTCGGGTAACACCTAACGTAAAACAATTAACAATGTATCTCCAATATTAACGCCTAACCTTAAACAATGTATAACTCTAATATTAATACCTAATCTAAAACAACGTACAACTCCAATGCTAACACATGTTGAAAATGGAATTCATATTTACTGATTTGAACATAATTAGTGACTTGTCTATACATGATTAATGAATTACCTAAACACTTTAGGTATTTTTCCTGTATGAACAAAACCCCACAAAAAAATAGTCGTTTTTTTCTCCGTTTTTATATAGTACTATGGTACTTGTTGGAAAGATAATAAAACGCTCGTTAATTTGGTGTAATTTTTTTCTTTAAAAAAATCTCGTATAAAAAAGACATTAACGTTTAAAAATTATGGGAGGAAACATAAAAGAAAAAAAATCCTTTTTTTTTTATTTTTTTTTTCTAAAATCAGTTATTGTCCCATGGCATTCCACATAGCACACTCAAGGGGGAGGATGTCCTCTTTGAATGCTAGGAGAGATTTATTGTTTTCAATTATTATAATGGGGAATTGGATTTTAATAACCTGAACTATTTGAAATTGGCCACTGGCACCACAAACTAAAAAATTGGCCATATACAACCTGAACTATTAATATATTGGAATTTAGCACCCAATTAACTGACGGCGTTAGTCGGCTTACTGATGTAAAACTAGTGGCTGACGTGGCATGCTGACGTGTCAATCCACGTGGCATTTCATTAAAAAACTGATATATTTGCCACATCAGCATCATCATCATAAAAACAAAAAAAAAAAAAAAAAAAAAAACAGGTCTGCATTTTATAAGAAGTTAAGAACCCACATCATCATCACCAATCTTCCACAGCCTTCCACAACAACCGTCCATCAATCCAATCTTCCATAACAACCGTCCATCAATCTTCCACAGCCTTCATACCTTTCATCCCTAGTATCCCTCTTTATTAATCGATTATAGATCTGGAACGTTTGTAGATGGTGGATCATTTGTAGATATGGAACGAAAGCTTGTTATTCTTTACAACAACAACAACAACAACAACAACAACAACAACAACAATAATAATAATAATAATAAAGTGAAATTACCTGTGTGGTGAATAGAAACGTAGCCGACTCGCATTAATACCTTTCTCTTCCGATAAGGTACTGTAAAACCGCAACCGATGGCGGAAACATCGAGGTGTCACGTAGTGACGATTGTTCAATAGCTCATGGTACTAAATGTAAATTTGAATACATTGATTTGAATAATTTTACATTGAAAAGTATACAATAGTTCTAAAGCGTCAAGTCTAACTAAAATACAATAAAGTCAAAGCTTAAATATAAATCCAAAAGCTAAAAAGAAGCATCGCAAAAATAACCTGAAACATGTACGAAAATAGTATATGTCAATACAAAAATGTATTGGTGAGCATACCCTAATTTGAATACATATAGTAAGAAAAGTGTTTAGCAATTCATGTGCGGTACCATTTACAATTATGTAATAAGTAGTATCAGTCAAAACCAAGCCTATGAATGAGACTAACACATGAATAACCAAATGAATAATGAATTAACAAGACAATGACCAAGATTCTCTCAACAGAGTCTCAAGGGGGTATACCATAGTACTATTCATTGAAATGCTAGGCCGCCCAACGGTTAATGATTTTGACAAGCATAAATACACACCAAATCACATAAGGCAAACACACATGAGAATTGCACTAAGTATAAAATTAACATTTGATAATAGTGTACATGAGTAGCTCCAAAATAGTAAAACATGAAAAAGGGGAAAGATATACTCACAGTTTTTGCTAAGCGATAGATCCAACAAAGCTCGTCACAAAATAAAATTGGAAATTACGAAGAACTCAACCTAAATGTATAAGAATACTAATAAGGAAAATGACTTAAAAGTCTAAAGTATCTAGAATCTAAGGCATTAGGGTTCGCTATGCCGATTTGGGGAATTAGAGTTTTTGCGATAAACTCAATTTGATATTATATTTGTATGCAAAAATAAAATGATTAAAAGCTATGATTATGATAATAAAATTTAAATACTACTAATTGAATATTTAAAGAAAAATATGTTATGAATAACTAAGATAAAGAATAAGTTTAATTATAAATGCAAATAATTACAATAATTAATATTTATTGCATAATTAATTATAAGTTACTCAAATGATTCAACCAAATAAAATTTTGATATTCAACATGGGAATCTTTCTATTTTATAAACTTTTTTTTATAAAACAACTTTTAAATATGATAAATAAATAATTGATTTATTATGTATAATTAAACATAAATAAGACTAAAAATACGAGACATGATCCAAAAAATAATATTTTGTGAAAAATGATTATTTTCTGATGTAAAATAGTGAAAATAATTTTTCCATAGTTTTTTCCCAATTTATTTACATTTAAAACAGATTTATTGAATTTAAATCATGTTTAAATGGTTAAAAATAAAAAACTAATAAATATTAATCATTTCTTTACCAATAACTTAGAATTATGTTTCTGATGTACAATAATATTTCCACAAAAAAAAATTTAGATTAAAATCATTAAAAATGAATTTTTAATCATTTAACTATAATTAAAATAAATTAATTTAATAAAAATATGAAAATAAGTTATTTTCCACAAACTAAAAATATGATAATTTTCTATGAGGTGTCACAATACTACACCTAAATTTTCATGATTTTTAGAGAAAAAATAAATTTGCTATAAATATTATGAGATAAATGTATTTGTATAAATAATATAAATGATAGAATGAAAATAAAAAAAAATTGTAACAGACCCGCTGAATAAGGGAGTCAAACCCGGGTCAGTTAGATGTTCAAACACACATATGACCATTACACCATAGCATCACATGTTGAAAGGTTTAAATTGTAATGATATTTATAAATTATCACCTACTTCATCTTATTCCCCAATTTCAAACCCTAAACCCTAGATTTCTAGTTCCTCTAATTCGATTAAGATAACCTCTGATTTCAGAGGGATTTCGAGGAGGGATAACTAAACAACAAAATAGCATAAACAAATTAGACTTACAAAGATGTTTGAAATTGAAAGAGAAGAAGATAGAGTTGAGACTAGGGCCGACTATATGAACGATTCTGGACGTCAAAATGAAGTTTTTGATGTGGGTTTAGATTGGGTAAAGGTATGGGAATGATTTTTAGTCATCAATTTATAGTGTTATTCAAGGAAAATAAATGTTTGGTCTCGATGCTTATAATTGGTCAACGGTTACAATGAAGCAATTTAAGGTTTATTTAAACTCGTTCGTAACATATTCTACTGCTTGTAACCGAAAGGAAATGATGGAGAATGAGTAATCAAACCATAAAATGGATTAAATGCATCATAAAAATCAAGTTTTAGAATTTGCATATTTGGTCCCTTGAGTTTAGTTCTTGATGATTTTATACATAAAACTTAAAATAAACTTTAAAAATTAATAAACTTTTCTTTCTATTTCCTTTTTTTTTCAAAATAGGTAACGTTTAAATAATGTTTCCATGTATGTTTTCGGTTAAAATGTAGACATTTCTATATAAATAAAAAAAATATAATGATCGAAAGAAAACTCAACTTTTATTGGCTTAAAAAATAGTAAAGTACAAGGACTAGATTTGACAATTTGAATAAACGTGAGGGTGACAGTTGTCACAGTCTCCCCTACTTTAGAAAATTTCGTCTCGAAACTCCTTTCAAGTGGAGGTTTATATGAAACAAAAGGTGTTGTAAAAGTCAAGTAGGTTTAAAAAAAATGTATGAGTCGTGTTTTGACATAATTTTATGTAGTTGTCTAATATCCAAAGTAAAAGTTTCAAAATCTTTAACAGTTGACCCGAGGTTAGGAAGTTGAGAGTTTACAATTAAAAAGGATTGGGAAAAATGTAACTGGGGAGGGAAAAGGCACTGATGAAGGTAGTCTCCCCTACTTTAGAAAGGTTTCTAGCTGAACTTTATTAGGATACATAACAAGAATCCAAACAACCGAGAATGTACGAGTACACAAGGTTTTTAGTTTTCTGTGTGGGTGGTCAAGAGAAAGACTCTAGGAAGACGAATTGAAGCTCGTGTAAGAACGTTCTTATCAAAAATGCTAGCTATTAGTTAACGATCTAATGAAGAGGTAACTATAAAGTAATGGGTAGGTTCTTGGTCAAACTCCTAGTCCGTTCCCGCAGTATCGTTTATGCTTATATATAGGGTGTACCGCAGCTGACCCACCACACTCCCGATACTTTGGAATCGTACTGATTGTCTACCAACGGCCTAAATAGAATTAGACACCACCCTCATGTACATGTAAACCCATGATTACGTTCCGGACCGTAATCATCGATTTACCTTACACCAGGGTGTTATGCTTTTCCATAACCCTATCCTAAGTAATACCAGAAACAAATGCGCGCAATCAGGATATGCTAAGTAATTGATACTGCAATGAAACAATGACATGGTTAGAGGTCCTTCCCTTTCGGTTTTACCCTTTAACCGTAATGAGAGTAACATGTAAGTATAAAACATGGTTAGTGTAACACCCCAACCGATGGCAGAAACATCGGGATGTCACGTATTGATGATTGTTCAGTAGCTCATGGTGAATAATAAATTTCATTAAATGATTTAAATAAATTACATACAATTGTTCTACAAGAATTCGTACATCAAAATGAATAATACTATGCACACATCTTCAAGCATTAACTCAAATCTTCAAGCAAGTAGAACCTGAAACATGTTAAGTTTAAAAATATTTTGGGTCAACAAAAGTTGGTGAGAATACATAGGTTTTTGAATATAATTGATAACAATAGTTTGTACAACAATCACAGTTGTATGATGATAGAGTATGAGTCCGACATGTAACAATGCGTCTTTGTACAATCAAACCTTGTGTCGACTGAGGACTAACTCGCAAGTTAGTTAAATGTTGTTACTGTTATCGATCATCCCTGAATTTATGCGGGGGGATGGGTTTGTCAGACCTATAGCGCTATAATCTAAACAGGCAGCTTGATCAATGTTAATGATTGTACTGTGTCTTTTTGTTACAGTCAAATGATAGAATGAGTAGATGATAGTGTAATTGAATCACAAGTGAGAATGAGTAAATGATAGTATAAAATGTTTAAACATGTTTCACCCCAAAAATGTAAAAGAGAAAAAGGGGTTATGTAAACTCACCTTAGCAAAATGTTATGTCTCGTGAAAATAGAATATGTGTTGCCCAACGATGCCAAGTATTACCCTATAATTAAGGTAATAAATATGTCTAAGTCTATCTAGTCTACAAGTATATTCTAGGGCTTCGAATTTGGGGAAAAGTATTCGTTGGATTAATAAATAAAATGTTTAATAACTAAGAGAAATTTAATAAATAAATAAACAAGAGTCCTTTGTAAATTTTAAATTAAAGAGGGTCACAATATAAAGTTTTAAGTATGAAAATAATTTTTATAAAATTATTTTCTTAAAAATAGAATATTAAATCTATTTATTTCAAATTGTCAAAATATAACTTTAATATTTAAAAATATTAAAATTAAATAATTATTAAATTAAAAATTGTATTTCTGTTCCAAATAATTTATATAAAATTTTGGTGCAAAAATATTGAAAAATGAATTTATTATGATTTATTTATGATTAAAACTAACAAAAATAAATTAAAATATTAAATAAATGATTTTTCAGAAATAAAAATCATTTCAGAAAAGTTTAATGTTATAAAAACTCAGAATAATTTTTGTGGAAATTTATATAATTTTTTTGATATTTTTATAGAATTTTATAAATAAAATAGAATAAACTTGAATTATTTATTATATATATTAAATAAATAATTTTTGGAAAACTAAAAATTGTATGTTTAACTTTTCTACTAGAATAGCATAAAATAATTTTTGTAGAATTTATAAAAGAGTTTTAGTATTTTAAAATGAATTTTAAAAAAATACAAGGGAATATATATATACATGCTTAAATAAAAAAAATCATTTTCTGTGTGGGACTCGAACCCGTGCGCCCAGATTTACAAGCATCAGACACAACCACTTGATCTAGATCAGTGGTTGTGTTGGGTTTGTGTTCGATTAAAATAAATATACAGGTCAGCGATGTGTTCTTCCCCAATTTGAATGATAAGAACCCTAGTTTCTTAATACTTCAAATTATCAAACGATAACCCCAGAAATCATGGGGTTATCAGTCGCATAATAACAAAGAACAAAAACATAAGTTCGATTTATTCATACCAGTCAGAATTGATGGCGAAATGCTTAGTCAACCAAAAAGTCAACTGTGAGTAATTCTTGACTAGAAACGAATTGTTTGTAGAAATTAAGGATGGGGGTTTGTTAATCGCCCCTTACAGAGATTGTGTGCGAGTCTAATTGGTTTAAAACGAGTATTTATACAGGTTTCAATCGAGTTCATTTGGAAGGTTTATTAATGGTATTAAATCGCAATTTAAACGCTTTGTAATACGTGTGATGTTGTTTTAGGAAAGGGAGATGATTAGGGGCGTAAAACTCGGGATTTGATTTGATGATAGGCGTGTTTATTGATCAGATTGGTGGGTTCTTGATGTGGGTTACGAGCAGCGATCGGATGAAGAAGAAGGATATGAAGTTTAGTGGCCTTATATACAAAGTGAATCGGGATTGAAACAACTGATCAGCATGGCTCAGCTGGTTTGGTGCGTGTGCTTGTGTATGCTAACCCGGCTTCTATTCCGGTTCGAGCCGCAGCAGCAGAATTTTTTTTTCTTTTTTAACTTCAGGGAAGGAGGGGACTAGTGGGCTGGGCCTTGAAAGGGTTTGGGCTGGGTTTTATACTGGGCTCCGAAAAAAAAAGAAGAGGGGTGTATAAGTTTGCACAAGTAAAGTTTTTATTACTTCTATTATTATTATTATTATTATTATTATTATTATTATTATTATTATTATAAGTATATAAAGTGGTTTTAAATAAATAAATAAATAACTGAATAAATAAAATATATATATATATATATGTATATATCATAATACAAGTATATAGTGGGTGAAATGGTGATTTGATTAACTTAACACTTGGGGAAAAACGCGCGATGTTACAGTTAGAGGTTCTTCCCTTTCGGGTTCACCCTTAACCGGTAACTTCTATTCACATCATTGACTCTAAACACTCCATATTGATAAACTCCGATATTTACACCGTTCCCCTCGGATTAAAGATATACTCCAATCCGAGTCGTACGTGGGTACTGGCTTAGATCTCATACAAGTTATCAACTAGTATGTTCGTTGGCCATGATGATGAATAAAATAATGTAAAGTATAACAAGGTTTTGCTCACAACAGAAAAAAATATGCATACAAAATATGCGTTCATGTAAATATAAGCATAGCATAAAATTTCGATTGAAAGAATAGTATAACGTAAATTGAGTAAATCGCACAATTTGCACAAAATGAAAGTAAACGAGTTAAATTAATGCTCAGAACCAGTGTTGTAAGAATAACTACTAATAACTAGTGCGAGAATAGTTGCGGATAACGCGTGAGAATAACCACCAATAAAAGAATAATACGAGAATAATAAGATAATGTGCGAACGTAACTATAAATAGAATGATGTAATTCTACTGTAAATGAAAGTGCGCAGAACAGACGTACAGTCTACTGGCATGAGGATAACTTTTTGGAAACCGAAGAATGTTTTAAGTTCAAAACAGGTTCACTTGAAAAGATTTCGTAGGTACACATTTTCATGTGTTTACGAGAAATCGAGTTGAAAATTGTTTATAAAGTATATTATTAGTCGCAAGTTTCTTCCGAAAACATATATTGGATACGTCATATGAAAACAAAGGGTTTACATTTGACTTGTAAAATATGCAATACAAGTTTATAAAATGCAAAATGAAACCATTTCATGAAGTATGTGTAAATCTAATGTGTTTTAAAAGACCAAGATTTAAAATGACATGAATGATAAGATTAACGTATGTAATAGATTACCAATATTTAAGAAAATTCATAATTTATCATTTGAGTCTTCTTAAATTTCAATATCATAAAACATTGAGATTGCTTCCATAGGAAACTTTGACTAACTAAAGTAATTGAAATGTTATTAGTGACTTGTGGGGGCGTACTTTAGCCTATAAGTGAATGCTCATCCCGAGAGTTCCAAGGTCGGCATACGGGTCCCTCATCTGATTGGGATTTATGCGAAATACCAGACCTAGACAGAAAACTCAGGATACAGGCGCTTACCCTTTCAGATTGCACGTGCCCCATCACTAGCAAATTCCAACACTTTATCGAGATTAAAAACGAGATGCAGAAATAGATCCTTGAGATGTGGATTTCACTCCTAACTCAAAGATGTATTTCAAAATTGAAAACGATTGTGGAATTAAACCAATCACTAAGTTAAAGATATCACTCCCAGCTTAGTGGTTAAGTTACTTCTTGATGGAAATACTCTTTGAGGTGTGGATGTCACTCCTATCCCAAAGGTATATTCTAAAGATGTATAACATATAGAGGAATGAAACTAATCACCAAGGTATGGATGTCACTCCTAACTTGGTGATATTGTTTCGTTTGTGAAATACGAGTGTCTTCTTCTCCAAGAAAAATATCAAAAGAATAACGAGAAAGAATCATAGCGAAAATATCTTGAAAGAAAATATAAGAATAAAGAGAAATATACACGAGAGGACTCGTGAATGTAAGCTTAGTTATAGATTAGGCTAAAAGGCATTCTAATAACCTAGTTCCCTATAACCATGGCTCTGATACCAATATGTAACACCCCAACCGATGGCGGAAACATCGAGGTGTCACGTAGTGACGATTGTTCAATAGCTCATGGTACTAAAGTGTAAATTTGAATACATTGGTTTGAATAATTTTACATTGAAAAGTATACAATAGTTCTAAAGCGTCAAGTCTAACTAAAATACAATAAAGTCAAAGCTTAAATATAAATCCAAAAGCTAAAAAGAAGCGTTGATGTGCTATGTATGGTCTAAAAATATAAACTACCTAGACACCTAGTAATATAAAACAGACTCAACTAAACTAGACCACACGACAGGCAAGTGTACCTATCAATGCAGTACAGACTAAGTAAGTCCGAGTATCGAACCGACAGGACACTACTAGAAAACAAAACTAGACTCGACTAAGACTTAACAAATTTGGTTTATAAATGATTTTTGGTTTTTTAAATAATTAATTAAAATAAAGTAAAATAAAATAAATAAGGATAAATAGACAGCGAAGATAAATGAGGAAAATATCAGGATAGGAAGGCAAACTACCTAGGCCAAGAATCCTACATGCAAACTCACAACTCTCGGTAATGGAAAACTGAATGGCTACCAGATTCTAAAGATAACTTAAGAAGCCCTAAGACATGCTAGATCTCCTCCTGGTCTCACTAACACACCCCAAAGAATCCTAAAGAATAAAACACTGGTTATCTAGCTAGGATCACCTCCCGGTCTCAGCTCACTAAGAATGTAAAGGTACTCTAATGACTCGATCACCTCCCGGTCTCTCTAATCACAATACACCCGAAGATGTAAAGGAGTAATTTAATTGGGTTAACTATGACTTGGAATTGCAAGAAACTAAAGACAACTAGGATAGGATCACCTCCCGGTCTCACCAAAACCTAGCACCTAAAGCTCTAGACAACCCAACATTCCATCACCTCCCGGTCTCAAGAATGGAAGAATACTTAAGTCCTCTAAATTCTCTAATCAAGTTCCTATGGCTTTCGGTACCAAAACCATAAACTAAGCTACAAGCACCAAGCAGGTAACCCTAATAAACATCCAAACATGAAAGACATTCACTAAGACGTTTATGGAACTATCAAAGATAATAAATTAGACCTAAGTACACACACACATCATAATAAACACCAACTAAACTTTTACCAAAACATTAACCATTCAAAAATAATCCAAAACCGAGAGCTATAAAATTAACATGTGATCATCATACAAGACCTAGGTAGTGGTTCAAGATTTAGCTACTCATAGTCATGAAAAACAATAAAAACAAAGGTTCAATATAAAAATTAATCATGGTCTCAATATTCATGAACACAAAGTAAATAAATATAAAAACTAAAATTTTTAGTGATCGAACCCGTAGCTCTAGTCTTGACCCGAGCCTTGCTGGCCTTTAATTAACCTCCCCCTTGTGCCTAGAGCTGCTGTCTGTGCGATGCCTACCAATCCTTATTGGCCTTGGCGGCTGTCGATTTTATGTCGATAATAATTTTGATCCTCCAAGAAATAATATATCGCCTCCCAATGAATTTCTCCCCCAATTAGACCACAAAACAATTGTTTGGGCTTTTACATCTTGGGTAACTCCAAGTCAACGTGAGTTTCAGTTTTCATATATTATTATATTATTATTATTATTATTATTACTACTACTACTACTATAATTCCATGTATTCGACTTGGGTGTTCTTGGCTCGACTAAAGGTACTCGTTTAGGATCCAACGTCCATGACCACCTGCTGTCAAGTGTTTGCGTGTCGATTAAAATTCTTCGTTTAACGCTCTTTTTCCATGAACACCTAAAAAATAATAAAATAAATAAATACATACTAAAACGACACGAAACAAATAAAAACCTAACAAAATATTATACAAAATACATAGGAAAGGAGATGTGTTTTGCAACACATCAAGCGTCGCGAAATAACCTGAAACATGTACGAAAATAGTATATGTCAATACACAAATGTATTGGTGAGCATACCCTAATTTGAATACATATAGTAGGAAAAGTGTTTAGCAATTCATGTGCGGTACCATTTGTAATTATGTAATAAGTAGTATCAGTCAAAACCAAGCAAATCAATGAGACTAACACATGAATAACCAAATGAATAATTAATTGACAAGACAATGACCAAGATTCTCTCAACAGAGTCTCAAGGGGGTATACCATAGTACTATTCACTGAAATGCTAGGCCGCCCAGCGGTTAATGATTTTGACAAGCATAAATACACACCAAATCACATAAGGCAAACACACATGAGAATTACACTAAGTATAAAATTAACATTTGATAATAGTGTACATGAGTAGCTCCAAAACAGTATAACATGAAAAAGGGGAAAGATATACTCACAGTTTTTGCTAAGCGATAGATCCAACAAAGCTCGTCACAAAATAAAATTGGAAATTACGAAGAACTCAACCTAAATGTATAAGAATACTAATAAGGAAAATGACTTAAAAGTCTAAAACATCTAGAATCTAAGGCATTAGGGTTCGCTATGCCGATTTGGGGAATTAGAGTTCTTGCGATAAACTCAATTTGATATTATATTTGTATGCAAAAATAAAATGATTAAAAGCTATGATTATGATAAGAAAATTTAAATACTACTAATTGAATATTTAAAGAAAAATATGTTACGAATAACTAAGATAAAGAATAAGTTTAATTATAAATGCAAATCATTACAATAATTAATAATTATTGCACAATTAATTATAAGTTACTCAAATGATTCAACCAAATAAAATTTTGAAATTCAATATGGGAATCTTTCTATTTTATAAACTTTTTTTTATAAAACAACTTTTAAATATGATAAATAAATAATTGATTTATTATGTATAATTAAACATAAATAAGACTAAAAATATGAGATATGATCCAAAAATAATATTTTGTGAAAAATGATTATTTTCTGATGTAAAATAGTGAAAATAATTTTTCCATAATTTTTTCCCAATTTATTTACATTTAAAACAAATTTATTGAATTTAAATCATGTTTAAATGGTTAAAAATAAAAAAACTAATAAATATTAATCAATTTTGACCAATAACTTAGAATTAAGTTTCTGATGTACAATAATATTTCCACAAAAAATTTGAGATTAAAATCATTAAAAATGAATTTTTAATCATTTAAATATGATTAAAATTAATTAATTTAATAAAAATATGAAAATAATTTATTTTCGACAAACTTAAAATATGATAATTTTCTATGATGTGTGACAATACTACACCTAAATTTTCATGATTTTTAGAGAAAAAATAAATTTGCTATAAATATTATGAGATAAATGTATTTGTATAAATAATATAAATGATAGAATGAAAATAAAAAAAATTGTAACAGACCCGCTGAATAAGGGAGTCAAACCCGGGTCAGTTAGATGTTCAAACACACATATGACCACTACACCATAGCATCACATGTTGAAAGGTTTAAATTGTAATGATATTTATAAATTATCACCTACTTCATCTTATTCCCCAAGGCCGACTATATGGATTAAATGCATCATAAAAATCGAGTTTTAGAATTTGCATATATGGTCCCTTGAGTTTAGTTCTTGATGATTTTATACATAAAACTTAAAATAAACTTTAAAAATTAATAAACTTTTATGAATTTTGACCATCCATAATTTTCATTATGAAAATTAAACAGACGCAACTTTAGAATTCACACCTATTTGATCATTTGGTGAACCATCATTGGAACTCAAATTGCTAAAAGCATCAAAGTGACGGAGAAGAAGAAAGAGACCAATTTGATCATTTGGGTAGTGGTGGTGAAAGGTGGAGATGGGTGGTGGGTAGTGGTGGTGAAAGGTGGAGATGGGTGGTGGGTATATGGTGGTGAAAGGTGGAGATGGGTGGTGGGTAGTGGTGGTGAAAAGTGGAGATGGGTGGTGGGTATATGGTGGTGAAAGGTGGAGATGGGTGGTGGGTAGTGGTGGTGAAAGGTGGAGATGAGTGGTGGGTGGTGGGTGGTGTGTGGTGGGTAGTGGTGGTAAAAGGTGGAGATGGGTGGTGGGTAGTGGGGGTGAAAGGTGGAGATGGGTGGTGTGTAACACCCTAACCGATGGCAGAAACATCGAGGTGTCACGTAAGAATGATTGTTCAATAGCTCGTGGTACTAAATGGAAGTTGAATATTACTAAACAATTTACAATTTGTCATACAATTTAATAAATACATAAATTTGATTTACATAAACTAGGTCCAAAGCTTCTATGTGATCCAAGACTTGTACAACTTCCAATAGCAAGTAAAACCTGAAACATGTTGAGTTGGAAAGATGGGGGGTCAACTATAAATAGTTGGTGAGAATACATAGGTTTTGAATATAGTTTAAAACAATATGTTGTATAGCAATCATAGTTGAAGTATAATAATGAGTAATGATAGAATATGAGTCCGACATGTAACAATGCGTCTTTTGTACAATCAAACCTTGTGTCGACTGAGACCTAACTCGCAAGTTAGTAAAAGTGTAACTGTTATCGATCATCCCTGAATTTATGCGGGGGGATGGGTTTGTCAGACCTATAGCGCTATAATCTAAACATGCGGCTTGATCAATGTTAATGATTGTACTGTGTCTTTTTGTTACAGTCAATGATAAAATGAGTAAATGATAGTGTAATTGAATCACAAGTTTCAACATTGTAAGAATGAGTAAATGATAGTGTATAAAATGTTTAAACATGTTTCACCCCAAAAATGTAAACAGAAAAAGGGGCTATGTAAACCCACCTTAATGATAGTATAAAATCCCTTGATATAGAATAAATGTGGCACAACGATTCCAAGTATTAACCTATGTTTAAGGCAATAAGATAAGTGTTTAGGAAGATTTAAAAGTCTAAATTTTCTAATCTATTGGTATTCTAGGGTTCCTAATTTGGGGATAAATAATTGTTTAAATGTTATTTTAAATAAATTGTTAATGATCTAATAATTAAAAGAAATTAGAAAAATAAATAAATAAAAGACTTTTTGTAAAATTTTGGTTAATGATGGTTGTGTTATAATATTGTAGATATGAAAATAATTTTTATAAAATAATTTTTTTAATAATTGAATATTTAGTATGTTTATATTTAATTGTCAAAATATAGAATTAATGTCTAAAAATATTAAAATTAATAAATTTTCAAACATAAATTTATATTTCTGTCCTAAATGAACAAAAATAATTTATGTAAAATTTTGGTATAAAAATAGTGAAAAATGAATTTATTATGATTTATTTATGATTAAAATAGTAAAAATTAATTAAAAATATTTAATGACCGTTTTTTTCTGAAATCAAAAATTATTTCTGGAATATATACTGGTTTATAAGTTTAAAATAATTTTTGTGAGATTTTATAAAATCGTTTAGATATTTTTATAGAATTTTAAAATTGTAATTGAATAAACTTGTATTATTTGTAATATATATTAAAAAAATGATTTTTGTGAAAATAAAAATTGTATAATAAAGTTTATTAATTATATAACATAAAATAAATTTTGTAGAATTTATAAGTTAGGTTTGGTATTTTAAACATAAATTAGAAGATGGCATAAATAATAATGTTTAAAAGCAAAAACGAGTTTTAAAATAAAAATGTTGCGGACCAGGTTCGAACCCACAACCTAAGATTCACAATCCTTGAACACAACCACCTGAGCTACATCATTTTATGAATTTTGAAACAGATTGAAAACCTTAAAACCGTGTTAACAGTTTATCCCCAAATTCCTAAACATAAACCCTAGATTCATCCCCATCCAATTGACTCAAAAATCGTATTCGATACACAAATCAATGATGGGGCTTTTATTCCTTGTAACACCCCAACCGATGGCGGAAACATTGGGATGTCACGTATTGATGATTGTTCAGTAGCTCATGGTGAATAATAAATTTCATTAAATGATTTAAATAAATTACATACAATTATTCTAAGAATTTGTACATCTCAAAATGAAAAATACTAGCTACACATCTTCAAGAATTAACTCAAATTTTCAAGCAAATATAACCTGAAACATGTTATGTTTGAAAATATTTTGGGTCAACAAAAGTTGGTGAGAATTACATAGGTTTGAATATTGAATAAAAACTTGTACAATTCGAGTGTTATGGCAAGTCTAGTCCATATGTGAAAACAAAACCATCGGGTAAATCGAGTGCATAATCAAACCTTGTGACTAGAATATTGTGGTACATCCCATACGTTCATGGTTCACTCGATTATGTTATAAATTCGATAAGAATCACCCACGCTACCTATGTAGGAGGTACACGTATCCGGGTGGGATTGTCAGTCCAATAGATCTATCATTGTATACCGTCGGCTGATCAATGTTAATGATTATGCTAGAATAATGTGCTTACCACAGTAATGTTTAAGACATAATGCAACATAGAATAACACATAGACACTTATGATTGAATTGTAAATTGAATGTTGTAACATGTTTCACCCTAAAATAGTGAAATAGAAAAAGGGGTTATGTAAACTCACCTTAGGTGCATAATGAGTTCGTGCGTTTTATTGAGCGTGCAAACACTTAGTAATAATGCCTTGGAAAACTCGGAACTAGCTAGAGGAGATAATGATGGATGAAAACTTTAGTATATGGGAGATGGGATAATAATGTTTTTTTTTATTGAATGGTATAAAGAGTTGAATGGTAGGCTATAGTATTTATAGTGTATAATTTGGAGTTGTAATTAGGGACTACTTTGACTAGGCTAGAATTTAGGAACAACTTTGACTTGACTAGAAGACCATATTTACTAACACTTTGACTTGACTAGGAGACCATATTTACTAACACTTTGACTTGACTTGACTAAGAGACTACGTTTGACTTTTCAGGTTTGACTAAGGGACGTTGAAAGGGTTTAAGTTTAATTGGTTTTAATTAACATCACAAAACACCAAATGGTATAGTGGTTTGTGTGGTGTGGTTAAGGTTTAGCCCGCCAGGGACTCGGGTTCGAATCCTGGATCAGGCAAACATTTTTTTAACGTTTTTAAATCAGAATTTTTAATAAAATCCAATTTAATATTGATTATAAGTCATTATTTAAACAAAAAAAATTAATAAAATGGATGGAAAAGATAATGTAAACATGAATCGGATGAATAAACGAGGGGGTTCTATATATATATATATATATATATATATATATATATATATATAATTGTGTGATGTTACAGTCTCCCTTACTTTTAGGAACTTCGTCTCGAAGTTTATTAAAAACACAGGGTTGAGGATGATTGATATATTGTATAATATATCTATTTCCAGTGTAAAGTTTGTACAGTTTTCGAGTCGTTTAGATAGTATTTTTATTAGTTTTAGGCTTGTACTAGTTTATTTTATTTATTATTGGTTTTTATAGATTTTTATTAGCTTTGGGTCATTTTTAGTATTTATGTACTTATGTATTTATTTTATATTTTGTAGGTGTTCATGGACGTTGGAGCGTAAACGAGCAACTTTGGTAAAGTCAAAAACACCCAAGTCTAGAGCACGAAATAATAATAATAATAATAATAATAATAATAATAATAATAATAATAATTAACATAAGTGTGAAAGTGACTTTGAAATCACTTTGGGTTCACAGCCCAAAACCAAAAACCCTTTAGGGAGCACAACAGAGAGCAGCGAAGATTATAAATTGTTTGAGAAGTAAAATAATCGAGGGGGGAGCCGCAAATAATATTACTAAGGAGAAGGTGGCGCACGATTTGGAGAGATAGAGAGGTCAGCTGTATTAATATTATTGAGGGAACATCAAAAGGGGCCGCATAATATTCTTGAATTGGAGAGGAGTTAGATCGAAAAAGAAGGATCAGGAAGATTATTTTTTGGTGAACATTCTGTGGCCGCAAATAATTATTTTTGAAGGAAGGGAGCCTAGGTGTCAGCACGGGTCGGTTCTAATTCAAGTATTTATTATTTATCTATTCTAACCCGTTGCGAACATCATTAATATGTTTAGCTTTTATTGTTTTGATTTTATCATGACTTTTAGAGGCTAAACCTCTTTGCTACCTAGGCGATGATGAATACGCTTGTTTGATATTTATTTCTTTTAGTTATGAAACTTTTGGTTGTGGGTGAATTCTAAAGTAAAGAACTCTTTATTTTCTGGTTTGATGTATATGCGTATTTAGTTTTGTTTAATTAACTTTTATAAACTCCACTTGCGTTTTTGTGAATGTCTTTCATGTATGAATGCGAGTTAGGTTGCGGACTGGGTGTTAGCAACTAGTTTATGGTTAATTTCTGCAGGTTATCCATAGGAGTTGTAATTGTTAGTTAGATAATTCTAAGTGTTCTACCAATTCTCAATAGCTGTAAGGTGCGAGATTGTTGGTCTGTCTAGGTTGTTAAATTGCTAGATCTAGATGCTTTGTAAGAAGATCTTCCTAGTTTCCCTAGCATTACTTGTAGGCCAAGTCTTATCAGAAATATTGTAGTTACCCCTTGCACTTTCGGGTGTATTGTGGCTTTCGCGCTGTGAGGTAGACTGTCTAGCGGGTACGTTAAGATTCGAGTAGGTAAGCCTGTGAGGGTAACCTCTCAACCGGTGGTTTAACAGCACAACAGTATTCTAGGGTTTCCCCTTGAGAAGGGTCGAGGGTGTCTAGTTTATTCTTGATGTTTAGTATTTTAAGATCCCGGTTACACACCAGTTCCATAGCCGTTAGAAGATTATCATTCATGTGTAGGATTCTAGCCTAGGTAGTGCCTTCCCATCACCTGATCCGAACTCCAGTTTCCAGCTTTTATCTTTAGTTATTTTAAGTTTTATTTTATTTATTTGCATTAGTTCGTTAGAAAAGCCCCCCTTTGAGCAACAAAACATATTTAAGTCAGTTTGTAGATAAGTAATCGAGTCTAGTTTCCGTTTTCAAATAGAGTCTTGTGGGTTCGATACTCGGACTTACTTTAGCTGTACTGCACTGACCGGTACACTTGCCGGTTGTGTGGTTTAGGTTTAGAGAGTCTTAGTTTATAAATTTAAAACTTAGAGTGTCTAGTTTAGGTTAATTTAGTTAGTTTTTATTAAACCACTTTGAGCACATCAATGATTAGGTAGAAATTAAGTCAACTGGGGTTTGGAAAATTTGTGTTAAGGCACGACATGAATTTATAGGTAATAGAATAACCCGTTTCGAATAATTTGGATAAAAGGTTTGATATGTGTGAGTTTTAAGGGTTGGATTAGGTTCGTCTGAAATAGCAAGGAGAATAAGAATCTAGCAAAAAAACTAAACTTAAGTGTTAGGAAAGAAATGCATTAGTTGATTGACTATAGAAAGACTAAATGAACTACAAGGTAACTAGAGTTTATAATTGATTATCTACCGAAAACCTTGATAGAATTCCACACTACCTTAACGTACCTGTAAATTCATGATTACGTTCCGGACCGCAATCACCAATTTACCTTACATTAGGGTTTTGTGTCCTTCTATGACTCTAAACACATATGTAAGTAATGCAAAATAACCTTGTGATTGAATCTTTGTATCAATGAGTCTAATAAATCTTTGTATCAAATTACATGTATGATGTATCCAAAAATGAGTCCAACTGTTGAGCAGGAAAAGACCTCTACCAGTCAGTGAGTAGGAACCTCTACTGATTGTTGAGCAGGTGCAATAGCCTCTACCAGTCGTTGAGCAGGTTATTAGAACCTCTACCGACTGTTGAGCAGGCATGATGACCTCTACCAATCGTTGAGCATGTTGTTAGGTACTCTACTAACTGTTGAGCAAGTACTTCATCCTCTACCAGTTGTTTGATTAAGTGTAACAATTGTTTTTTAGTTAACACATAAGTTGCAAGTTCGTAATATATACATGTAAGTAAGTTTGTAAATGCATCAAGTATAGCATGCGAGTTGTAATAGAGTTGTCCTAGACAAGATTAATGACTCTAGGTGTGTTTATAGCAAATAGTTTATATTCCATGCTTTCAAGTATTATGAATAATCAAATGTTCAAGTAGATAATCAAATCCTCATGTATAACTAAGAATCAAGTTTGATGCAACGAACAATCAAGTTTTCAATAGTCTGATTATCATAGGGATCAAGTTCATGTTCCAGAAGGTGAAGAATATGAATTTAGTTCTTGAGAGGATGATGAAGAACTCAAAGCATCATCAAGGTTATGAAAGATAGTGAACGTGAAAATAGTTAATAAATGGTTTATTTTATAGTAAGGAGATTATGTAGCAGTGTAAATCGTGGGGTTTGGATCAAAGGTTAGAATCTAGCGTATGAGAAAACATGATTGTGATAAATACCAAAAATTGTAAAAGTTCGAACAAGTTGAAAATAATTAGGTGGCAATGGAGATTAAATTTTGTTCATGAGGATGGAAAGATCTTATCATTTTTCTTTTTAAAACTGGTTTCTTATACAAAACAAAAGTTGCTAAATAGTACAAACTAAGTGGCTTTAGATCAGAATATTTTAGTTTAGTCGAAGATTTTAAACACGACGTTAGGTTTTATAGATCAAGGTGACATTATATCAAAAATCCTTTGTTATGCTCATGAATAAACATTTGGATTTAGAAATTAAGTTTTTAGGATATCTTATAACAAAAATATGTATTTTCCATGGTTTATAGGTGATGAAAATTTTGACAATATTAAGAAATCTTTAGTGTTGGGATAGGGTCTACCCAGGTTATGAGGTTACAATTTAGAAATATGTAACATGTTGAAAAATGAAATAATATGATTTGGGGAGGGTGTTGAAAATAATCAAACATGTGGCTAAGATGGTAAGATGAAATGTGATTGTGAAATCCATATATGATTAGGAAATGGGATTGATTTAAGCTGTAAAATTTTGAGATTTTAGAGCTTAGTTTTAAGGAAAGTGAGTGTAATCATTTATTCATTAATTAAAACGAATAAACGAAAACGTTGATCTATCAAAGCTTCTAGATTCTAATAACATAGTGAAGACATGCTTTAGCCTATAAGTGAACACTCATCCCGAGAATTCCCAGGTAGGCATCCGAGTCCCTCGTCTGATTGGGATTTATGCGCAATGCCAGTCCTAGACAGAAAACTCAGAATACAGGCGTTCACCCTTCCAGATTGCACGTGTTCATTATTAAAATCTAGAACTTCGACGAGATCTTCAAGGTGGTTCAGGCTAAACCTGAGGATTTGACCTATTAGTCTAAGAGTAGATCCAGTGATGGAGAATAATCATCTTGTAGGGGTTGAAGTAGAGATAAGAAGTAGGAGGGAGATAGAGAATAGCAAGTAAAAGGAGCAAATACTGGTTATAATCCTATGGTTATAGACTAGATTATTTTTCTAATAACCTAATTCCCTATAACCATGGCTCTGATACCAATCTGTAACATCCGACCCCTCTCACCACCAATATTGTCCGCTTTGCTCTGATGGGTTGCCCATCCAGAGCTCACGGATTTGTTTTTGGTTGCCTAATGGAGACTTCCCAGGAGGTCACCCATCCTGAAATTTCTCCCACTTGAGCACGCTTAACTGTGGAGTTCTCCTCTCATCCACTAACATTAAGCCCCAAAACGCGTTGGTGATTTAAGAGGCAAAACATTACTTATGAACCAAGGATCTTTCCTGGCCACGGCTGATGTGGGATTTTCCTGGGGTGTCACATTCACCCCGTGTTAGAGTCTCATCGTCCCTGATGAGGTATGCACCCACTATCCCGAACGGCACAAGAGTGGCTCTGATACCATCTGTAACACCCGACCCGATGGCGGAAACATCGGGATGTCACGTATTGATGATTGTTCAGTAGCTCATGGTGAATAATAAATTTCATTAAATGATTTAAATAAATTACATACAATTATTCTAAGAATTTGTACATCTCAAAATGAAAAATACTAGCTACACATCTTCAAGCATTAACTCAAATCTTCAAGCAAATATAACCTGAAACATGTTAAGTTTGAAAATATTTTGGGTCAACAAAAGTTGGTGAGAATCACATAGGTTTGAATATTGAATAAAAACTTGTACAATTCGAGTGTCATGGCAAGTCTAGTCCATATGTGAAAACAAAACCATCGGGTAAATCGAGTGCATAATCAAACCTTGTGACTAGAATAATGTGCTTACCCCAGTAATGTTTAAGACATAATGCAACATAGAATAACACATAGACACTTATGATTGAATTGTAAATTGAATGTTGTAACATGTTTCACCCTAAAATAGTGAAATAGAAAAAGGGGTTATGTAAACTCACCTTAGGTGCATAATGAGTTCGTGCGTTTTATTGAGCGTGCAAACACTTAGTAATAATGCCTTGGAAAACTCGGAACTAGCTAGAGGAGATAATGATGGATGAAAACTTTAGTATATGGGAGATGGGATAATAATGTTTTTTTTTTTTTTTTATTGAATGGTATAAAGAGTTGAATGGTAGGCTATAGTATTTATAGTGTATAATTTGGAGTTGTAATTAGGGACTACTTTGACTAGGCTAGAATTTAGGAACAACTTTGACTTGACTAGAAGACCATATTTACTAACACTTTGACTTGACTAGGAGACCATATTTACTAACACTTTGACTTGACTAGGAGACCATATTTACTAACATCCGTCTTTATATAACAAGGTTTCTAGATTTCACCACAGGGTGTTACGTTCTCCTTCCAGGTATCTGTAACTCATCGAGTGTGCATGTAGTGTACATTACTCCATCCTGCCTGGGACAAATGCACATGGCAAAGACTTATGCTATCGAAGCAATCAGACGGTCTCCTTCAGTTCCGTTGGAGTTATCGAGGTTTACAACCAATAAAAGGCTTGAAAATACGATGTACGTTCAAGGTATAAGAAAGTTCAAATGTGGAAGTTAGGGGAAAAGAATGGTTTAGCAAAATAGATCTTTACTAGCTTGGAAAGATGCGAGGGCCTCAACCACCCTATCGTTGATCATAAAAACTCAGTCTTATCTAAGTTAACAAGGGAAATGAAAGAAAAGATAGGTAAGAAAAGGTAAGAGCCAATCGTCGCCATGCTCTGTCTAGATAGTAGAGCCTTCATCCTCACTTTCCATGTGCTCGTCCTGCTCAGGTTCCCCTTCCATTTCTTATCCTTCCTCTTTTGCGATGTCAGTGTTATATGGTTCTTATCACGTACAATCTCCTTCTCTAGTCCTATGTGAACCAGTTTAGTGGTAAGCTGTACCACTCGTTCCTCCAATCGTGGCTATCAGCCATTAGTAGGTTTCATCCTCCCTTGTGATGTTGCATTACATCGCAGGCTTTACGTAACTCCCCAAGAGTGTGTGTAACAAGTCCCGATCTAATTTGTTCCCATGAATCTACCATATACTTATGAGAAAACGAGGATATGCCGTCATACGTTCACCCGCTCATACTAGGCGTAAGGTACTAAGGTAAGAAATAAGTTCTATTTGTGTATTCCAGTCCCGTCTGTGTTACGAATGGGAGTAAGAAGGATCAAGTAACACGGAACAGAAACTAATTGTCTCCTTGCTAAGTGACAAAAGATAAGTCTCAGCATTCGAATTCCTTCATAGTTGATTTAATGGTACCACGTCATGCGCATCGTGCAGCTTCCTGTGTACGTGCGCCATAACGCTCGCAAGGCTCCCTCCCTTGTACTATTGTTGTCTCCTCGTCCATGAGGTTAGTTAGGATATTACTCCCAGTAATGCGCCACCTGGTGTAACCCTAGGTTCCCACCATTGACGTGTTAAGAATTAAGTCTAGAACTAGGAGATAACATATCTCCCGAAATCATATGTTGTAGATATATGTAGCTAATAGCTAGTTGTGCACTTAAGTTGTGAGTGTACTTATGCTATAATGATTATAGACTAGACTCAACATGCAGTCCTAGTTCACTATAACCAATGGCTCTGATACCAATCTGTCACACCCTCAAATTTCCACTGCGGGGTTTATACCGCGAGGCGCGTGACATACCAGGATCCCATAGCCATAAGTCACAGGAACGAACTCTAAATGCCCAAACCATTTAGTTCGTTTTCAAAAACCAAGTTTAGTTAAGCTGCGGAAGCGTAAACCAATTTAAACCTTTTAAAACCATGCGCAAAACAACGCACCCAAATTAAAACCATACGAAAGCATAATATATAATTTATGTGTATGCCCGAGAGCCCAAATGCAGTGAAGTGTACAGTGCTTTCTAATCCTGGCACCGGAAGCTAACTACCTGCAAAAGCATGTAAATCGTGGGTCAACAAACAATGTTGGTGAGTTCACTAAGTAAAGTAGGTGAGTAAGTAAAAGCGTAGGTTTCCCAAACCATGTAACCAAATGAAAGTGTCGGTCTCACAGACCACATAACAATAAGTAAGAACGTCGGCCTCCTTGGCCACAAGTAAACAGCTAATTCAAATGTCAGGGGTAGCTAGCCCACTCATGATAACTAAAACCGGCGAATACCGAACTACTAATGAACAAGTTCCCATAACAGGGATAAGGATGCCTTGCATCATTGTCCATCGACAATGATTATGTTTGAAGCTAATAGTTCACATCCGTGCCCCCAGCACGATGTGAGGTTTGTTAGACCTAATAGCGCTATCAACTAATTAACCCGCTTGCCCAACCGGCAATTGATTCGGTATTTTGAAGGACTTAAAAGATGTGTTTGGTTTAGTTCATCAAGGACATATATATGAATTAGTAAAAATAGATTCACCACGTGAACCATGCACCCCAAACCCGGGATGTGTAAAAGTAGTCCCAAACCGGACTAGAAACGTTAAGTAAGTTGTCTCAACCCGAGAAGCATGCTTTTGAGAAAAGAGTAGTGAAACTCACCTTATCGCGTAAGCAAAGAATCCGAACAGCAAGTATTATATGCTACCGACACCCTAATAACAGTGTCACTACGTGAGTATAGGCGCAACATCATTACACCATATAACTCGTTTGTCCAAGGCGTTTTAATATTCAAAAGTGTGTATGCGACGCCTAGTGATTCTACATGCAATAGTAAACCCTACGGACTCGTTGGTGGATAAGTTGGTTATAATTAGTTTCTACAGCCCGTATGTGTCATAAACATGTGTACTTCCATTATATGTCAATTTTAGATCACCTAAGACCTCAAGTAATCACATAAGCACATAATACACAATCTGTGTTTTCAGGACAGATTGTGCGCCATCAAAACGAATTTATTTAAAATACTTAACGAATGAATTAGAGTCCCAAATTTTTACTGAATTTTATTTGGGATTCACTCGACAATACCTATTTTTGTTTTGTCTTAATTCCAAACACAAAAATTATAAAAATTCGTACAACACAGCAGTGTTCAGAAAATTTCCTCAACAGGTCAGTTTAGTAGGAAAATTCTTAAAAATTGTGTATTCATCCAAACGAGATGAATCCACTTGGAAAAGCTCTATTTTTCCAGTATTGACCTACTGTAAAAATTTCATAACCTAACTCCTTGTAAATCTCAAGTTATGACCATTTAAAGTTAGCCCAATTTACAAATCCGAAAATCTGATATGATCCCTAATCAATTAAAATTCCAAAAACGACTCAAACGATGTCCAAATTCGATGGTTTTGCCCATTATGAAAAGCTAAGACCTTGTACGTTACAATCATGCAAAGAATCGATCAAACCAATTATTTTCAAGCCACGAAACAGACCCTACAAGTCGACATTCAGAATCTGTCCAGATTCTGATCGTGCAATATTATCAATTATATCAAACCCTAGTTGCATATTATCAATCAATAACACCTAATAATCATCATACAACTTTCCTAATACCTATTCCCATCAGATCCTATTATCAAACATGTCAAGATCAAAGCTTTTAGGATCAAAACACCAATAACTTGCGCAACAAGCATCCTATGATGTTACTACGCGTTTATTAATAGGTTTAATCCGTTTAATCTTCAAAAAGACTCATGATTTAATGTTTATTAAACCCATTCAGACCTGGACAAACTTGTTATATGATTTTTACAATAAAACATAAAGTAAAAAGCGTAAGAAATCATGAGTTATACCCTTAGCTCTTCAAATCAATCAATCGCGCGCCTTGGAGCCTCCCAATTGATGATCTTGAGCCTTAGCAGGAGTTTTTGGAGTGAAATATTCGTGTGGGGCAGTAAGGGGGCGATTAGGGTTGAGTATGGGGGTTGCATGGGAGTTTAGGATGCTTAAATATAAGTTTGAGGCGGTTAAGACCCGTCAGGTCACTTCGAGCGGCCGCTCGGCGCCTGTGAGCGGCCGCTCACAGGTCCGGGTGGCGCGCTCTTGCTTCGTTTCGTCTCCCGACGCGTTATCCTTTGACGTTTTCGCTATTTCGGACCGTAACAAGTGTAACCCCATGCATTAAGACCCTAATCAACCTCATGCTCCACTTTTAATGATTTCTATTAACGTGTTCGGTTTAGGTTCACATAATCACGTATGGTTTTCACATAAGTTTGTCAGGTATCACCGAGACACATAAGTTTATTATTCACCAACGTCCGAGGTTCACTAATCATGCAATCACACCTTGACTCATAACCATGCACGTATGTCTTATCTAACTAACCCTAGTTAAGTATAATGCAAGGAATGTAACTAGAGTTTAGTTAAAGTGAGAACCTGAATTTTCGGGGTATCACATCATCCCTAAGTTGAAAAGAATTTCGTCCCGAAATTCAGCAAGTAAACAGTAAAGCCAGCTAAAAAAAAAATGTATGCTTGGTTTCCGGATGTCACATCATCCCCAAGTTGAAAGGAATTTCGCCCCGAAATTCACTTTGAGCGAGCTGCTTTATGTTCGGCATTTGATCTATGCACAGGTTCAGGTTCAGAAAAGAGGTGTGGATATTTGAGCCGCATCTGATCTCTGCGCTCCCACGTGTATTCCGGTCCTAGACGGGAATTCCATTGTACGTTAATAATAGGTATAGTGTTCTGTTTGAGTTTCTTGACGCCCCGCTCAAGAATCTCCACTGGTTCTTCCATGAACCGTAGCCGATCGTCCACCTGGATTTCCTCCAGTGGCACCATCAGTGTTGTATCCAACAGGCATTTCTATAGATTCGGTACGATATGTGGGATACATCGTGTATCCTACCAAGTTTGTTAAGCAGGTTTAACCTGTAAGCTACCAGACCAATCCCATCAACCATCTCGAATGGTCCAACGTTTTACGGGTTCATCTTCCCCCGTTTTCCAAAGCGTGTCACACCCTTTCAAGGTGACACCTTTAATAGTACCTTGTTCCCATTCCGGAGCTCTAAAAGTTTCCTACGCTTGTCCGCGTAGCTTTTCTGTCGATCACGAGCAGCAGCCATCCTGTTTCTGGTTTGCACTATCTTCTCAGGAGTCTCGTGCACGAGTTCGGGACCTGTTAGCTGGCTATCCCCAACTTCAGTCCAGCAGATGGGAGACCTACACTTGCGTCCATAAGTGCCTCAAAAGGCGCACGTTGTATCGGAGTGTGGTAGCTGTTGTTATACGAGAATTCAATCAAAGGCAAGTGCTTATCCCAACTGTTGCAAAAATCCACCACGCACGCTCGTAGTAGATCCTCCAATGTTTGGATGGTACGTTCACTCTGTCCATCCGTCTGAGGGTGATAGGCTGTGCTCATATCTAAGAGAGTCCCCAAAGTGTTTTGGAGAGTAGTCCAAAAATGGGAAGTAGATCGTGCGTCGTGATCTGATATGATAGAAGTAGGCATCCCATGCCTAGAGACAATTTTCGTAATACAAAAGCGGCTAGACGTTCCCACATGTCCGCCTCTCTAATTGCCATGAACTGCGCTGATTTGGTCAAACGGTCAACAATGACCCAAATCATATCGTGCCCGCTGGGCGTTTTAGGAAGTTTGGTGATAAAGTCCATGGAAATACCATCCCATCTCCACATGGGATTTTCCGGTTGTTGAAGTGGGCCCGAAGGTTTCTGATATTCAATCCTAACCTTGGCACACGTTAAGCACTTACTAACATAAGTGACTTTCTCAGCTTTCATGTTTGGTCACCAGTAAAGAGTTTGAGATCTCGGTACATTTTATCCGAACTAGGATGTACCGAATAACGAGGGGTGTGTGCCCCATCGAGCACTAATTGTCTAAGATCCCCTGAACGTGGAATCCAGACTCGATCCATAAAGTACTGAAGCCCATCCGACTTCAGTTCTAGGTGCTTGCCAGCACCATGCAATGTTTCTAACCCGATGTTTTCCTTTTTCAAGGCCTCGCCTTGAGCTTCACGTATTTTATCAGGCAGGTTAGAGTGTATGGTAAGTTGTAAGGCTCGCACACGTTTGGGTTTCGTTTCTTTACGGCTCAGGGCATCAGCTACTACGTTAGCTTTCCCTGGATGGTACTTGATCGCACAGTCATAATCATTCAAGAGTTCAACCCATCGTCGTTGCCGTATGTTTAGGACCTTCTGATCAAATATGTGCTGAAAACTCTTATGATCTGTGAAGATTGTGCACTTCGTTCCGTGGAGGTAGTGTCTCCAGATTTTGAGAGCGAAAACCACCGCTCCTAGTTTCAAATCATGAGTGGGGTAATTCTTCTCATGGACCTTCAGTTGCCGCGATGCATATGCAATTACCTTATCACGTTGGATCAGTACGCACCCTAAACCTTGGATAGACGCATCACAATATACTACAAAGTCCTCTGTACCCTCAGGCAACGATAATATCGGAGCACTGCAAGGTTTAGTCTTTAGTATCAGAAAAGCAGGTTCTTGGGCATCTCCCCACTTGTAGGTAATCCCCTTCTGTGTTAAAGCAGTGAGGGGTTGAGCGATTTTTGAGAATCCCTGAATGAATCTGCGATAATAACCTGCAAGGCCAAGGAATTATCGGATCTCCGTGGGAGTTCTTAGGGGCCTCCCATCTTTTAATCGCATCAATCTTAGCGGGATCGACCTGTATTCCTGCCTCGTTCACCACATGACCCCAGAATTGGATCTCACGAATCCAGAAGTCGCACTTGGAGAATTTTGCATATAGCTGCTCACTTTTCAGAAATTCCAAGATCAGTCGTAGGTGTTGCTCGTGCTCTCCCCTACTCTTGGAATAGATCAGAATGTCGTCTATGAACACTATGACAAATTTGTCTAGATAGGGTTTGCACACACGGTTCATGAGGTCCATGAACACAGCTGGTGCATTGGTCAGCCCGAAGGGCATTACCAAAAATTCATAGTGCCCATAACGAGTTCGAAAGGCTGTCTTTGGCACATCCTCCTCTCGGACTCTCAGTTGGTGATACCCCGACCTCAAGTCAATCTTGGAATAGAAACTCGACCCCTGGAGCTGGTTGAATAAATCATCAATACGAGGTAAAGGGTAGTGGTTTTTAATTGTCACCTTGTTCAATTCCCGGTAATCGATACACATACGGAAACTCCCATCCTTTTTCTTAACAAATAAGACTGGAGTTCCCCAAGGTGAAGAACGAGGTCTAATGAAACCCCTGTCCAATAGCTCTTGGAGTTGGGTGGATAGTTCTTGAAGTTTGCCTGGTGCAAGGCGGTATGGTGCACGCGCAACTGGGGCGGCTCCTGGTGCACGGTCAATTTGAAATTTCACTTGTCGAACAGGTGGAAATCCGGGTAATTCCTCTGGGAAGACATCTGGAAAATCCTGAACTACTGGGATGTCCTCAATTTTTGTTTCAACTTCAGCTCGAGTATCAGAATGTTAGCCAATATGGCTGGGTAGCCCTTCCGAATACACTTCTAGGCTTTCAGGAAAGAGATGATGCCCATCATGGCACCACCAGGATCACCCTGGACAGATAAGAATTCTCCACTAGGGAGAGGGATACGAACAATCTTCTCTTGACAGAGAATTTCAGCGTGTTGCTTGGACAACCAGTACATGCCAACCACGAGATCAAAGCTTCCTAGGGTGATAGGTAAGAGGTCGATGGCAAACAACTGTCCATCTAGTTCGAGCTTACAGTCACGATGGATGTGGGTTACCTTAACAGGCTTCCCTTCAGCTAACTCTATAGAGTACGGGGTATCAAGAAGTGTAGGAACTATCCCTAGTTGTTTGTTAAGTTTTGATGACACAAAACTATAGTCCGCACCATTATCATAAGAGTGTCGTATCCGTCACGACCTTGTTATCAGTCCTAGCTTCCCTAATGCCAATCACGAATGCTTTCCCACGAACCCCATTGTTGCTGTTCCCGTTGTGGTAGTTGTTGTTGCAGGACTTATACTTCACACTATCCCACGTTCTCTTGCTATCACCAACAGTAGAAAATGAAGCACCATGCTTCAGAAAGGTACCATGATCAGCAGTCTCATCTGTGAGTCTGCGAGTCAAGTGAAAGATTTGTAGGTGAGCTGCAGTGGCCAAGCCACGAATCTGAGGGGCCCACCCTTTCGGTATAGAGTTCGATCCATTTGTAAGGTAGGTTAAATAGATTTGAGCCTATGGTGGCTATCTTCTATAGCTTGGTAATGTAGGCGTCGATCTCAGACCCATCCGTCTTTATATAACAAGGTTTCTAGATTTCACCACAGGGTGTTACGTTCTCCTTCCAGGTATCTGTAACTCATCGAGTGTGCATGTAGTGTACATTACTCCATCCTGCCTGGGACAAATGCACATGGCAAAGACTTATGCTATCGAAGCAATCAGACGGTCTCCTTCAGTTCCGTTGGAGTTATCGAGGTTTACAACCAATAAAAGGCTTGAAAATACGATGTACGTTCAAGGTATAAGAAAGTTCAAATGTGGAAGTTAGGGGAAAAGAATGGTTTAGCAAAATAGATCTTTACTAGCTTGGAAAGATGCGAGGGCCTCAACCACCCTATCGTTGATCATAAAAACTCAGTCTTATCTAAGTTAACAAGGGAAATGAAAGAAAAGATAGGTAAGAAAAGGTAAGAGCCAATCGTCGCCATGCTCTGTCTAGATAGTAGAGCCTTCATCCTCACTTTCCATGTGCTCGTCCTGCTCAGGTTCCCCTTCCATTTCTTATCCTTCCTCTTTTGCGATGTCAGTGTTATATGGTTCTTATCACGTACAATCTCCTTCTCTAGTCCTATGTGAACCAGTTTAGTGGTAAGCTGTACCACTCGTTCCTCCAATCGTGGCTATCAGCCATTAGTAGGTTTCATCCTCCCTTGTGATGTTGCATTACATCGCAGGCTTTACGTAACTCCCCAAGAGTGTGTGTAACAAGTCCCGATCTAATTTGTTCCCATGAATCTACCATATACTTATGAGAAAACGAGGATATGCCGTCATACGTTCACCCGCTCATACTAGGCGTAAGGTACTAAGGTAAGAAATAAGTTCTATTTGTGTATTCCAGTCCCGTCTGTGTTACGAATGGGAGTAAGAAGGATCAAGTAACACGGAACAGAAACTAATTGTCTCCTTGCTAAGTGACAAAAGATAAGTCTCAGCATTCGAATTCCTTCATAGTTGATTTAATGGTACCACGTCATGCGCATCGTGCAGCTTCCTGTGTACGTGCGCCATAACGCTCGCAAGGCTCCCTCCCTTGTACTATTGTTGTCTCCTCGTCCATGAGGTTAGTTAGGATATTACTCCCAGTAATGCGCCACCTGGTGTAACCCTAGGTTCCCACCATTGACGTGTTAAGAATTAAGTCTAGAACTAGGAGATAACATATCTCCCGAAATCATATGTTGTAGATATATGTAGCTAATAGCTAGTTGTGCACTTAAGTTGTGAGTGTACTTATGCTATAATGATTATAGACTAGACTCAACATGCAGTCCTAGTTCACTATAACCAATGGCTCTGATACCAATCTGTCACACCCTCAAATTTCCACTGCGGGGTTTATACCGCGAGGCGCGTGACATACCAGGATCCCATAGCCATAAGTCACAGGAACGAACTCTAAATGCCCAAACCATTTAGTTCGTTTTCAAAAACCAAGTTTAGTTAAGCTGCGGAAGCGTAAACCAATTTAAACCTTTTAAAACCATGCGCAAAACAACGCACCCAAATTAAAACCATACGAAAGCATAATATATAATTTATGTGTATGCCCGAGAGCCCAAATGCAGTGAAGTGTACAGTGCTTTCTAATCCTGGCACCGGAAGCTAACTACCTGCAAAAGCATGTAAATCGTGGGTCAACAAACAATGTTGGTGAGTTCACTAAGTAAAGTAGGTGAGTAAGTAAAAGCGTAGGTTTCCCAAACCATGTAACCAAATGAAAGTGTCGGTCTCACAGACCACATAACAATAAGTAAGAACGTCGGCCTCCTTGGCCACAAGTAAACAGCTAATTCAAATGTCAGGGGTAGCTAGCCCACTCATGATAACTAAAACCGGCGAATACCGAACTACTAATGAACAAGTTCCCATAACAGGGATAAGGATGCCTTGCATCATTGTCCATCGACAATGATTATGTTTGAAGCTAATAGTTCACATCCGTGCCCCCAGCACGATGTGAGGTTTGTTAGACCTAATAGCGCTATCAACTAATTAACCCGCTTGCCCAACCGGCAATTGATTCGGTATTTTGAAGGACTTAAAAGATGTGTTTGGTTTAGTTCATCAAGGACATATATATGAATTAGTAAAAATAGATTCACCACGTGAACCATGCACCCCAAACCCGGGATGTGTAAAAGTAGTCCCAAACCGGACTAGAAACGTTAAGTAAGTTGTCTCAACCCGAGAAGCATGCTTTTGAGAAAAGAGTAGTGAAACTCACCTTATCGCGTAAGCAAAGAATCCGAACAGCAAGTATTATATGCTACCGACACCCTAATAACAGTGTCACTACGTGAGTATAGGCGCAACATCATTACACCATATAACTCGTTTGTCCAAGGCGTTTTAATATTCAAAAGTGTGTATGCGACGCCTAGTGATTCTACATGCAATAGTAAACCCTACGGACTCGTTGGTGGATAAGTTGGTTATAATTAGTTTCTACAGCCCGTATGTGTCATAAACATGTGTACTTCCATTATATGTCAATTTTAGATCACCTAAGACCTCAAGTAATCACATAAGCACATAATACACAATCTGTGTTTTCAGGACAGATTGTGCGCCATCAAAACGAATTTATTTAAAATACTTAACGAATGAATTAGAGTCCCAAATTTTTACTGAATTTTATTTGGGATTCACTCGACAATACCTATTTTTGTTTTGTCTTAATTCCAAACACAAAAATTATAAAAATTCGTACAACACAGCAGTGTTCAGAAAATTTCCTCAACAGGTCAGTTTAGTAGGAAAATTCTTAAAAATTGTGTATTCATCCAAACGAGATGAATCCACTTGGAAAAGCTCTATTTTTCCAGTATTGACCTACTGTAAAAATTTCATAACCTAACTCCTTGTAAATCTCAAGTTATGACCATTTAAAGTTAGCCCAATTTACAAATCCGAAAATCTGATATGATCCCTAATCAATTAAAATTCCAAAAACGACTCAAACGATGTCCAAATTCGATGGTTTTGCCCATTATGAAAAGCTAAGACCTTGTACGTTACAATCATGCAAAGAATCGATCAAACCAATTATTTTCAAGCCACGAAACAGACCCTACAAGTCGACATTCAGAATCTGTCCAGATTCTGATCGTGCAATATTATCAATTATATCAAACCCTAGTTGCATATTATCAATCAATAACACCTAATAATCATCATACAACTTTCCTAATACCTATTCCCATCAGATCCTATTATCAAACATGTCAAGATCAAAGCTTTTAGGATCAAAACACCAATAACTTGCGCAACAAGCATCCTATGATGTTACTACGCGTTTATTAATAGGTTTAATCCGTTTAATCTTCAAAAAGACTCATGATTTAATGTTTATTAAACCCATTCAGACCTGGACAAACTTGTTATATGATTTTTACAATAAAACATAAAGTAAAAAGCGTAAGAAATCATGAGTTATACCCTTAGCTCTTCAAATCAATCAATCGCGCGCCTTGGAGCCTCCCAATTGATGATCTTGAGCCTTAGCAGGAGTTTTTGGAGTGAAATATTCGTGTGGGGCAGTAAGGGGGCGATTAGGGTTGAGTATGGGGGTTGCATGGGAGTTTAGGATGCTTAAATATAAGTTTGAGGCGGTTAAGACCCGTCAGGTCACTTCGAGCGGCCGCTCGGCGCCTGTGAGCGGCCGCTCACAGGTCCGGGTGGCGCGCTCTTGCTTCGTTTCGTCTCCCGACGCGTTATCCTTTGACGTTTTCGCTATTTCGGACCGTAACAAGTGTAACCCCATGCATTAAGACCCTAATCAACCTCATGCTCCACTTTTAATGATTTCTATTAACGTGTTCGGTTTAGGTTCACATAATCACGTATGGTTTTCACATAAGTTTGTCAGGTATCACCGAGACACATAAGTTTATTATTCACCAACGTCCGAGGTTCACTAATCATGCAATCACACCTTGACTCATAACCATGCACGTATGTCTTATCTAACTAACCCTAGTTAAGTATAATGCAAGGAATGTAACTAGAGTTTAGTTAAAGTGAGAACCTGAATTTTCGGGGTATCACAACTTGTCTGGGTTGTGCAGCGAAGAAAGAGTAGTTCGAGTATAGTCTATTCAGGAGATGTTAAGTTTAATTAATGTCTGGTTTTTCCCAACAAATACCATGTGGCCTAGTGGTAATGTTGAAGCTCCTTGATTCCCAACCCGCATCTGACTCGGGTTCGAGCCCTGTGGTTAACGTTTTTTTTTCTCTGTTGCGATTCTGCAGGAATAAAGGGAGTGGGCTCAGGTTTGTGGGCTGGGTCTTGGGCTGGTTTTGTTGGGCTCAGGAGGGTTGGGTCTTGCCTGGATATAGGTTTGTTTGTAAAGATAAGCTTTGTAAATAATTGAACTTATTATTATTATTATTATTATTATCATTATAAAAAAAGTTTTCAAATAAATAAAAATTAAACATGGTTATTCTTGTACAAAAGAGGTATAATATAAATATAGTGGCGGATTTATTAATTTACGATTTTGGGAAAAACATGTGACGTTACAGTCTCCCCTACTTTTGGGAACTTCGTCCCGAAGTGATAAAAGAAAACATAGGGTTGAGGGTGATTGGGTAAGTGTTAGGGCAACTGTGGTGTGGAAAATTTGAGTTAAGGCACGACATGAGTTTATAGGTAATAAACTGTTTCGAATAGTTTGGATAAGAGGGATGATATGTGTGAGTTTTAATTATTGGATTAGGTTGGTCTGGAATAGCAAGGAAAATAAGAATCTAGCAAAACACTGAACTTAAGTTTTAGGAATCCTAAAATGTGACACCCCAGAAAAATCCCACATCGGCCGTGGCCAGGAGAGATCCTTGGTTCATAAGTAATGTCTTGCCTCTTAAATCACCAACGCGTTTTGGGGCTTAATGTTAGTAGATGAGAGGAGAACTCCACAGTTAAGCGTGCTCAGGTGGGAGGAGTTTCAGGATGGGTGACCTCTTGGGAAGTTTCCACCGGGGCACCCAAAAACAAATCCGTGAGCTCTAGGTGGGTAAAGCAGACAATATTGGTGGTGAGAGGGGCCGGATGTTACAGAATGGTATCAGAGCCACTCCTATGCCGTTCGGGATGGTGGGTGCATACCTCATCAGGGACGATGAGACTCTAACACGGGGTGAATGTGACACCCCAGAAAAATCCCACATCGGCCGTGGCCAGGAGAGATCCTTGGTTCATAAGTAATGTCTTGTCTCTTAAATCACCAACGCGTTTTGGGGCTTAATGTTAGTAGATGAGAGGAGAACTCCACAGTTAAGCGTGCTCAGGTGGGAGCAGTTTCAGGATGGGTGACCTCCTGGGACGTTTCCACCGGGGCACCCAAAAATAAATCCGTGAGCTCTAGGTGGGTAAAGCGGACAATATTGGTGGTGAGAGGGGCCGGATGTTACATGGTGGGTGGGTTGAAGGGAAGAAGATGAATTGGGTAGGGTAGTGGGTGGGACCCACTTGATTTTTTTAATAAAATTTATATATATTTATTTTTAATTTTTAATTTTAGAAAAAGGACGATTTTGGCAAAAAAAAAAAAAACTTTAAAATGTGAAATGACCATTATACCCCTGATTTAACTGGACTAAGTTGACGTCATTAGTGCCAGGGACGATTCTCACAAGAAATTGAAACCTTTGTACGATTATGACAAAAAATTCCAAGTTTGTACGATTATGGCAACTTTCAACAAACCTGAGGGACGATTTCAGCAATTCACCCTAAAAAAAATAAAAAAATAAATAGCCATTTAAAAGGAATTAACAATTAAAATAATTATAACTAGGATGATCCCGCCACGCTGCGGCGGTCGTGTGATGGTGCTCATTAGATTGTAAACCAAATTGAGAAAAGTAGGATCATAGTCAACCTGTTTTAGTTCCAGCCACCTCCAAAGAGACCTGATCAGTCACCCAACACAGTTTATATTTCTCAATCATGAATAGAGATGGGAACACAGTAAACAGTGGAGCATGCCCAACCCATTGGTCCAGCCAAAACATGATTTTGCTACCACACCAAAAAAAACTTGCAAACTAATCCTCAAAAAAACAAATTTATATCAACTGTTCAAAAGCACAATAGATAACATTAACTTTCAAAGTAATCCTCAAAAAAACTTGCAAATGAGAAAGAGAAAGTAAAATCAGGCATTCCATTCAGGTCGACTATAACGGACAACAAACTATTATCTGACACAACCAAACGAAGAAACTAAATACAAAAAGGATCTACCGGTTTTAAAAAGGCGGTTGTTCTACCTCATTGTCGGCCTTTTTTAAACCTTGTTGATGACGAATGACTTCCTTTTTAAGCAAATGATTAACAGTTCGTGTTTGTGGATTGGTGGGCTCCACTGAAGCACAATACGAACCAACAACCGTTTCGACGAACAAAACCTGTTTAGGCATGTGTGTCCACAGGTTTGACGCCAATTGAGCATAACCTGTTTAGTAAACAACCAACCGCCATTAACATCACGGATATTCGCCACGAAATGGATATATAGCATACGCTCTGACACAAAAATAGTTGGTAAACAAACTTAAAGCTGCAATAAGCGTCATGTATCAGTTGTTGTGCCCAAGAGAAAAAAAAGAGTGCATAAATGTTTTTCATCCATTCACTGATTCACGTTACTGTAAATCAAAATAAGCTGTTCAACCTACAACAATGTTAGTCTTTGTATTGTTGTTCAAGGTTAATTACTTTGTTCAATATAGATTGTAGACTTCTTTATGTGATTTGATGTTGATATTGACCTATGGGATCTCTGTTATGAATGTCATTTAATTGATTTATTAGTTCTTATATGTAACAGCTAATGGTTAGAAATACTTTTTAAAGCCAATTTGATAAACACAACTAAGAAACATAAACCAAATACTAAAGTGTGTATAATTTCTCATATGTGTTACCTACTTCTCTTTACCAATAAAAAACCTAAATCTGAAAAATAGGAAACAAAGTCAGAGTCCTAGACTCTGGTAGTAAGACCTCCTCCTCGTTGTTACATCCAAATTTCCGTTAATCACAAAAACTCTACACCCCACAAAACCATCATCCTCTCTAACCAATAAAATCAACAAAAATTGAAACAAATCAAGATCAGATCCCACTCGCTAGAATCTTCAACCACAACAATAAAAAACATGAACTTCAATCTATAGTAAACGACAATATACACAGAAAATCTTCAAACGCATGGACACGCAGATATATATATGAAGCGAGAGATTATACCGTGAGAAAAAGAAGGTCGGTTCGGAAAAGAAGCGAGGATATGCATAGTTGCAAATCGATTTAGACATACACCGCTGCAATCGTTCATGGGTGACAGCGACAATGGAAGGTGACCGTGGCGATGCTGGCTGATTTAATTATTCGCATACACGTTCTTGTTGACGGTGGCGGTGGCGGTGGCGGTGGTGGTGAGGGTGACAGTGACTCCGATACGGGTGTGAATCTGTGGATAGGTTTGAGCCACCATTATATCATATTTACATCTTTCCTAAGACAGCGGTGGAGCGGTGGAGTTTTACCGGAGAGGGAGTGAGTGTCTTAAATGATGTAAACAGAGGGAGTGCCAAGGGAATAAGAGATGGGTGTCTCAAAAGTGAAAATAAAATCTTCTGTGGTCAAACGTAAAAGGCAGAAAGGAGACTGGCGCAAACCTATGATTGAAAATGATATATATAATAATTTGTTTTCAAGGTTAAATTACGGTCGTATCGATTGGTGATTGGTGAATACATCTCTCTTTCATGTCCCATCCACTAACCCACAAACTCCAATATTTCACCCCACTGATATATTTTTTGAATTTTTATTTCCTTAGAATCTAAGATATGATTACCGAGTTGTTTTAAATATCTTTAGATGGAATGATGTGTAAAGCCATTTCGCGTCATCCAGGGGTGTTCAACGAATCAAATAATGAATTTTCGAATTATTCGAATCGAATTTCTCGAATTTTTAATATTTTTAGATGAATTCGTATTCGATTCGTATTCGCTTAAAATTCAATTTATTCGATTTGTATTCGATTCGAATAAGAAACTCGAATTCGAATAAATTCGATTTAGTTCAAATTCATCATAAATAATAAATTGTTTTACTTTTAGTTTTAAAACTAATACAAACTCATTATTTTTAATATATAAAATACAAATCTATAAAATTGATAAACAACCATATGTCAAATACGGGAATAGTAAAAATTGTAGAGAGTATACTTTGTTAGAGTTTTGTGATGTATAAGGTAAATATGTAAAATATGGTTATGGTAAAAGTTGCAGAGACTATTGGTTCTTAGAGTTTGACCAAAATTTAGAAGTTTTTTTTAATGTGTATATTTGTGTATATAATAAAGTGTACGTGTGTATATATATTTAAAAAAAATATACATTTACAGTTTTTATTCGAATTTCGAATCGAATCGAATTTAAAATCATAAATTCGTATTCGATTCGTATTCGATTTACTGGACTCGAATTCGAATTCTTAATAATCGAATCGAATTCTTGGTAATCGAATCGAATTTTTCGAATCCGAATCGAATTCTGAACACCCCTAGCGTCACCAACATCTACACCTATATGGTGTGGTTTTTTGGGGCTTAAAGATCTTTGCTGGCGTGAAATAAAGGTGAGGTTAAAGGGGATAGTTATGGCCATTGGGGTTGGTGGTCCAATGATAGAAGCAAAGCTTGTAGGAATATCTAAGGGGAGGTCATGGGTTCAAGTCTTACAAGGAGTAGAAATTTGTCGTTAAAAAGGGGGGGGGGGGGGGGGATAGTTATGATTGGTTGTGGCTTATGGATGAATGATGATTATAACTGATTGTTTGATTGAAAAATTAATGATGAAAACCCTTCCATGCCTCCCACGCTATCACCACCCCGTAATTTTTGATTTTGAAAGGAAATTCCATGTGTCAATTCACACCCCCTTAAGAACATGACCACCCGCCGACCTTAAAAATGGACCAATTGGATTTTGGCCTTTTGGGTTATTGTCACTGCAACTCCCAAAGTTTTCACACCTTATACATTTCCATCCTCTCTAACTAACATTCCATACAATTGAACCTCTAATATATCATTTTACTTTCAAATAACTCAGAAAGATTTATAAACTTAAATCATTTAAAACAACAACTCCACAACTTCAACAAACTTTTATATACAATCAAAACCACTCATTTAAAAAAAAAAATTCATAAGCACCACAAATAACCAAAACGTACGGTCCATAGTACCATCACAAGTGTCACCGCCTGGTGACTTTAATATTATTACCCTACCCTTGTCTTTTTCAAGAGCAGCAGCTTAATAAACACCACCATTAATATCTTCTTCCTTTTCCCATATTTTCTCTAAAAATAAAATCCACACTTCTTTTACTTTTATTATATATTTATTATTCACTCACAAATAATAATAATCCAAACCCACCCACTTCGATAGCGATTCATCCACACCTGCAACCGACCTTCGTTCATGCCCTAAGCTTTCAGGTATTTCATCATTTCCTTTCACTGTTCATACATTTAGGGTTTTATTTTATTTTAGGTTTTCATGACATTTATGCAATACCCACATGTATTTTTGCTTTCATTTCGTTTTTATAACTGTGTGTTAGTGTTTGTGTATGTGTGTGTGTCAGTAGGTGTTTGTTAAAACCCTAAAAGTAGGGTTTTTATTTTATTAATGGGTATTTAGAATCTTTGTTGTTTAATGTTTGCTTTGAAGTTTTAGATTATAAAGTTTGCATTTTTATGAAGATTTTAGTGTAAGTCTAGATTTTTGTTTATGTTTGTTTCTAGAAATGGATATTATGACAGAGAAGATGATGAAAGATAAAGCTTTAAGTGATGATCATCAGACAGTCTTGAAGCCTTGTGGGGAAGAAGCTGTTGGTGATGATTTGGGTTCGGTTGTTGTTACGACGACAGTCGTTGAGAAGACGGTGGTTCAGGGAGAAGCAGGGGAAGGTAATGGGAGTATTGAGAAGGAGAAAGAAGGGGTTTTTGGTAATTTAGGGGGTGGAGATGAGGGTATGAAGGTAAATTGTAATGAGAATGGAGTGTCTGTGGGTATGGATGTTGAGGGAGGTGAAAATGGAAGTGACTTAAATGCTGTGTTGGCCGACGAAAATGCAAGTGTGGATCCGATGGACATCGGTGGTTCATCAGAGCAAAATCAGAAAAACGGAGCTAACTTCAGTCAGGTGTTTGAAATCTTTGGAGAGCTTTGGTTTAAGGAGGAGGAGGAAGAGATGGACAAGAACGATGATGTAAATGTGGAGAACGGGGAAGATAATGGCGATGAAGAATACAATAGGGAACAGGCTGAAAGTGAAGATCATGGTTTTGTTGTTGGCGATTTTGTGTGGGGTAAAATAAAGAGTAAGCTGTGGTGGCCTGGCCAAATATACGACCCAAGTGATGCGTCTGATAATGCTGCTGTTTTGAAACAAGATGCTCAACTCTTGGTTGCATATTTTGGAGACAGGTCGTTTTCTTGGTCTTCGCCAAAGGAGTTGAAACCCTTTATCGATAACTTTGAAGAAATGTCGAGGCAGAGTGACTCCAAGAAGTTTGTGAATGCGGTTAAGAAGGTTCTGGAAGAGGTTGGTAGGGGTGTGGAGGCGGAATTGATGTGCAAATGTCAAAGCGCCAATGTAACTAAAAACGTTGGTGTCGTCAACAATGGGATTAAGAAAGGGGCGTGTGCGCCAAAAGGGAATACGACTAAGGTTTTGGTGGATCGAATCAACCCGGTGGAACTTGTTTCAAATTTGACACGTTATGCTATAATGCAGCCTGGTACAAGAGTGGGTGAGCTTGAACTCACCGTACTAAAAAGTTGTTTGCGCGCTTTTTATACTAAAAAAGACGGGTTCTTGTTGGTGGAATACCATGATCCAAAGTGTATTGAAGAGGGGACGAAAAGCGGGGATGCTGATACCGGTGGTCCGTCGGAAGGTCCAGAAAATGGTGATGATAAGTTATACCAAAGAAGGAAGCAGAAGAGTGTGGCGGAATTGATGGGTGAAGATGGCAAGAAAGCAAAAACTACTAAAGATGGAGGGATAAAGGACAAGAAAAAGAAGTCATTGGTGGTGTCAGTAACACCTGAAAGTGGCGGCGGCGGTGGTGTTGAAGAGGAGACAATGTCGCCACGTCAAAGGAAGAAGAGCAGGTATCTTTCACCGCCTTACTTGAGCCCGATTGGGATTGGTAGCGGGAAGCTTTCACTTTTAGGATTAGGTACAGGTTCCTTCAAAGAACCAAAGCCCGAACCTGAGAAGGCTCCGGAAATGGCTGCCAAACAGCTTGATGATACATTGAAGAAGAGCAGCGAGAAGAAAGCTCGTGAAAAGAGGCGTGTGCGCGAAGGGTCTGATCCTCAAGTACATAAGAAGAAGAAGAAGACGGATGCTGCTGTGAGTGTGGGCAAGGTGTTAGACGGGCTGTTACGTGCTGCCATTGATCCTTCATCTTTTGTGCAAAAAGATAAGAATCTTGCGACTATCACGGAGCTTCTTTCATCCTTCCGGAGCTCCATCTTTAAAGAAGGGTCAAGCAGTCAGACTGGTAAAAAGAAAGACGGCGAGGACACATCAGAGCTCGGGTTCATCAAACAGAAGCTGGAGTGGATGAGTGAAATGGTGCGGACGTGTGAAGAAAGCGAAATGAATGCGGATGTGAAGGCACGTTTGGAAGGAGGGTTTCAAGAGGTTCTTGGAAAGGTTGTTAAAATGAGGGGCAAGTGAGTTGGAAATTTGAGGGGTCAAGATATTTAGATAATAATTTGTCTGTTTTTCTTTTATGACTGTTACCTGCTTTTGGTTATCGATAGATTGATTTTAAGTTATTTTGGTTGGCATTATCGTCGGTTTGTAGGTTGGTAGTTTTTAACACATGATTCATCATTGAAATCCAACTCACAAAGCGCCGAGTCACACATACAAACATATAGCAAACACTAAAAAATAAACAGCAACAGGCTCCGGCGAGTATTAATCATCTACAGGGTCCTGGGGAGTCTCATCCGCACTGCGTTTGATTGTTACGACTGGGCATTCACAATGCTTCACGCAAAACTCGCTCACGGTTCCTACAAATACCCTATATAACACAGATGCAAGTAATTATGAATCCTTACAAACTACTGATGTATAAATTATAAAAATCAAACCAAACCAATTGAGGGGTGGGTATACCTCTGGAAAGGACCAAGACCCCTGTTTCCCACAACAAGAAGATCTGGCTGCACTCTTTTAACTTCATGGCATATTACTTCTTTGGGATCCCCCTTCTTAATCCATGCTTCACATGCAACCTATCACAAGTTTAACAACCAAGCTCAATGCACATGTGAGATATAGCGCGAGAGAGAGAGAGAGAGAGACCCCTATTTCATGACATCTCTTCACAAAGTATTCCAGCAGATGAGATCCCTTAATCTTGTCCTTGCGCTTAGCGTCTTTGAAATCGTCTGGTGAGGCATATATACTATCAACTTCATCAAATCCTAGCACAACATACATAAAGCAATGAATCACATGTGAATTTATGTTGATGGACAATTCTATACAAAGGAAGATGCATGCTAGAAGAAATATGAGGGAAACAAAACTAGACCAATGAGTTAAATGATAATACAGAAGGTGGACCAAATGCAGTTCCATCCGTATCTGGATGATGATATACAATTTCCATGTTCCATTTTGGTAAATATACTACTTTTCACATGCTTACTACAATGAAGCCTATTGAAGCAGGTTTTCAAGTCTAAAAAGCAGAAAAGGTGTCTTTTCCGGTAACCAACCAACATGATTTTTACCATGTAGTACATTAACATAGTTAATTTCTTCCAATGTCCCCATAGCACTTTATAAAACATATATCTAGATGGTTTCGCTACAATTTATAGGGCCCCGTTCAATTAAGAGAAACAATTCAGTAGAGACCCGGATAAACACAACGCGAGCTACATATAATGGGAAAGAAAGAGGTGGATCATCTGGTTACATTACCGGCCGGCTTATGTATCACACTTAAAGCAATATGTATATGTATATGTGGTCCTCGCTCACAGTATCTATGGACTGGTTGATACATTATATACAACCAACCATCAAAATCAAAATTCATACCAAATTAGCGCTTTTTCTTGGTGGCGACAGAATAAAACATGTCGAATAGGATCTAATATCGGCACTAATTAAGGAAGGTTCCCACCAACTAGTTATATCTCTAAGAAATAAAGTAGCCAGATCTGATTGAAAAAAAGAAAAGAAAAACAAGCTTGATAGTTGATACACTCAATTTGTTGCCTCAGCTGCATGAAGACAGTGAAGGAACGATAACCAAAACTAGTCAATTTCAACAAATGAATGTGTTGTGGCTCATATTGAGCACAAACTCTATCCTCTCGTATCGCGACAACTGGACGTTGACGTGGCACCAAATAAAGGAAGCTGCTCGCTCACCTAACCGTGTTAGTCGTTCACCTTGACCTCTCACGCTAGCAGCCCTCAAAAGAGCCATTGCCCTCCTCTCTCCCTCCCACACGAGCACACTCACGCCACCCCGTTGTCGTGTTGGCGAGCCACATGGCTCGTCTGTTGGCTTGCGCCTACTCGCTCGCTCGCACACCACAACACATCCCAGCCAATAAACCCTATAAAGCAGGTACAAAAACTTCCACACACTTATCATCGGATCAAAATATTATCAGTCAAAACCACAGTCGCCTAAAAATTACTTATCACGCAGAACTAAAGCCCAACAAAACTGTAAATCAAATCCAATTTCAACATAATAATAATAATAATAATAATAATAATAATAATAATAATAATAATAATAATAATAATCTACAAAACTGAAAATCAGCACTCGCAATCGCCATTCAAACCTGTTATCAACAACACGCAAATGACAAAACCCTAGTTGGATACGCAAACAGATCAGGAAAACGATACAAACAAGAGCACATAAATAAAAACAATACCGTCTTCATCAGGAACTTGAACATGGAGAAAGATGAGCTTGAATCCAGAGGTATTGGAGCGAATGATTTTGTTAAGGGTCCATTCGAAGGCAGATTTGCTACTGATTGAAGCATGAGGGTAGCCTTTGATGCTTGACTCGTTCACTCCCAACATTATCCGAGTGACGTCCGAGTCAACAGCAGTCGTTGTAGCAGCCATGGTTTGTGAACTGGTTGGTTAAGTTTATTTTGTGATTGCTTGTTCAAGGAGCTTTCTAGTTGTTGGGTATTTTGAAGCTATGGTGATGTGATGGATAATAAGTAGACAACGTGTTATTCAATATTGACCCATCAAAAAATGATGATAAACTAGTTTCATTATTTATCATTTCTATTATATGAAAACTAGTTTTTATCCTAATAATACTAATATTATTATTACTCTTGTAATTAAATAAATAAAAAAATAACCTTACTATAAGGTGACACCATGTGTTCCAATGTTGCGCGATTATTTCATCTTGCACATACCCGTCCTGACATAGCATACGCTGTAGGGGTGGTAAGCCAATTTATGCATCAACCTCAGGTTTCCCACATGGAACAACTGGTCATGGAGTGTTGTTTAAATCAAATGGGCATCTAGATGTCGTATCGTACACTGATGCAGACTGGGCAGGAGACAAAGGAACTAGAAGATCAACCTCGGGATACTTCACCCTAGTTGGTGCGAATCTGGTCACATGGAGTAGCAAGAAACAAAAGGTGGTAGCTCTTTCTAGTGCTAAAGCTGAGTTTAGAGGGATAGCGCGGGGCATTACAGAGGTGCTTTGGATACGGAAACTTTTAATTGAAATTGGTTTTTTTCGCAAAATAAGGCTAGAAAAGTTATGTGTGATAATCAAGCAGCTATACAAATTTCTGAAAACCCGGTGCAACATGATCGAACCAAACATGTAGAAGTTGACAGACATTTCATTAAAGAAAAATTAGAAGGAAAAATCATCGAGTTACCCTTTGTTCGGTCAGAAGACCAAGTAGCAAACATTCTAATAAAAGCCACCACTCAAAGAATCTTTGAAAACTGTTTGGACAAGTTAAATTTTGGCAATCCCACTATTTAACTTGAGGGGGGGGGGGGGGGTGTTAGAAAGGAAATGATTGTATTGAGGAAAATATGAAGAGCAAATTATGGATGAGTCAAACTTATTTATGGAGGGAGCCAATATTCTCAGCCAAAATAATTCTGTATTGTTAGCCCAATCTGTATCTTTTTTTTTTTAGTTTATTTGTAAAGCCTATATAATAAAGGCTGTCCTCTCTCTTGTAATATGTAGAAAATACAATATCAATTCCTCTGATTATCAAAACAGTGACTACCTGGCTGATTGAGTGTTTTTTTATGTTTAAATACCTTATACAACTTAACGAAGAGAGAAGAGAGTAGGGATGGTGAGAAGAGATGGCCATAATGTTTTATACTATAGAGTACTTGTTAGTTGTTACTAAGAATGCAAATTAAGAAAACACCAATCAAAAGCCCCAAACCAACACACACGCGTATATATTGAATAACAAACTTACTTTAAACAATTTTGTTAGCATTTATACCTTCTCGCCTTTTGATTGGTTGATAGTGTATATAACTTGTTTAGTTGTTTTTGGACCTTATCAGCTCAGTGACCGAAATTACATATATATTGCAACATTGGTAGTGTTAAAAAGATATTATGTACATAATTCAAGTGTTATGTTATATTTTGTTATGTTATTTTTGGTATTTCAGGTTTGGGCTATATTGGTGGATAATATAAGAGTTGGTATTATAACCCTGAGAAGATATTGGGCTAATGTTTGAGCAGCCCAAGTCTGAGATATATAAAAAGGCCCAAAGTTTAGCCCATGATTCAGCTGTTTCGAGAACCTTCAGCTCTACCTATATATATCCTCTATGTTATTAGTATTAGGGTTTCATCAGTCTTAGTCTTTTCTCTTTGTATTGTTATCGTCTTCTTCGTCTGTCTAGGGTTTCAGTCTGTAATTGTTCGTCTTTATTTTTCTTGTATTGTTGTGTTGTCGACTGATTGATTGATCAGTCGACTCATTGAGACTTTGTATCTCATAAAGAACTCAACGATTTGTTTGAGTTCTTAGGGTTTTGGTTGGGCATTTTTGGGTTGGGTTAAATAAGATTTTCCCCACCGTTTTGTCGCTATTTCTTGTGTTGATTGTTGTTGATTAGTTTAGATCTGTTGAAACCATTATTTTCTACATGGTATCAGAGCATTGGCTCATGATATTGTGATTTGTTTGTTTTTCCGCTGTGTCTTGTTGTAGATCTAGGTCTTGTATATCCAGATCTGTTAAATATTTTAACAGGTTTGTGTTGTTTGTCTGTTCTTGTATTAGGGTTTGGATCTACCTAAGTAACAGGTTTTGATCTAGATATGTTGATTTCAGTAGATCCTATATTGTTTATAGATCTGGTCTATTGATTTATTGTTGTTTGAGTTTCTTTAGTCTTGAGTAGTTTGTTTGGATCTTAGGAGAAGGAAAGTTGCTGATCAGATCTGGATTTTCTGGATATAGGAGGTGATATTATTAGCTACAATTGCACCTGCAACTCTGTACCCTCAGTGAAGGTACAAGTTGTAGGTTTGGAGAATCCTAACTTGGGTCACCCCCTCGGTGAGATTGTTCCTTATCTTGTTTTTTGTGTTTTGTCTGTCTTGTCTAGAAGTCTTTGACCGGGTTAGGGTGGACCGGTATTGATTGTGTCTCTGTGGTATTTATGTTGTCTGTATTGTGTTTCTGGTTTTGATTTGTTATTGTTTGTTTGTTTGTTCTTTGGTTGTCTATTATACATAAATATTAGTTAATAAAATGACTCATGTGTTAAGATTTGGGTAGGCACCCTTGAGTGATGAACCCACTATCTGAACACTGACACAACTTCGTCTTTCTAGGATTTTTGTATTGTGTTTGTTTTCCGAGTTAGCTATTGCTAACTGTAATTGGCATTGGCTGTGTTTTGTTATATTGGTTGATTGTTTGTGTGCTGCTTTGATCTGTTCTAAATGGCTGATAATAAAGGCAATCCCCTACCCTAGGGAGATCCTTGATATATTCATCCTAGTGACACTAGTACTTTAACCATAATTAGTTTGAAGTTAAAAGGGACTGAAAATTATAAAGTGTGGTCTAATGCAATGAAATTAGCTCTTGAAACTAAAAACAAATATGGTTTTATTGATGGTACTTGATGCGTGCTGATATATATATAAAAATGTGCACAAGTTTTAATTAAAACGACTCACCTAAAAACTACACACGCACGGCAAGTGTACCGGTCGCAAAGCAGTAAACAGGTAAGACCGAGTATCGAACCCAAAGACGCGAATGCAACTCTAGATCACAACCTATACCGAATACTAGCCTAAATAAATATATATTTATGTGGGGGGGGGGGGGGGTTTGGTTAAACTAATGATTAAAAAACTTAAAAGAAACTAAATATAAATAAAGTAACCTCAGCTGCTTATGGGAACTAGGAACTTGGAGAAATCGGATAGGAAGAAGGTTGGTTACTTAGGTAAAATCCCTAGACACTAGCAATAAATCCTGAATTTGGTAATTAACTTGAGACCCTATTCTTATCTAATAAACCTCCTGTCAAAGATAGCTCACTAGACTCAAGGCGGGACAAGTGTAGAAATGCTAAGATGGATCTGGATCGCCCTAGCGTACCAAAATCCCACAGAAATCAGATTAAAACCTCTCCTGGATTAAAACCCTCAAACTATGAAGCAGACTTAAACTCTACTGAAGAAAACCTAGGAAAACTCTAAACACGGACAAGTAGCGACTCCCGCCCTAGCGCTTGCCAACTACCGAACAATGCCTAGTTAGTTGCCTAGCAAACTCGAGTTAGATTTCTCACCCTCAAGAATGGACTGCACGTCTTAGTTAAATTTATTATATTAGTTTGTTATACTTGTGTCGTACTCCAACTCCAAATACTAGCACGCTAACCTAAGTTGACGAACTAGATTGATTTCAAAACCTAGGGGGTATCTCTACATGCCTAGCTCCACAAAACCAATAAACAAACTTCAAATAAAATTAACACCAACACACATATATCAAATCCAACAATAAACTCAAAATCATGTAATCCTACACATCAAAATTAAAAACCAAGAATCATTAAAAACTGCAAATTACGTGTCTAGTTCATAAACCTAAGCAACCATAAAAGTCTAGCTACTCATAATATTTAGAAACATAAATTCAAAGTTTATAAAAAAACAATTTCATCATGTCTATAAAAATATAGAGCGAAAACTAAACCTAACCCAAGGCTCGTTGGCTTTTGATCTTTAACGTGCCCGTGGCCTTTTCTTCTTCCGGACCCTTTCGCTCGTCACCGTTATTTGGCCGGTTCCTTTTTTCTTGTGCTGTGCGATTCTCCTCCTTGAATGAATGAATAAATTGTTCCTTCAAATAATAATTGTGCGATTGTAAAATTGTTGAATTAATGATTTGTCTCCAATTCTTGAATGAATAATTGTGCCGATGAATGATATCTATTTGTTCCCCAAGATTGAATGTCGCTGTCCCTTCTTTTTAATGATGCGGCTCCCCTTGATGTTCCTAATCCCCCCCAAAACTACGATCATTTATATATCCTTCAAATATGAAAACCTCAATTGTTTGGTTTTGTGGCATCGATTAGTGCTTGGGCTAAGAGCCCACCAAATATTTTTGATTTCTTTTTTTTTTTTTTTATTATTATTATTATTAGTAGTAGTAATAGTAGTATTATAACTCGGCGCTCTCGTATCAAGTGTTCTTGGCTCGACCAAAGTTCATCGTTTACGCTCCAACGTTCACACGAACACCTACTAAAATATAAAATAAATAAATAAGTACTAAAAATTAATAAAAATCTATACAATGACAAAAATAGGCCAACAAACAAATACACGCCTAAAACTACTAAAAACTATATACAAAAGACTCAATTATAACAAAAAATACATAAGAGAATAGATGTGTTTTACGACACATCAAACATCCCCACTTGACTCTTTTTCGTCCCTGAAAAAGAATTATGCTATGGAATCACAGTTAGGTTTACATCCAGTTTCAAAACATAGGTTACTTAATTAATAATCTACTAACGTATTGATTGCGATTGCAGGTATATTGATCCTCTTAAACCCACACCGGTTTCCAAGCCCCTTTTTATTTATGTTAAGTTCATGTTGATTAGTCTATCTAGGGTCTCACTTGAAGGAAGCCACAGTTCCTCCTAATCCCGCCTCAAGCTTATAAAGCTAAAGGAACGACCAATTGACCATTTCCCAACCGTCTTATGTAGAAAACCAAGAGAATTTAAAATCACTTTTTTTTTTTTTTTTTTGCATACTTAACTCAGAGGGTGTGACCAATCCAAGTCGCTATCCCAGTGGCCAGGCACCTTAAGCTTCAGCATTTTTTTTTTTTCATCTCAGCATACTTAACTCAGAGGGTGTGACCAATCCAAGTCGCTATCCCAGTGGCCAGGCACCTTAAGCTTCAACATTTTTGCTTTGATTTCTATATTTTTTTTTAGTGATTAGAAATTCTAACGGTTTTCTACTTATAACGGAGCTTCTTATACTATTTTTGACGGTTTCGGTCTCCCCGTTTCTCCTAGATGAGAACCCACAAAATAGCCTAACATAATTAATTTATTACTTTTCAAAGGAAACCTTTCTACCGGCCGAGCCTACCCACATATCCCAAATCAGACACGTTTTCAATCAATATTAATCTCTTATTATACATACTATTTGAAAACCGAACACTTTACCTATCATTTTCCATATTTTATATAATGCAAACTTCAAAATCATGGACTTTTTTTTTTTTTTCAATTTTTTTTTTGACTTAAAATGACTTTATATACAAACTAAACGACAATTTCCCATCCCCACACTTAAACTCTACATTGCCCTCAATGTAGGAATAGAAAACGACACAAAAAAAAAAAAAAAAATTAATTCCGAATACAAAAATAAAGAGACGAGGGCAAATTGGAAAGGACTTAGCTGGTTAATTTTTCTTCGTAAGCTCTAGTCCAATCCAGTTCGATCGTATAGCATTTCATTCGCGATCGGCTCTGACACAATGGTAAACTCTCGGGTTGCTTCAATATAACGTACAGCTCCAGAATCACCCGAATGGAGATTGAGTACGGGTGGTGCAATCCAAACCTGCGCAAAACAAAACAAACAAAACCCGAGCATAATACCGAACCACACAAAAATAAAAAGACTCAAACTACTAACTTAGACTCAAAATATAACAACAAACAAGAAGACGTACCTGCTTGGCAAAATGGCGGTGAATGGTGGTAGAACCAAATGGGTAAAAAAAAAATCTGGTTCTCGCTCAACGTGAAGGACACTGGTGATCACAACACGCATTGCAAGAGAAAAAAAATATAACTTTCCGGGGTAATAGCTGGTCGCATAAGGCGAACAGGTCAGCCCAGACTCCTCACATTACGTGAAAAATCTTTTTTCACAGAAAGTTAATTAATTTTTTTAAGAAAAAATCTCTTTTATTACCCAAACCTTTACCAAAACTCCCACTCATAAAATATATATAAAGATAATACATGGGATCCGCTCATGGTGAAATTTCCTCTACCCAAGCAAACACGCAAACTTGCAAACAGACTCAAAGACACAAAAAATTAAAAAAATAAAAACCTATGAACCACTACCGATTGACAGACCACAAATAAAAAAAAATGAAAAGCTAGAAAAAAAATAAGTATAAATATAAATTTACAAACTCTACAGCCTCCCCACACTTAAACTTAATCAGGGGGCTTCTCTTTTATCTGGACCCGATCCAACCCATTTAATTCCACCCGGTCCATATTATTTAGCAAAATTAAATTAGTGGAATTGAAAAATATTTTATCGAATTTAAATGGGTCGGGCCACCAATATTTAAATTTACCTGGACCAAACCTGATTCTTGGCATGTAATGAGGGGACTTGTTGTCTCTGCAACTCCTGACCCTCACCCTGTGTCGGTTCAGGTGCCTCTTCGCCTTCTCCCGTGGTGGTGGCCATGGTGGTGGCACTAGTAGCAGTGTAATATCCAATGCCTGCACGGGCCGGCTGTGGTGTTCTTCTTCTTCCACCACTGCTTCTTTCTCATCTTCCTTGTTTGGTGACACTTGTTCAAAATTTTTGTCCACTTCTGGGGCTGACAAATCAACCAACTCGTCACCAAACTCTGCTTCCCCATCAGCTGCTTCTTCAAGCAGGTTAGTGGTGTCTTCCTCTTCCACCACTTCTTCCTCAAACAGCCAGCCTGTGGATTCTGAAAAGTCCATATCTTCCTCAGTCTCCCCTATCTTCTCCATCATGGCTTTCCTATGCGCGTCCCAAGCTATCCTTTCTATCTCCTCATCATCACTCCAGACATCTGCCTCCCAAGGGTATGCTACTGAACTAGAGATCTGGCAAGGCTGCTCATCCTGCTGAACCAAAGGTGGGACTAAGGCGTCCATTATGGTCTCTGGCTCTAACCCTGAATCCTGCAAAATATCATCCTCACAAGACAAGTGTAAAGAATCATATGGATCAGTTAAATCATGCACAGAATCAGATGAGTAAGGACAAACAGTTTCAGCAACGGGCCTAATGCAATCAGGTAATGTAAATGTTACCATCTCGTCTGGGTCATCATTTGTGAAATAAACCTGCTGAACTGGAGGTGGGACTTCAACGTCCATTATGGTCTTCAGTTCATCCACCCGAGCCTCTAGCCTTTTAAGTGCCGCATCTTGTTCCCTCAAAGAGTCGGTGCGCTTGGATAGCAAAGAATCGATATCCTCGAGCATGAGCTGTTGTTTAGCAACTAAGGCGGCAAAATCGGGTCTAGTGTGAGACGAGACATCCCGATAATCGGGATGTGGATACAAATGTTGGCTAGGTGGATACTCTGACGAGCTACCACCATGCCTATCCTCATACATCTCAGCTTGTAGATAATCATGCCGACTTTTTCTTCTATCTAGTGACTCAGATGTTGCAGGGTTAAACCACCGGTTTGCCTGTGGGTATGAAGGCTGGTATGACTGATATGGCTGCGGCTGCAAATACTCGTTAGCATAATAATCCGTGGAATGCCCCGATGAATATGAATGAGGGCATCTTATGGTAAAATGGGGTCCTCCGCAGATCTCGCACATGATTAAAAAAAAATTATATATTAAGAATAAAAACAAATAAAAAATAAAAAATAATAAGTACATGAAAAAAAACAAAAACTATTTACAAATTAAAAGACCAGACAAACGGTTTGGGAAGTTCTCAAGAGTGCGAATTGCGTCCCCGGCAACGGCGCCAAAAACTTGATGCGTGCTGATATATATATAAAAATGTGCACAAGTTTTAATTAAAACGACTCACCTAAAAACTACACACGCACGGCAAGTGTACCGGTCGCAAAGCAGTAAACAGGTAAGACCGAGTATCGAACCCAAAGACGCGAATGCAACTCTAGATCACAACCTATATCGAATACTAGCCTAAATAAATATATACTTATGTGGGGGGGGGGGGGTTGGTTAAACTAATGATTAAAAAACTTAAAAGAAACTAAATATAAATAAAGTAACCTCAGCTGCTTATGGGAACTAGGAACTTGGAGAAATCGGATAGGAAGAAGGTTGGTTACTTAGGTAAAATCCCTAGACACTAGCAATAAATCCTGAATCTGGTAATTAACTTGAGACCCTATTCTTATCTAATAAACCTCCTGTCAAAGATAGCTCACTAGACTCAAGGCGGGACAAGTGTAGAAATGCTAAGATGGATCTGGATCGCCCTAGCGTACCAAAATCCCACAGAAATCAGATTAAAACCTCTCCTGGATTAAAACCCTCAAACTATGAAGCAGACTTAAACTCTACTGAAGAAAACCTAGGAAAACTCTAAACACGGACAAGTAGCGACTCCCGCCCTAGCGCTTGCCAACTACCGAACAATGCCTAGTTAGTTGCCTAGCAAACTCGAGTTAGATTTCTCACCCTCAAGAATGGACTGCACGTCTTAGTTAAATTTATTATATTAGTTTGTTATACTTGTGTCGTACTCCAACTCCAAATACTAGCACGCTAACCTAAGTTGACGAACTAGATTGATTTCAAAACCTAGGGGGTATCTCTACATGCCTAGCTCCACAAAACCAATAAACAAACTTCAAATAAAATTAACACCAACACACATATATCAAATCCAACAATAAACTCAAAATCATGTAATCCTACACATCAAAATTAAAAACCAAGAATCATTAAAAACTGCAAATTACGTGTCTAGTTCATAAACCTAAGCAACCATAAAAGTCTAGCTACTCATAATATTTAGAAACATAAATTCAAAGTTTATAAAAAAACAATTTCATCATGTCTATAAAAATATAGAGCGAAAACTAAACCTAACCCAAGGCTCGTTGGCTTTTGATCTTTAACGTGCCCGTGACCTTTTCTTCTTCCGGACCCTTTCGCTCGTCACCGTTATTTGGCCGGTTCCTTTTTTCTTGTGCTGTGCGATTCTCCTCCTTGAATGAATGAATAAATTGTTCCTTCAAATAATAATTGCGCGATTGTAAAATTGTTGAATTAATGATTTGTCTCCAATTCTTGAATGAATAATTGTGCCGATGAATGATATCTATTTGTTCCCCAAGATTGAATGTCGCTGTCCCTTCTTTTTAATGATGCGGCTCCCCTTGATGTTCCTAATCCCCCCCAAAACTACGATCATTTATATATCCTTCAAATATGAAAACCTCAATTGTTTGGTTTTGTGGCATCGATTAGTGCTTGGGCTAAGAGCCCACCAAATATTTTTGATTTCTTTTATTTTTATTATTATTATTATTATTATTATTATTATTAGTAGTAGTAGTAATAGTAGTATTATAACTCGGCGCTCTCGTATCAAGTGTTCTTGGCTCGACCAAAGTTCATCGTTTACGCTCCAACGTTCACACGAACACCTACTAAAATATAAAATAAATAAATAAGTACTAAAAATTAATAAAAATCTATACAATGACAAAAATAGGCCAACAAACAAATACACGCCTAAAACTACTAAAAACTATATACAAAAGACTCAATTATAACAAAAAATACATAAGAGAATAGATGTGTTTTACGACACATCAGTACTACTGTTAGACCTACTGATGATGAGATTTTGGGTAAACAATGGGATAGGTGCAATTATGTGGTGTTATCTTGGTTGTTAAATTCAGTTAGTGAAGAATTGTATCTAGGTCAAGTATTTTCAAAATTTGCTAGAGATGTTTGGTTAGACTTGAGAGAAACCTATGACAAGGTAGATGGGTTAGTTGTGTTTAACTTGCATCAAAAAAAATTTTCTATGAGTCAAAATGGTAGTATTGTTTCAAAATACTATCACAAGTTAAATACAATGTGGAAACAATTTGATTCAATTGTACAGTTACAGTTACCACCTTGTACTTGTGATGCTTCCAAAGTGTTTAACAGTTTTAGTAGTCTAATTAAACTAATGCAATTTTTAATGGGACTTGATGAAATTTATCAACCTATAAGAACAAATCTTTTGCTGCAAGACTTATTACCTTCTGCAAAACATGCTTTCTCTACTGTTTCAAGAGAAGAGTCACACAAAAAGTCAAACAGTAATAGTAAAAGTACTAATGTGTCATTTCTTGCTAAAAGCAATAATCAGGGTAATAACAGAAGGGTGGGTAACATGGGGCCTAATCATAATCTTAAGTGCACACATTGCAATAGAATAGGACACACTGTGGATAGGTGTTTTGAAATTGTTGGATATCCACCTGATTTTAAAAAGAAACCTGTTACTCGAGGATTTAGAAGAAATAATAATAATAATAACAGGTTTGGTGGAAAATCAAATGTGTCTAATAATAATGTGTGTGCTTCTACTTCTACTGTTACTCCATTTACTTCTGAGCGGATTACAAAGTTGATGAGTTTGATTAGTGAGAAACCAGGAACAGACCCCCTGAGTTCAAATGTAGGAGGTTATAAAGTTGTTATAAATGGTTTTTCTGGTTTGTCTGTTTTGTCTGTTTTGTCTGTTTTGTCTGTTTTGTCTAAGCTATCTGCTTTATTTGAAAATTTTTCTAGTTGTTCAAACTTGATTAAGTTTGCTTGGTTTCTTGGTTGGATAATGGACTCTGGGGAAATCAACACATGGTAGGTAGTGATAAGAATATGATTAATTGTGTTGATGTGGCTAAGTATAATATGAAAGTAAAACATCCTAATGGTACCAATGCTAAAGTCACTAAAATTGGTGATATTAAACTTGCCGAGGGTGTAATTTTAACTGATGTTTTGTTGATTCCTGATTATTATGTGAATCTTGTGTCTATTCATAAGCTTGTTAAGGATAATAAATTGAATGTGTTGTTTGATGAAAATGCATGCTATGTTCAGGATTCCAAGTCAAGGAATGTCCTGGTGACTGGTAGACAACATGATGGTTTATACTTTGTAGGAGGTGATGTGAGTTTTAGTAATTTGTGTTTTAGTAGTGTTAGTGAACACAGTCTTTGTGAAATCCGTCACAAGGCAAACCAAGTTAAAGTTCTATTCCCTCTTAGTGACCATAAAACCAAGGAATTGGGTGAACTTGTACATCTTGATGTATGGGGACCCTATAAAGTCACTAGCAGGGAAGGATATAAGTATTTTCTTACAGTGGTTGATGATTTTTCAAGGTCTATTTGGGTTTATCTTTTAAAAGGGAAAGGAAAAGTTTATGAAAATCTGGTTAGTTTTTATGAAATGTTAAAAACTCAGTTTTAAAAGAATGTAAAGATCTTTAGAAGTGATAACGGAACTGAGTTTGTAAACATACAATTTAATAAATTTTGTAACAATAAAGGTATTTTACATCAAACTTCTTGTGTTTACACTCCACAACAAAATGGTGTTGTGGAGAGAAAACACAGGCATCTCTTAAACATAGCTAGGGCTTTACTGTTTCAAAGTTGTGTTCCACTAAGGTTTTGGTCCGACTGTGTTCTTACTGCTGCTTATATTATTAACAGGATTCCATCGTCTGTGTTAGTTGGTAAGAGTCCATATGAGTTGATATATGGGCTCCCCCACCACATTAGATCACTTAAGAAATTTCGGTTGCCTTTGTTTTCAAACTGTTTTAGATCAGCCTGACAAGCTATGTAGTCGGGCTGATAAGTGTGTTTTAATTGGTTACTCTTTTATAAAGAAAGGATATAAGTTGTGGTGTCTTGAGTCTAAACAAGTTGTGTTTTCTAGAGATGTTAAATTTTATGAGAATATATATATATATATATATATATATATATCCTTTTAAATCTAAGTTTAAAGAAAATGTTAGATCACTTAAATTTTTTTGATAGTTTTGAAACCGAAATTTTATTAAGTGATAATAACAATCATGACCCTAGTCTTCCCGATGATGAAGGGGGAACAACTAGTTCTCATAATCTTTCACCTGGGGAGTTGTTAGATGACTTTCCCAGGGCTGCTAGTGATGTAGTTCACAACTGTGAACAACAACCTGGTAGTACAGCTAGCAGGGGGACTAACAACCTAGTTGGTGAAGGATTAAATGATGAGACTATTACTCCTAAGGGAAATAAAGTTGAATATGTTAGGAGGTCCAATAGAGAGTCATTTTTACCCAAAAGGTTTAGTGATTATGTTGTAGAGGGTAAAGTTAGATATGGTGTAGAAAAGGTAGTGAACTATTCTAACTTGTCTTTTGAAAATTCTTGTTTTGTTACTAGTTTAAACAAAGTTGTTCAACCATCAAACTATTCAGAAGCTTCTAAAGATCCAAAGTGGATAGAAGCAATGAATAGTGTAACACCCCAACCGATGGCGGAAATATCGAGGTGTCACGTAAGAATGAGTATACAGTAGCACATGGTATTCAAGTTTTAATTTGAAATTTATTTAAAGTAAAAAATATCCAAAATTTAAAATAGATAATAAGTCTTGAATGGAATTCTAATACATCAAATAACCAAATAAAGCATAAACTTCAATTGTCTTCTCATGCTAACACTCTAGTCTTCACGCATCATTATTTCCTGTTGAGTTGTAAAAATGGGGGGGGGGGGGGTCAACTAGAAGTTGGTGAGAATACATAAGCCATGTCAAGCAATTAAGTTTAAGAATAAAAGTTTAGCAATTCATATGTCTATCGTAAGTTTAAGTCTACATGAATAAACATGATATGTTGAATCGACATAATCAAACCTCCGACTAGTTTAGGTCCATCCCGTCATCCACGGTTCACCTTAATAATATGTTGGAACGATAACAATCACCCACGCTACCTATGTAGGAGGTACACGTATCCGGGTGGGATTGTCAATCCAATAGATCTATTATTGAGTATCGCCGACTTGGCCATAGCTAATGATTATGTAATGTTGAAACTCATTGAAACTCGTTGAAACTGTTGTTGTTGTTGTCTAATTCATGAGGCATTAAAGTTTACACCTAGACATGCATGTAGAATTGCTTAAGTATAATGTTGCAAGTATGAAGAATTGCATAAACATGGTTACATAAACTCACCTGATTGTGATGATGAACTTGCAACAAATCAACGAGAAGCAATGAATTAAGTTTGAGCCTATTTAAGAATGATGATTTAGTATCTATTAATGTTGTTTATAGTTGTAGCAGTGTTTGTGCAAAATAGATTTACATCAATCCACCTTAGCCAGAAGGCATGGTTCGTTGCATAAGTACTATGTGGTTTATAATTTACATAATTAGTAGATTAACTAATATGAACAAAAAAAAATACTAGTAATAATAATAACTCGTTTTAGGAGTTGACAAGGAGCAATATGTCTGCTTATTATAAATAAAATTTCAAATATTATTTTAAGGCTTTCAAACATATACATAGATTTGGTTGACTATAGCATATGTTTATATCTTTATTTATATATAAAAAAATATTAGGACTTGATATCGTAACAAGAATGTTTATTTACATAACTTATGTATTGCCCCTTTAAATTGGAATAATGCTCATAGATACATCATTCAAAACTCATGACAGTAGTCATATTCCTCCGTCAAAACTCCAACGACATAGATTGAAATGAACTTTAAAATAGGACCATTACCTTGTTGTTCATGCGAAAATGTTTCGAACAACGGCGATAGTAGATCACGATTTTTGCCACTGATCATTGGTCCGGCCAACGATAGCGACAGCCACTGGCGAAGCATAGTAAGGGCGGGGAGGGGCGGCCGACCCCCCCGGATTTTCGCGCAGAAGTTTCGATTATATAGTATTCGTATAGAAAATTTTGAAAATATAGGGTTTCGACCCCCCGAAACTAGTGACTTCCGACCCTCCGGTGACTTCCGACCCCCCGAACCTTCGGGTCAAGCTTCGCCACTGGCGACAGCGCCGGTGATCGGATTGTAATAGCACAAAGGTAGTGAGGTGTTTGCTCCTCGGAATGTGCCTCGTCGAAAAAGAAATAGGAGCTTCATGGTGATCTGAGTTGCAGAGGGAGTCGAAGGGATGAGGTGACGAGGGTATGTCGAAACGAGATGAAGGTTAAATATTTATAAATTTTAGAGGTGGGTTCGGTTTATGGTGATTCGAACTAACGAAGACGGTTGGTGGTTGGTTTAAGTTCGTCGGATGGCGGCGACGACAGGGTGATGGAGATGGTTCGAGGTGGTGGTTTCGGATGGTATTGTAGCGAAGGTGGTTTACTCGGGTGAAAAGAAGACCATCAAAGTTGATTAACGCGGGTGGTCGAATAAACAAAGGAAAGTCAAAACGGGCGGCACCTCGTCGGGAGTTGAACAGAGAGAAAGAGAGGAGTGTTTCTAGGTGCGGTGCGAGTCCGAGCTAAGCAAAATGTCAGCGATTTATAAGGATTTAGGGGAGGTTTTGGCCGAAATTTATGGCATGATTTGTTCGAATGAATTAGTAATGTCTTTGACAGCTACCTCTCGAATATTCTTTTGCGCAAAAATCACGTTTGGAGATTTAGATCTATATTTGGCAAACTAGTGTGATTGATCCAATGATTTTGAGATCAAAATGTGTAGCTAGAACTATAATTATGGTAGCCGCAAAATGAGTCAAGGGGTGGATGCATATTTGAAGTATGGTGGTTGACAGATGCATCTAAAATTTTGGGTTTTGTTAATGTGCTTGATGTAGTGTTCATGAAAAAATATATATATAAAAGGTTGGCTTTTAGAAATCTCCAGTTATGACAAAATGCATTAAAATGACAATTATGGATTTCATTTGAAAGTCAAGCTAGTAATAATTCTTGAATTGTTTTAAAACAACGATTACTATTATTATTATAATATATAAAAATTTAATATACCTACTTTATTAAGAAAAATTTGTATTTGCATGAATTTGTACCAACTTTAAAATATTCAAAGTATATAAGAATGCTTTGAAATAATATAACAATAAATTTAGACATGGTTATACTTGTACAAAAGAATTGTAAGATAGGTAAAGTGGTGATTTTTTATTAAATCAAAATTGGAGAAAAATACGTGATGTTACAAATAGTAAGATGGAAGCCCCTTATAGAAACAATACTTGGACTATTACTAATTTACCACCTAATAGGAAAGCTATAGGTTGTAAATGGGTATATAAAGTCAAGCATAAATCTAATGGAGAGGTTGAAAGATACAAGGCCAGGTTAGTGGCCAAAGGTTATAACCAAAGGGAAGGATTGGACTTTAGAGAAACCTTATCTCCAGTTGTCAAGATAGTAACAGTTAGGTGTGTTATTAGTTTGGCTGTATAAAATAATTGGAGTTTGTTTCAACTTGACATTAATAATGCCTTTATTTATGGGTCAATTTCTGAGGATGTTTACATGTAATTACCTGAAGGTTATTACTCATAAAATGGGTAAAAAGTGTGTAAGTTAGTGAAATCTTTATATGGTCTAAAACAGGCTCCTAGAAAATGGAATGAAAAATTAGTTGAAGTTTTGTTAAAATTAGTTTTTACTCAAAGTGTATGTGATCATTCATTGTTTGTGAAATCTAAGAATGATGTGTTCTTAATTTTACTTGTGTATATGGATGACATTGTGATTACTGGGAACAATGAACATGAAATCAATAGTGTTAAAAGCTTTTTAAGTGAAAGTTTTAAAATAAAATATTTGGGTAAATTGAAGTATTTTTTAGGAATTGAAGTTTTGTATTGTGATGATGATATTTGTTTAAATCAAAGGAAATATTGTTTAGTATTGTTATATGAATTTGGTTATTTGGGTTGCAAGCCTGTGAGTGTTCCTATTGAACAAAAGTATGTTATTTCAGTTAAGAATGGGAAGTCCAATAAACCCCTTGAAAATGTTAATGGGTTTCAAAAGCTCATTGGAAAGCTAATTTATCTTTCGTTAACTAGACCTGATATTAGCTACACCATTCAATTTGTAAGCCAATATATGCATAAGCCAACAGAGGTTGTGTTGCAAATGGCATTAAGATTGTTAAGGTATCTAAAATGTGCACTAGGTAAGGGTATTATGTTTAAGAAGAGTAATAGTTTTGAGTTGGTTGCCTATTTGGATGCTGACTGGGCAAAATGTTTAGAGACTAGAAAGTCTGTCACTGGATATTGTTTTTTTTAGGAGATAGTCTAATCTCTTGGAAAAGTAAGAAACATAATACTGTTTCTCGATCCACTTCTGAGGCAGAGTATCGAGCAATGTGTTCTACGACTTGTGAACTCATTTGGCTGTCTAATTTGTTAAGTGAATTGGGTGTCAAAGTGAGTTTGCCAGTTAAACTTTATAGTGATAGTAAATCAGCCATCTCTATAGCTGCTAATCCGGTATTTCATGACTGGACAAAACACTTTGAGATTGATTTGCATTTTTTAAGAGAGAAGGTAAATAATGGGTTTGTACAAACACTTAAGGTTGATTCTGATCAACAAACAACTGATATTTTTACCAAGGGTTTGTACAGCAATAAGCATGAAGTTTTGTGTAAAAAACTTGGTTTGAAAAATATGTTAGAACACTTGAATTAAAGGAGGATGTTAAAAAGATATTATGTACATAATTCAAGTGTTATGTTATTTTTGGTATTTCAGGTTTGGGCTATATTGGTGGATAATATAAGAGTTGGTATTATAAGCCTGAGAAGGTATTGGGCTAATGTTTGAGCAGCCCAAGTCTGAGATAAATAAAAAGGCCCAAAGTTCAGCCCATGATTCAGCTGGTGTTTCGATAACCTTCAGCTCTGCCTATATATATCCTCGATGTTATCAGTATTAGGGTTTCATCAGTCTTAGTCTTTTCCCTTTGTATTGTTATCGTCTTTTTCGTCTGTCTAGGGTTTCAGTCTGTAATTGTTTATCTTTATTTTTCTTGTATTGTTGTGTTATCGACTGATTGATTGATCAGTCGACTCATTGAGACTTTGTATCTCATAAAGAACTCAACGATTTGTTTGATCCTTAGGGTTTTGGTTGGGTAATTTTGGGTTGGGTTAAATAAGATTTTCCCCACCGTTTTGTCGCTATTTCTTGTGTTGATTGTTGTTGATTAGTTTAGATCTGTTGAAACCATTATTATCTACAGGTAGCCTACAATACTTGTATGTATGTTGCCGATAAAAAAAAACAATACTTGTATGTAATACATTATGTCTTGAGATGACCGTTTTACTAGGAGCTTAGACATTGTCAAAATTGACTAGCATTAAAACTTAGTTAATGCTTACTTAGGGTCCTTTTCCAACACCGTTTCCCCGTAAGACCATCATGTGTCAAGAACGAGTTCTTCTCAGTGTTGAAGATAGTGGAGTCGATCAAGAAAGACGCCTTCGTGTGGATTAGTCAAGGCGCAAATAAAGCCCCCTCTTGGGATAGATGGTCTTCTTTTGATGTAATCGAGTTGTTGTAGTTTGGCCGTGCGTCGGCTTTTTTTCTTTTTTGTTTTTTGTGTATGTTTCCAGTCCTTGCTGGGTTCTATATATATATATATATATATATATATATATACTAGTGGGTTTACCTGTGCGTTTCAGCGGGATCCACAAATAGGTTGCAATACAACATTATGATACTTAGGTTTTTTTCCGCAAGTTACGCAAAAAGAATAGAAATGTGCACACTATGTTTTAACAAGTATTCGTAGAAAGAAAAGAAAAGAAATGTGTATCGCCACTTACAACTGATTGCAGTTCACCATAAAAACCATGTAATCATTATTGAACAAATCTTAATAAACCAAAGGTATGTTACTGTAACAAACCAATATGAACATAAACATAACTCTTGTGTAAGTTGTCCGATCATTGCATATCTACATAACCGTACCATTGAAGACACCTTGCTAAATGATAAAGTTCATTTACATGACAAAAGTATGTAGTAATAATATGATATTGTATAAACTATCATATGAAGGTCATTGTCTATTTAGAAATTAAAAGTTGTGATTTGTAAGTTTATAATAGACTTGCCCAACTTGACCCAACAACTAAAAAATGTCCAATATAGCCGGTGAGTCAAACCATCCCGTCCACTTTGCCGCTGGGTAGACGCATATATATGAAAATGGTTTATAATATAAGTATTATTATGTCAAAGTTTTAAAATTCATACAAGTTTAGCTGAGATAAGATTATTCATTGTGGTTGTAATTTTGTGAATCAATGGATTGTCTTCATTGATAAGCAAGGTATAAATAGGTACAATGTTACAAGAATAATAGGACACAATAATTATCTAGAGTAATAAAAGGAACAATCACAATGAATACATTTATCTACACAGTGATGTCGTTTGACTAATACGGTTGACTGTTGACTAATATGGTTGACTGTTGACTAATATGGTTGACTAACAGTCCCCCGCAGTTTGAGCTGTAGCTTGTCGAAGGCATAAACTGGTACGAAAACGAGTGAATAACCGCTTCGAGAGGCCTTTGGTAAAGATGTCAGCATACTGGAAATCTGCCAAAGCATGAAGAACGCGCACATCCCCGATACGAACTTTCTCACGAACAAAGTGTATATCCAATTCGACGTGCTTAGTGCGTCGATGTTGGACCGGGTTCTGAGATAAATAAACGGCTGAAATGTTGTCACAGTAGACAATGGTGGATTGTGTGACACGTACCCCGAGTTCGAGAAGCAAATTGCGGATCCAGCTAGTTTCAGCAAGTGCATTGGCAACTCCACGATATTCAGCTTCGGCACTAGATCGAGCAATAGTGGCTTGACGTTTCGAACTCCATGAGATGAGATTGCCGCCCAAGAAGATACGGAAACCAGACGTGGAGCGTCTAGAGTCTGGGCATCCACCCCAGTCAGCATCTGAATAAGCTGTTAACGAAGAGGATTTGGACGACATTATCTGAAGAACGTAGTCTATAGTGCCACGTATGTAGCGAAGAATTCGCTTCAAAAATTGCAGGTGAGGCTCATGAGGATCATGCATAAAGAGGCATACTTGTTGAACGGCATAAGCAATGTCTGGACGAGTAATGGTTAGGTACTGTAAGTGTAACACCCCGGCCCGGAATGGGCTGACGTGTCACAATATCATATCAGAGACAAAAGACAAAGTTCATTTATTTAATTATAAAACATATAGCGTTACGGAAGACACGTGTTTCTTAGTCTTAAGGTCAAAATACATAATATTAAACATAAGTGACAGAGTTCTTCGGGTAGCATCCTATGATTTATTACTCTCTCTTTTATCCCGGCCAAAGTAACCTGTTAACCTGTAGATACAAAAATTTTACGGAATGAGCTGAAGGCCTAGTACAGAATATTAGGCTCAAATAGTAACGCAATAATTAACTGAAACTGATAATACAAATACTGATCTGAAACGTAACAAGCATATAACTGAACTGAATCATGTAATACAGATGTACCCATAAGCCAAACTAAATTCTATTATACGTGTTGATATACGGGTAGCTACTCCCGTCTATCAACACATGAAATGGCGCAGGTTGGCATACCCGCAACCATTTCCGGAACTGAAACTGAAACTGAACTAAGATCGATCCATACGCCTCCTAATTGCATTGTACCACACCTGTACTTAAGAGACGCCGTGAACTAATCTCTCCGTCACGGGTGGAGCACATGATGTCGATGCCACAACAACATGCCCGCGGGACACTCCACGGGAAGCGGTAGCTTAGGATAACAGAATACTGAAAATCTGAGTCATATAATCTGATGCAAATAATAACTAATACTAATAATATCATATACTTTGGAACATACGATAATGAGTGAATTAAATGTATCGCATGATTTATATATATTAATATATAAGTAAATTTTATATTCAGAACAAGAAGAGAACGGACGGTCAAATGAATTGATGCTCAAAGACGGAGGAGTTTTAATATTTATATATATATATATTATTAATAGGGTTTTTATCAACTGAACCAGATAACAAAGGAGAGGGGTAAGGATCCGTACCTTTAGTTTTTCCAATGTAATTTAACCTTGCTCGTGAGTGTTTGTACAATTATCTACATGCGGGTTATATTTATCTATTAGAAAAATAATTAAATTTAAACATGTTTAACTAAGCTAGATATGTGACAACCGGGGTTTTCATAGTAAATATTTCTTAATAAAAGTTCATGAGTAAATTACTAATCAATTGCCTTCAAATTATATATTCCCATAATGTCATTAAACGTTTATAAAGTGTATATATATATTTATTATGGATAACATATTTAAATAGAATTACTAATCTTATTAACTAAAACTTAAGTGACATATATATAAAATGCTAATAATTGTTCAGTAAAATATTTCAACATAAATACTATTTTGTTTTGTTTGAATACACATGAAAGAATAGAGACATTGGTGGGTTATACTCATTTGACCAATTTAATAAAATAATAAAATATTCATGAACTTCTTCTTCTTTATATGAAAGATAGTCAACTACAACAGGTTCTTATATTTCCTACAATTTATTGATTAGCTTTTAATTATGCATGTATGTATACGATATGTATATAAATCAAAGTGCAGAAGTTAGTTCTTTTACCTTATGTATGACCGTTCGAAGCGTACACTCGATCAAAATAAAACCCGGTTGTCGGAAAAATGTGTGGGTTTGTGATCGGTATTCGAATAAAGGATGGGTTGTAACTGTCGGATTAGTTAACCCGGTCGGATCAGATAGTTGGTCTAAGGAAAGTGACGGGTTGGGTTTGGTTACCGGAACTTGATCGGAAGTAGTAACGGTTGATGAGGATGACCGGTTGAGATGGTGATGAGTTGTCGGGTGGTCGGAACAGGGTGACGAGGGAGTTGATTGGCGGAAACAAAATGTACAAGAAAAGAGGGTGGTGGTTTCGTGTTGGTCGGAACTTGGTTGGGGTTCGGTCGCCGGTCACCGGACATGAAGAAGGTGACCGGAAAAGAAGGTGTTTCTCTTTTTTTAACTCTCTCTCACTCACGTAACTCTCTCTCTTTCTCTATTTGTTTCTTTCTTTTTGTTTGGTTGGTGCAGAACTCTTTGTTTTATTCTTCCATATTTATAGTCAACAAATGCATGCATGTGATATCATGTTAGTTGATGATGAAGAAGGACATGTGCAGGTGGTATGTATGCGTAGGTTTAAAGCTTTTCATGAAAGCTATCCTAATGTGTTGTCCATAAATGTGATGATGATGGTGATAGGTGGCGATTGTACGTAGGTTTAAAGCATCATATGGGGTGAGTTGTTAGTACAGTGAATTTTAGCATAGCTTGTGATGTCTACCTCTAGAAGTGAATTGTGTAGTGAACCAACCATGATGTGTTGTCACTTAACATGTGATTTGTTAATTTGTAGGAAACTTAAATTACATCTTTTATTATTATTACTTATTTATTGTTTATAAATTTAAGTAAATTCGTTAAGTTAATATTATTAATTAGTTTATATAAACTTCTAATTTGGTTTGGCTTATTACGTATAAGATCTAACCCGAGATAATTATATAACTTGAGTTTCTTTTTGTAATACTTGTATAATAATCTAGGTTCGTAATAACGTGACTGTTACATTTTCTTTGACCCATTGAGTCAACTTATTTTTGGATTATATTTTTATATTTATTTTAGTGTATATTTTTCGGATATTACAACTATCACCCCCTTAAAAAAATTTCGTCTCGAAATTTGTAGGTTGTATCTAAATAGAATTTGTATAACATATGTCATAACGAGATCCATACTTGGTTGGATCAAACTTCTTAATGTTCGACTATACTAAGGTATGTATAACGAATTAATTTATCTATTTCTTACCACATATATAATCTACTATTTAATATAAACCTAATCTATAAAATAAGAATCCCAATAGCGCACATTTGTACCTGTAATTCACAGTTATGTTCATGACCATAATTGTCAATTACCTTACAACTGTACTCACTGGTTCTCCCACCAATCAAGTTAATTACATATCTAATCATTCAGAAACTTAACAGACAGTCATATATAACAAGATGACAATTTGGACTAACATGTCCCACATATATATTTAACCATATCTATTGGACAGAATAAAAATAATCAGACATGTTTAATAAAACAAAATTCATGGTTACCTGGACTAAGGGCTCTAAGACTCGAACAAACTAGGATATACTGAACGAATCGACTCTTCAGTTTCCCATGTAACTTCACGTTCAGAGTGATTCTTCCAAAGGACTTTAACGAAAGGAATTACTTTCCTACGCATAACTCGTTCTTGCCTATCTAAGATAGCCTCTGGTTCTTCTTCATATGACAAATCTTCATGAATCGAAAGTGACGGATAACTAATGACATGGAGCGGATGATGTAACACCCCAACCGATGGCGGAAACATCGGGATGTCACGTATTGATGATTGTTCAGTAGCTCATGGAGTATAATAAGTTTCATTAATTGATTTAAATAAATTACATACAATTGTTCTACAAGAATTCGTACATCAGATTGAATAAACTATGCACATATCTTCAAGCAATTCTTCAAGCAAGTAGAACCTGAAACATGTTAAGTTGAAAATATTTTGGGTCAACAAAAGTTGGTGAGAATACATAGGTTTTTGGGAATAATTGATAACCATAGTTTGTACAACATTCAGAGTTGTATGATGATAGAGTATGATACCGACATGTAGCAATGCGTCTATGTACAACCAAACCTTGTGTCGACTGATGACTAACTCGCAAGTTAGTTAAATGTTATTACTGTTATCGATCATCCCTGAGTCTATGCGGGGGATGGGTTTGTCAGACCTATAGCGCTATAATCTAAACAGGCGGCTTGATCATTGTTAATGATTGTACTGTGTCTTTTTGTTACAGTCAAATGATAGAATGATAGTGTAATTGAATCACAAGTAAGTATGAGTAAATGATAGTATAAAATGTTTAAACATGTTTCACCCCAAAAATAGTGAAAATAGAGTAAAGGGGCTATGTAAACTCACCTTGGTAAAATGTTATATCTGTTGAGGAATTTGGATAATTGTGTTGACCAAATGTATCAAGTATCACCCTATAATAAAGTAATAAATATGTCTAAGTCTATCTAGTATATAAATGTATATGTTCTAGGGCTTCGAATTTGGGGATAAATGCTTGTTTGATTATTTAAAAATATTCGCCAATTGAGAGAAATTTAGTAAATAAATAACCAAAAATCTTTTTATAAAATTTAAATTTAAGATGTTCACAAGAATGTTGTTTAAAGTATAAAAATAATTTTTATAAAATTATTTTCTATAAAATAGATTATTTAATCTATTTATAACAAATTGTCCAAATCTAACTTTAATATTTAAAAATATTAAAATTAAATAATTTTTAGTTTAAAATTCATATTTCTGTTCTAAATGATCAGAAATAATTTGTATAAAATTTTGGTGCAAAAATAATGAAAATTGAATTTATTATGATTTAATTATGATTAAATCTAGCAAAAATTGATTAAAAATACTAAATAAATGATTTTTCAGAAATAAAAATCATTTCTGAAAAGTTTAATGTTATAAAAACTTAGGATAATTTTTGTGGAAATTAATAAGATTGTTTTGATATTTTAATGGAATTTTATAAATAAAATAGAATAAATTTGATTTATTTATTATATATATTAAATAAATAAATTTTTGAAAATTAAAAATTGTAGGTGGAACTTTTATATCAGATTTGCAAGAAATATTTTTTTAGAATTTATAAAAAGGTTTTAATAATTAAAAATGAATTTATAAGTCTTGTATATGTTATATATAATTTTTTTGGATTTTTATTTGCTTAAAAACGAAATAAAAGAAAAAAAAATGCCTTAGCCGGGACTCGAACCCGCATGGCTTGTATAGAATGCACCAGACTCAACCACTTGGTCTAGACCAATGGTTGTGTTTGGTTCTTGTTTTAAATAAAATAAATACATCAATTATACGTGTTCTTCCCCAAATCTAAAAACAAGCCCTAACAATTCCAATCGAATAATCCACGCATCAATAACCCAATTAACCTTAGGGTTATTGACGAGTGGATGCCGAATATTAAAACCCACAACAAAAATTATACTTACAGTACAGATTTGATCGTGATTGAAAAGTCAAACCAAAAGTCAAAACACGATCGTGGATCAAGAATAGCGTGTAATTAAGAAGAAATAGAGGTTGAGAAAGATGGAATGGCAAATTGTAATGGTTCAGAAGTGCTCAATTTATAGTGCACAGGCCTAGATGCTCGAATTGGTAAGGGTTGACTATACCATGAATGTGATACGCGTTTGGCTTAATATGGTATGATTTAGCTTGTAATTGGACGGGTATTGATGATTGATAGGCCGATAATTATGCATTAATGGTCAAAGGTAGCAATTCACGAGTTAAAAGAAAGGAACATTTCCTTCTTTGGGTCTGCTGTCACGCGATGCTACCAGGAAGAAGAAACAGATCCGTTTGAAAAAGGGTTAAATATATAGAGTTCCTAATTTCATCACAAATGGGCATCATGGAGCAGTGGTTGAAGCGTGTGTGTTTGTGTGAAAGGCCACCGGTTCGAAACCCGGCTGGACCTTCTATTTCTTCTTTTTTTTTTTTTTTTAAAACAGAATCAAGGGGGGGGGGGGGGGGTTTGGGCTTGGTTAATGGGCTTCAGATATGGGATTTTGGGCTGGGAATTACAAGGGTTAGGGCTGGGATGGTTTGGGTAAACAATCACAATTCAAATTATCTAGTAGATGTTAAAATTATTATTATTATTATTATTATTATTATTATTATAAATCTTTGTTTATAAATATATATATATATATATAAATAATGATAAAATTAGTCGTTTAAATCCAAATTATTGGTAACGTATCATTATTAAATGCGTAATGTTACAGTCTCCCCTACTTTTAGGAACTTCGTCCCGAAGTTAAGGGAAACACTAGATTTACAATTGGCTAACTACCGAAAACCTTGATAAAATTTCACACTACCTTAACGTACCTGTAAATTCATGATTACGTTCCGGACCGTAATTACCAATTTACCTTACATTAGGGTTTTGCGTCCTTTTATGACTTTACCGATTGTTAAGCAGGTCTGATAGTCTCCGCCAGTCGTTCAGGTGGTAGGGCCTCTCCCGACTGTTGGAATGACATGATGACCTCTACCAGTCGTTAAGCTGGTTGTTTGGTAGTTAACTAATTGTTGTACAAGCAAGTATGATTATAGATGTAGCAATTAGTTCACATTCAGACAAACATGCACACAGATGTTATGATAATACTTGAATTTATTATTTGAATCAAAAGTGCAATACATGGAATTAAAGAGAAAGTAGTCATTATTCAAATGGTAGGGCTATCTGTTAAGTAGCTGGGGGGTCTTGATCTCGGTTCAATTTAGGGCATCGGTTACGGAAGTGATTTGGGTCTCCACATTCATAGCATTGACCATAGTTGTATTGATTAAGATTAGCAGCTTGAGCAGGGTTGGTGGGTTGGTTGGCATTTGGATTTGGGGTCTCACGACAAGTGTTGACCAGATGGCCATACCTTCCACAATTGGTGCACAAGCGACACGCTGAAGCAGTGGGATGATGTCGGTTGCACGTATTACATAAAGGATGGTTTCCTGTATAAGGTTTCTTCTTAGAAGCTTGTGGAGTGAGGCTTGCATCAGGATCCCTGGTCTTACGTTTCTGGTTCTCAGTGGTTATTGCGGCTACAATACTTGTTTTATTGCCTTTTCGAACTAAGGTCCCGTTCTTTACGTGATTATCAGTTAAGGTAGCTGCTAAACGTTTGGCTTCCTCCAAGGTGGCAGGATTCCTTCCCCACACCGTATCCTGGATTTGCATGGGCAGACCACTGATGTACTTCTCGATGGCTACCGACAGGGGAGTGACTTTGTGGGGTAACAATAAGCTAAGCTCGTGAAAGCGGGTATTGTAGGCAAGGTTTTCCCCACTATCTTGAACTAGGGTGTGGAACTCATCCTCAAGCTTCTTAACTTCATTGCGAGGACAAAATTCTTCCTTCATGACCTCCTTGACTTGGTCCCATGTCATAGCAAGAGCAACTTCGGCCCCACGAGTACGTTTTTCTTCATTCCACCAAGTGAGTGCTCGTTTATGGAGAACACTCATGGCGTAACGAACCTTGAAGTTGTCGGGGCACTCACTGTTGATGAAGGCATTCTCAATACCCTCGAACCACTGGAGGAGTCCTGTAGCTCCTTCTTCACCACTAAACTTTGGAGGGTTACAAGAGTTGAAATGCTTAAGGGTGCAGGCTTGGGGTCCATTTCCATTGCCATTGCCGTTCCCGTTCCCGTTGTTGTGACCATTCCCGTTGCCGTTCATTTGGATGACCTGAGCGAGTAAATTGGGAACCAGAGTTGCGATTTGCTGCGCCATTTGTTGAGAAATGATCGCAGCCAATTGAGCATCGATACCATTGTTGTTGTGGTTAGGAACTTGGTCATGGTTATGGTTATCACTACCTTCTTCGTGGTTCTCACCATTGCTGTTGCGAGTGCTGCGACGTGGAGGCATGATCTGTAAGAGACACAGTGAAATGAGTGAGATTATATAAGGAATGTAATCATTTATTCATTAATTAAAACGAATAAACGAAAACGTTGACTTATCAAAGATTCTAAATTCTAATAACATATGAAGACGTGCTTTAGCCTATAAGTGAACACTCATCCCGAGAATTCCCAGGTAGGCATCCGGGTCCCTCGTCTGATTGGGATATATGCGCAATGCCAGCCTAGACAGAAGACTCAGAATACAGGCGTTCACCCTTCCAGATTGCACGTGTTCGTTATTAAAATCTAGAACTTTGACGAGATCTCAAGGTGGTTCAGGTTAAACCTGAGGATTTTGCCTTATTAGTCTAAGAGTGAGTCCAGTGATGGAGAGCAACCTTCTTGTAAGGATGAAAGTAGGGATAAGAAGTAGGAGGAAGATAGAGTATGGCAAGTAAAAGAAGCAAGTACTGGTTAAATCCTATGGTTATAGACTAGATTATTTTTCTAATAACCTAATTCCCTATAACCATGGCTCTGATACCAATCTGTAACACCCCAACCGATGGCGGAAACATCGGGATGTCACGTATTGATGATTGTTCAGTAGCTCATGGAGTATAATAAGTTTCATTAATTGATTTAAATAAATTACATACAATTGTTCTACAAGAATTCGTACATCAGATTGAATAAACTATGCACATATCTTCAAGCAATTCTTCAAGCAAGTAGAACCTGAAACATGTTAAGTTGAAAATATTTTGGGTCAACAAAAGTTGGTGAGAATACATAGGTTTTTGGGAATAATTGATAACCATAGTTTGTACAACATTCAGAGTTGTATGATGATAGAGTATGATACCGACATGTAGCAATGCGTCTATGTACAACCAAACCTTGTGTCGACTGATGACTAACTCGCAAGTTAGTTAAATGTTATTACTGTTATCGATCATCCCTGAGTCTATGCGGGGGATGGGTTTGTCAGACCTATAGCGCTATAATCTAAACAGGCGGCTTGATCATTGTTAATGATTGTACTGTGTCTTTTTGTTACAGTCAAATGATAGAATGATAGTGTAATTGAATCACAAGTAAGTATGAGTAAATGATAGTATAAAATGTTTAAACATGTTTCACCCCAAAAATAGTGAAAATAGAGTAAAGGGGCTATGTAAACTCACCTTGGTAAAATGTTATATCTGTTGAGGAATTTGGATAATTGTGTTGACCAAATGTATCAAGTATCACCCTATAATAAAGTAATAAATATGTCTAAGTCTATCTAGTATATAAATGTATATGTTCTAGGGCTTCGAATTTGGGGATAAATGCTTGTTTGATTATTTAAAAATATTCGCCAATTGAGAGAAATTTAGTAAATAAATAACCAAAAATCTTTTTATAAAATTTAAATTTAAGATGTTCACAAGAATGTTGTTTAAAGTATAAAAATAATTTTTATAAAATTATTTTCTATAAAATAGATTATTTAATCTATTTATAACAAATTGTCCAAATCTAACTTTAATATTTAAAAATATTAAAATTAAATAATTTTTAGTTTAAAATTCATATTTCGGTTCTAAATGATCAGAAATAATTTGTATAAAATTTTGGTGCAAAAATAATGAAAATTGAATTTATTATGATTTAATTATGATTAAATCTAGCAAAAATTGATTAAAAATACTAAATAAATGATTTTTCAGAAATAAAAATCATTTCTGAAAAGTTTAATGTTATAAAAACTTAGGATAATTTTTGTGGAAATTAATAAGATTGTTTTGATATTTTAATGGAATTTTATAAATAAAATAGAATAAACTTGATTTATTTATTATATATATTAAATAAATAAATTTTTGAAAATTAAAAATTGTAGGTGGAACTTTTATATCAGATTTGCAAGAAATATTTTTTTTAGAATTTATAAAAAGGTTTTAATAATTAAAAATGAATTTATAAGTCTTGTATATGTTATATATAATTTTTTTGGATTTTTATTTGCTTAAAAACGAAATAAAAGAAAAAAAAAATGCCTTAGCCGGGACTCGAACCCGCATGGCTTGTATAGAATGCACCAGACTCAACCACTTGGTCTAGACCAATGGTTGTGTTTGGTTCTTGTTTTAAATAAAATAAATACATCAATTATACGTGTTCTTCCCCAAATCTAAAAACAAGCCCTAACAATTCCAATCGAATAATCCACGCATCAATAACCCAATTAACCTTAGGGTTATTGACGAGTGGATGCCGAATATTAAAACCCACAACAAAAATTATACTTACAGTACAGATTTGATCGTGATTGAAAAGTCAAACCAAAAGTCAAAACACGATCGTGGATCAAGAATAGCGTGTAATTAAGAAGAAATAGAGGTTGAGAAAGATGGAATGGCAAATTGTAATGGTTCAGAAGTGCTCAATTTATAGTGCACAGGCCTAGATGCTCGAATTGGTAAGGGTTGACTATACCATGAATGTGATACGCGTTTGGCTTAATATGGTATGATTTAGCTTGTAATTGGACGGGTATTGATGATTGATAGGCCGATAATTATGCATTAATGGTCAAAGGTAGCAATTCACGAGTTAAAAGAAAGGAACATTTCCTTCTTTGGGTCTGCTGTCACGCGATGCTACCAGGAAGAAGAAACAGATCCGTTTGAAAAAGGGTTAAATATATAGAGTTCCTAATTTCATCACAAATGGGCATCATGGAGCAGTGGTTGAAGCGTGTGTGTTTGTGTGAAAGGCCACCGGTTCGAAACCCGGCTGGACCTTCTATTTCTTCTTTTTTTTTTTTTTTAAAACAGAATCAAAGGGGGGGGGGGGGTTTGGGCTTGGTTAATGGGCTTCAGATATGGGATTTTGGGCTGGGAATTACAAGGGTTTGGGCTGGGATGGTTTGGGTAAACAATCACAATTCAAATTATCTAGTAGATGTTAAAATTATTATTATTATTATTATTATTATTATTATTATTATAAATCTTTGTTTATAAATATATATATATATAAATAATGATAAAATTAGTCGTTTAAATCCAAATTATTGGTAACGTATCATTATTAAATGCGTAATGTTACAGTCCCAAAAATAGTGAAAATAGAGTAAAGGGGCTATGTAAACTCACCAACTTTTGTTGACCCAAAATATTTTCAACTTAACATGTTTCAGGTTCTACTTGCTTGAAGAATTGCTTGAAGATATGTGCATAGTTTATTCAATCTGATGTACGAATTCTTGTAGAACAATTGTATGTAATTTATTTAAATCAATTAATGAAACTTATTATACTCCATGAGCTACTGAACAATCATCAATACGTGACATCCCGATGTTTCCGCCATCGGTTGGGGTGTTACAGATGATAATTATATCCTCTTAACAAGGATACATGAAAAACGTTATGAACATGCGAGAGCTGAGGTGGTAAGGCTAATCGATAAGACACTTCTCCAATTCTTTCAAGAATTTCAAATGGACCGATAAAACGAGGATTAAGCTTTCCCTTGATTCCAAATCTGCGAACTCCGCGCCAAGGTGATACTTTTAAGAATACGTGGTCACCAACTTTGAATTCAAGTGTTCGTCTATGTTGATCTGCATAACTCTTTTGCCTACTCTGAGCTTCTTTTAATCGTTCGCGAGCTGTAGTGACTTTTTCATTTGTGATTTGAACTATCTCTTGTCCTTCAATAATTTTCTCTCCAACTTCCTCCCAATAGATAGGTGCTCGACATTTGCGACCATATAATAGTTCAAATGGAGCCATACCAATACTTGCTTGCCAACTATTGTTATATGTGAATTCAACAAGGTGCAAGTATTCATCCCAATTACCACTCCAATCTAACGCACATGCTCGGAGCATATCTTCTAACGTTTGGATGGTTCGTTCGGATTGTCCATCTGTCTGGGGATGAAAAGCAGTACTGAACTTTAGACGTGTACCCCATGCTTTTTGGAAGCCTTTCCAAAATCTTGATGTGAAACGTGGATCTCTGTCTGAAACAATAGAAGACGGCGTGCCATGGAGTCGAATAATCTCTTGCAGGAATATTTCAGATAATTTACTAACTGAAAATCCTTGCTGAATTGGTAGAAAATGGGCCGATTTGGATAATCTATCAACTACAACCCAGATAACATCATTCTTCTTGAAAGTCTTAGGCAAACCAGTAACAAAATCCATTGTGATCTCATCCCATTTCCAAACAGGAATATCCAATGGTTGCAATAGTCCACTTGCTCTTTTGTGCTCAATCTTCACTTGCTAGCAGATGAGACATTTGCTTACGTATCGAGCAACATCTTCCTTCATGCCATTCCACCAAAAGTTCTGTCGTAAGTCTCGATACATCTTTGTAGATCCAGGGTGAATAGAAAATGGTGAGTTGTGAGCTTCGGATAATAATGACTCACGAAAGGCAGAGTCATTGGGTACACAAAGCCTTTTGCCACACCAAATCACTCCATGCTCGTCTATACGGAATTCTGATTGCTTGCCAACCTCAAGGTTTTGCACAATCGCCCATAGTTCTCCATCTTGCTTTTGTGCATCATTAATTCGTGAAATGAGGTCGGGTTCTATCTGCATTCTAGCCAGATACCCATCAGATTTCCCAACATGAATACCAATGTTCATCCTTTCAAGATCTTGAATAATTCGAGGGTGAATTTGAAGACCAGATACACTCCCAACATTCTTTCAACTCAATGCATCAGCTACAACATTGGCTTTGCCTGGATTGTATTGTATGTTTGCATCATAGTCCTTCAGAAGTTCTAACCATCTTCTTTGCCTCATATTTAGCTCCTTCTGAGTGAATATGTACTTGAGGCTCTTGTGGTCTGTAAAGATATCACAAGTCTCACCATACAAATAGTGTCTCCAGATCTCCAGTGCAAAGACAACTACGGCTAACTCTAAGTCATGTGTTGGGTAGTTAACTTCATAAGGCTTCAACTGGCATGAGGCATAAGCAATAACTTTTCCATGTTGCATTAACACACATCCTAACCCTTTCTTTGAGGCATCGCTGTAAACTTGGTAACCTCCTGAACCAGAAGGAAGTATGAGTATTGGAGCTGTTACGAGTCGTTTCTTTAATTCTTCAAAGCTCTTATCTTGTTCTTCGTTCCATGAGTACTTCACTCCTTTCCTCAGGAGTTTCGTGAGAGGTAAAGCAATGATAGAAAATCCTTCAACAAATCTTCAATAGTACCCAGCAAGACCCAAGAAACTTCGTACTTCAGTAACAGAAGTGGGTCTAGGCCATTTAGTAACAGCTTCAACCTTTGATGGGTCTACCATGATTCCATCTGCTGATATCACGTGACCCAGAAATGCCACTTGGCTAAGCCAAAAGTCACATTTGGAAAATTTTGCATACAACTTCTTTTGTCGCAATGTTCCGAGTACAACATGCAGATGTGTTTCATGATCTTCACGATTTTTAGAATACACAAGGATGTCATCAATAAAGACAATGACGAATTTATCTAGGAATTTGTGAAATATGCGATTCATCAAATCCATGAAGACTGCAGGCGCATTGGTTAGTCCAAAGGGCATAACCAAGAACTCGTAATGACCATAGAGAGTACGAAAAGCGGACTTAGGGACATCATCTTTCTTGATCTTTAACTAGTGATAACCAGATCTCAGGTCGATTTTAGAGAAGAATTCAGCACCCTGAAGTTGATCAAAGAGATCATCTATACGAGGCAGAGGATACTGATTTCGGATTGTGATCTTATTTAACTCTTGGTAGTCTATACATAAGCGCATACTACCGTCCTTCTTCTTTACAAATAAGACTGGTGCACCCCAGGGTGAAACACTTGGTCTAATAAACCCAATATTCAATAATTCTTGCAGTTGTTCCTTTAATTCTTTCAGTTCCAATGGGGCCATACAATATGGTGCTTTAGAAACCGGCTCAGCTCCAGGAATTAAATCGATAGTAAACTCTATTTCATGATCAGGTGGTAATCCCGGTAATTCATCTGGAAATACATCGGGATATTCGCGGACAACAGGTTGACTATCAATACTATTAGTACTAGCAGAAATATCTTTAACTAATGCTAAGAATCCCTCACAACCGTTCGATATTAACTTTTGAGCTTTTAACACGGAAATAATCTTAAGAGATTTATGGGGCAAAACCCCTTGATATACAAAATTGGGCGTTTGAAGATTACCGAAAATAACACGTCGAAAATGGCAGTCTATGATTACATGATGCCTAGATAACCAATCCATCCCTAGGATAATATCAAAATCACACATATGTATCGGAAAAAGATCTGCCATAAACACAATGGATGCAATACGTATAGGACAATCTCTATAGACGTGAGTGATCAGGATAGAGTTTTCTAAAGGAGTGGAAATGGTCAAAGCATGATCTAACAGAATAGGTTGGACCGGAAGGTACTTAGTAAACAAGTGAGATACTACCGAATGTGTCGCTCCTGTATCAAATAATGCATAGACACTACGTTCACCGAGCTGAAGGGTTCCAGATACAGTACCTTGTGCATTAGCAGCATCAGTGGCAGTAAGTGTAAGCACTCTTCCCCTAGTGTTTGGTGGTGCAACATTCCCTCCAGTAATCCTCCTGGTTTCTGGCATAGTACACTCCTTGATCATGTGTCCAGTCTGGCCACATCTAAAGCATGCTCCTGAGGCTTTGCGGCAAATGCCCTGATGTTTCTTGCCACAACTTTGGCATGGAGGGCTCATGTTCTGATTCGTTTGTTGAGCTCTATTAGGTCCTCCATTAGGCCGAGTCTGATTCTGGACAGGGGCTTGATTAAGGGGTCTCGGATTCCAAGGACGTATCTGATTTCCCTGGTTTCGATTTGCTTGGACCCTACGGTCTTGATGGTTTGCAGCAGTAGAAGACTGGCCTGAAGCTTGCTTGGGAAATCCGTCTCTGTCTCTCTTTTTTCTTTCGCCAGTTCGTGACAAAAATTCCTTCCTCTCGAACTCAAAGGTCTTAATTGCATCAGCTACTTCAGTAAGGTCCTGGAATTTCATAAACATGATTGACTTCCGGATCCTATCATTGACAGCCCATTTGCATTTCTCAACTTGGACTGCGTCAGATCCTGCCACTTCTCCCACAATACTGGCCAACCTTGTGAATCGAGTGATAAATTCAGAAGCAGGCTCATCGATCCTTTGTCGAATAACAGCATATTCCCTAATGTGAGCTTCTCTGTCAGCAGTCGAGAAATACTTATCATAGAAAATAGTACGAAAGTCAGCCCATGGAAGAGTAGTAGCGTAAACATATCCTCCTTTGACTTGCTTATATCCTTCCCACCAAGTCTGTGCGTCATCTTCTAACTTGTAAGTAGCCAACCTAACTTTGAAGTGATCTGCAACTCCAAGAACTCCAAAGATCTTTTCAATATGGGCTATCCAATTTCTTGCTTCTATTGGATTAGTTGCATGACTAAACGATCGTGGCTTTTGCTTTTGAAATCTCTCGATCCATACGTGTATGCCATTAGCATTATTGTTTGTAGCGTTTTCACCGGTTTGAGTACCAGAATTTGGATTGGTTTCTGGGGTACGAGTTTGCTGAATCACGGCCTTAACCGTTTGAGCAATAAGGTTTGGAAGCAAACCAGCAACAGCTTGATTGATAGCAGAAACAACATTTGGATCCACTGCGTTTTCATTTGCAGTAGTGTTGTTGGGTATAGGATTAGCGCGAGTGGACCTACGGTTTTGACGACGAGGAGGCATTTATAAAATAGACGAGACAGTCGGAGTCAGAATAGAACACATAACTAAAATCCAATCTTAAATCTACCTAATACCTCACATGCCTAATTACTATGTTTAAGTTTTCTACAGGAAAGAGCCTTCGCTCTGATACCATAGCTGTAACACCCCGGCCCGGAATGGGCTGACGTGTCACAATATCATATCAGAGACAAAAGACAAAGTTCATTTATTTAATTATAAAACATATAGCGTTACGGAAGACACGTGTTTCTTAGTCTTAAGGTCAAAATACATAATATTAAACATAAGTGACAGAGTTCTTCGGGTAGCATCCTATGATTTATTACTCTCTCTTTTATCCCGGCCAAAGTAACCTGTTAACCTGTAGATACAAAAATTTTACGGAATGAGCTGAAGGCCTAGTACAGAATATTAGGCTCAAATAGTAACGCAATAATTAACTGAAACTGATAATACAAATACTGATCTGAAACGTAACAAGCATATAACTGAACTGAATCATGTAATACAGATGTACCCATAAGCCAAACTAAATTCTATTATACGTGTTGATATACGGGTAGCTACTCCCGTCTATCAACACATGAAATGGCGCAGGTTGGCATACCCGCAACCATTTCCGGAACTGAAACTGAAACTGAACTAGGATCGATCCATACGCCTCCTAATTGCATTGTACCACACCTGTACTTAAGAGACGCCGTGAACTAATCTCTCCGTCACGGGTGGAGCACATGATGTCGATGCCACAACAACATGCCCGCGGGACACTCCACGGGAAGCGGTAGCTTAGGATAAAAGAATACTGAAAATCTGAGTCATATAATCTGATGCAAATAATAACTAATACTAATAATATCATATACTTTGGAACATACGATAATGAGTGAATTAAATGTATCGCATGATTTATATATATATTAATATATAAGTAAATTTTATATTCAGAACAAGAAGAGAACGGACGGTCAAATGAATTGATGCTCAAAGACGGAGGAGTTTTAATATTTATATATTATTAATAGGGTTTTTATCAACTGAACCAGATAACAAAGGAGAGGGGTAAGGATCCGTACCTTTAGTTTTTCCAATGTAATTTAACCTTGCTCGTGAGTGTTTGTACAATTATCTACATGCGGGTTATATTTATCTATTAGAAAAATAATTAAATTTAAACATGTTTAACTAAGCTAGATATGTGACAACTGGGGTTTTCATAGTAAATATTTCTTAATAAAAGTTCATGAGTAAATTACTAATCAATTGCCTTCAAATTATATATTCCCATAATGTCATTAAACGTTTATAAAGTGTATATATATATTTATTATGGATAACATATTTAAATAGAATTACTAATCTTATTAACTAAAACTTAAGTGACATATATATAAAATGCTAATAATTGTTCAGTAAAATATTTCAACATAAATACTATTTTGTTTTGTTTGAATACACATGAAAGAATAGAGACATTGGTGGGTTATACTCATTTGACCAATTTAATAAAATAATAAAATATTCATGAACTTCTTCTTCTTTATATGAAAGATAGTCAACTACAACAGGTTCTTATATTTCCTACAATTTATTGATTAGCTTTTAATTATGCATGTATGTATACGATATGTATATAAATCAAAGTGCAGAAGTTAGTTCTTTTACCTTATGTTTGACCGTTCGAAGCGTACACTCGATCAAAATAAAACCCGGTTGTCGAAAAAATGTGTGGGTTTGTGATCGGTATTCGAATAAAGGATGGGTTGCAACTGTCGGATTAGTTAACCCGGTCGGATCAGATAGTTGGTCTAAGGAAAGTGACGGGTTGGGTTTGGATACCGGAACTTGATCGGAAGTAGTAACCGGTTGATGAGGATGACCGGTTGAGATGGTGATGAGTTGTCGGGTGGTCGGAACAGGGTGACGAGGGAGTTGATTGGCAGAAACAAAATGTACAAGAAAAGAGGGTGGTGGTTTCGTGTTGGTCGGAACTTGGTTGGGGTTCGGTCGCCGGTCACCGGACATGAAGAAGGTGACCGGAAAAGAAGGTGTTTCTCTTTCTTTAACTCTCTCTCACTCACGTAACTCTCTCTCTTTCTCTATTTGTTTCTTTCTTTTTGTTTGGTTGGTGCAGAACTCTTTGTTTTATTCTTCCATATTTATAGTCAACAAATGCATGCATGTGATATCATGTTAGTTGATGATGAAGAAGGACATGTGCAGGTGGTATGTATGCGTAGGTTTAAAGCTTTTCATGAAAGCTATCCTAATGTGTTGTCCATAAATGTGATGATGATGGTGATAGGTGGCGATTGTACGTAGGTTTAAAGCATCATATGGGGTGAGTTGTTAGTACAGTGAATTTTAGCATAGCTTGTGATGTTTACCTCTAGAAGTGAATTGTGTAGTGAACCAACCATGATGTGTTGTCACTTAACATGTGATTTGTTAATTTGTAGGAAACTTAAATTACATCTTTTATTATTATTACTTATTTATTGTTTATAAATTTAAGTAAATTCGTTAAGTTAATATTATTAATTAGTTTATATAAACTTCTAATTTGGTTTGGCTTATTACGTATAAGATCTAACCCGAGATAATTATATAACTTGAGTTTCTTTTTGTAATACTTGTATAATAATCTAGGTTCGTAATAACGTGACTGTTACATTTTCTTTGACCCATTGAGTCAACTTATTTTTGGATTATATTTTTATATTTATTTTAGTGTATATTTTTCGGATATTACAGTAAGGCTCCTGCTAGACTGCGATATAAAGTCCCATCAACTATTGGAGATTCAGAGGAAGCGCTTAGCTTCGACCCTACGTCGACTGGAGTTGAGCAAGGTTTGCAAGCGGACATGTTTTCACGTCTGAGGATGTTAGTAGCATAAGATAACTGAGACAGCTGTTGTTTTACCAAAGTGCTGATGCTAATCAGCACTTGGTTTCTTAATATATATATATATATATATATATATATATATATATATATATATATATATATATATAGTGGAAACAATTGTTTTATCTGATCAGATGTTTGAAAAACAGATTTTTCAACCAAACAGTGGTTGTTTTATCTGATCAGATGTTTGAAACAGATTTTTCAACCAAAATGCTATTTTTATGGATGGATTTTGATTTTCTGAAACATTTTAATGTTTTTATTTAAAACATTTTTGTTGTTTGATCCATATTTAGCATACCAATTCTAGAAATCAGGTTTTCAAAGGTAGATGTGTCTAAAGCTTTTGTCAACAAATCTGCCAACTGACCCTCTGTTGGAACATGGTGCAGAGAAATCAAACCTTTTTCATAGCTATCTCTGACAAAGTGATGTTTGATGTCAATGTCCTTTATGTTTGAATGAGGGACTGGATTTTTGATGATATTTTCAGCAGCTTGACTGTCTAGCATGAGTGGAGTCTTTAGTGCAGCTATACCAAAATCCAGCAGTTGATTTTGAAGCCACATGAGTTGGGCTGTACAGCTTGCAGCAGCAATGTATTCAGCCTCTATTGTTGAAGTTGAAACAGCTGCTTGCTTTTTGCTTTGCCACGAGACTAAGGCATTCCCTAGAAACTGACACCCTCCTGATGTAGACTTCCTTGTGGTCTGGCAGCTAGCAAAATCACTATCTGAATAACCTGAAAGCTCAATGTTTCCATTAGCAGGATACCAGATACCAAGTGTGGGGGCACCTTTTAGGTATCTGAATATCCTTTCACAGCAATAAGGTTTGACTTTCTAGGTGAAGCCTGGGATCTTGCACAAACACAAGTGGTAAACCTAATGTCTGGCCTAGATGCAGTTAAGTACAATAAAGACCCAATCATGCATCTGTAATGTGTCTGGTCAACCGGTTCATCATTGTCATCAACAGTGAGTAGCTTGGTTGTGCTCATGGGTGTACTACATGGCTTACAATCATTCATCTCAAATCTGGTTAATAAGTTTTTCACATATTTGTTTGATGAATGAATGTGCCATTTTGCAGCTGCTTCACTTGGAGACCAAGGAAGCACTAAAGTTCACCCATAACGCTCATCTCAAACTCTGCTGTCATGAGTTCCCTAAACTCTTCACACATTTTGTTACATGTGGATCCAAAAATGATGTCATCCACATATATGTGAACAATCATTAAATCCTTCCCTCTCCATTTTAGAAATAAAGTTTTATCAATTTTACCTCTTGTGAAACCAATGGATAAGAGAAAGGTGGAAAGAGTTTCATACCAGGCCCTAGGTGCTTGTTTGAGTCCATACAAAGCTTTGTTGAGCTTGTATACATAATCGGGATGGAATGTGTCTTCAAAACCAGGTGGTTGACATACATAGACCTCCTCCTGAATTTTGCCATAAAGGAATGCACATTTAATGTCCATATGATACACCTTGATGTTGTGGTTGACAGCAAAGGCTAGGAAGAGTCTGATAGCTTCTAGCCTAGCTACAGGAGCAAAGGTTTCATCATAGTCTATCCCCTCTTCTTGTCTGAAGCCTTGAACCACAAGCCTGGCTTTATTCTTGACAACTATACCCCTTTCATCAGTTTTGTTTTTGAAGACCCACTTTGTGCCAATTGGACAGACATCCTTTGGCAGTGGTACAAGTTCCCATACTTGTTGTCTTTTAAACTAAAGGAGCTCTTCCTGCATGGCTTCTACCCAACTGTTGTAGTGCCTCTTGGTACTTGACAGGTTGTGTGAAAGATAGAAAGCCTGCAAAAAGACAGATGTTTGAGGATTGGCTTCTTGTGAGCACACCCTCTATGATGTTGCCAATGATTTGGTCTGGTGGATGAGCTCTTAGGTAGATTAAATCTCCTTGATATGGTATGATGGCATTTGAGGTGAAGGACAGAGGTTTGGTGACTCTATTGATGTAACATCTGTTTGCACTTCTGTAGCACCAACAGATGTTTGAAATGGAGGTGGGGGAATAGGTCCAAGTGGTGTGAAATTGGACTGACTTTTGTCAACAGAGGTTGGACTTTTGTCGACAGATGATTGAACAGTGGATGGGGTTGGTGAGGCAGTGGTTTGAGGGTAAGACTGGCCAACAGTGGCTGACTCAGCTGTGGCAGAGTTTTGACAGGTGTTTTGAACAGCTGCTTCCCCTGATACAGAATATACTTTGTAGTGACTTGAAATCACAACATCTGTTCTGTAGTCTTGTTGTGGAGACTGTGGAATACCTGCACTGTTAGCTTTGACAGTAATATCTTCAAATTTGAATTTATCTAAATCAAACAATTCAGCAGGATTTGCTGGGATTTTTAAGGATGAAAGTTCATTGAACCTATACATTCAGAGTTTCTTCTATTGTCCTGGTCCTTGTGTTAAACACTTTATAGGCCTTGGCAGTAGAAGAATATCCCAGAAAATATCCACAATCTACTTTGGCTGCAAATTTTGAAATGGAATCTTTAAGATTTAAAATGAAACATGGGCAGCCAAAGATATTGAAAAATGAGATTAATGGTTTGATTTTGAACACAATTTCATAAGCAATCTTTTGATGTCTTGGGTTAATTAAAACTCTGTTTTGAACATAGCAAGCAGTGTTTACAGCTTCTGCCCAGAAGGACAGTGGCAAACCAGAATCTGCTAACATGGTTCTTGCAGCCTCAATGAGAGTTCTATTTTTCCTCTCAACCACCCCATTTTGTTTAGGTGTTCTTGGAATGCTGTACTGCCTCACAATTCCTTTTGACACACAGAAATCATCCAACTCCTTATTTTTAAATTCTGTTCCATTGTCACTCCTAAAGACTTTTACTGGCAAGTCATATTGTTTTTCAACCTTGCTAACAAAGTCCTTCAAGATACCTGCAATCTTATTCTAAGAGTGTAAGAAGTAAGTCCATGTAAACCTAGAAAAATCATCAACTATGACAAGACAAAATCTTTTTCTTCTTAGACTCATGATTTTAACTGGGCCAAACAAGTCCATGTGCAATAATTGTAGACATTGACTTGTTTTGGACTCATCAATAGATTTGTAAGAGCTTTTATGTTGTTTCCCTTTTAAACAGGAAACACAATGCTCATCACACTTGAATTCTTTTGATGGTAGACCACTTACAAGGCTTTGTTTGGAGAGTGAGTTGATAGTTTGAAGGTTGGTGTGACTCAGTCTCCTATGCCACAATTCCGTCTCTTTAGTGGAGGCAGCAGAAAACAGACAGACATTTGCCAATGGATTATCCTTCAACATATCAACTACATACACATTGCCACTCCTATGAGCAACAAGTTGTGCTTTGCTCTCAGCAATGTGTGACAACCGGCAAAATTAAGGTAAATCCGTACTAATTAATTATGTGAAATTAACGTAATTAAGTGCAAATTCGTGTAAATTGTTTAATTGATGCCTTAGAGAATAGTAAATTCCCCATAAGATGCATAGGAATGCACACGTTTAATGATGAAGCATGATGGGATCATGTGCGAATAAACTTGTCTGGTATGGCCGTTGGTGATTACCCGGTAAAAATTAAATAAACGAAAAGGATCCCGGACACCCACGATATAAAATAATGGGTATTTTCACAAAATATAATGTGTTTTGAAACTCCAAAACTATAAGTGAAAACTTTACATACAAATCTCCCGGTAATGAATAATGTGAGCGTACCGCACCCGGTACGCGTATAACTTATAAATTCACCCAACAAGAGCCTAATTAACCAACCAACACTTAAACTAGGCTATGTTTAAGGGTTATTTGAGGTTATTATAATGTCCAAATAACGCGTAAATAAAATCCGATTAATACCCGAACGAAACCCGAACGCTAAGTGTGAAGTATAACTTATTATTTAGCAAATGTTTTATGTTGTGGACCCCACTAGACCCACCCCCAAAACCGGCCCCAACCCTCCCCATGCTTAAAATCCCTCTTTTTTGTACTAAATGATTTATATGATCATAAGGATATGGAGGTATGGATTTGATTGTATATTATACAAGATCTTTGGTACTTATAAGATTACATAAAATCCTCCAATCCCTTGAAAACTTTCGGCCAAACACCCTCTTTAGAATCCAAGCAAGATCACCTAGTACACCATATCCATGTTTTAAGGGATTTAGAATCCAAGTGAGATTATGTGTGATTTTGGAAGATCATGTATGGGCTTATAAGGAGATGAATAACACATTTGATCAAAACACAAAAGAAAAACTCCCTCTTTTCTCCTCTCTTTGCCGTGAACAAGCAAGCACACACACACACACACCTTCAAGTTTTAATACTCCAAATTCCTTCATAAACATCCATTTTCCAAACCCCATCAAAATCAAGTATTTTTAGCTTCCCTAGCCTTGTGCTAGTTGTAAGTATTCTTGATCTTGTTCTTGTCTTTAAAAGTTTATGTTTATTATCTAGAAGCAAGTTATACAATGTGTTAATTTGATGAAGCTTTACATGATAAAACATATGCTTTTTAAAGACTAAAATGGTAATGTGTTTGTGTGAAATGGGCCGAAAATGGTGATGGATACATGTATTGTTCTTATAGTTTTATAAAGTTCACAAAGACTTAAAGAAAATGGTGATCTAAACATAGCTTGTTATTGGAACTTGAATAAACTTAAATATGGTTTTAATCATCATAACATAAGCATCTAAGACTTGTTATAGTGTTGATTTTGTTAGAAAATAAGTTACACAAATTTTAAAAAATCAAAGTCTACACACTTGAAAAATATAAATTGGACATATGGGACTTATACACTAGAAACACCTAATATTATCCTTAATAAGATAATATTAGACTATTAAAAAGTGTTGGAACATAAAAATAAACTAACATGACAAAGATGATCAAATAAAGTCCACTAGTTTAGTTGAAAATTGTTAATCTTGAAAGATTGAATAGAAAAAAGTAACTTTTATAAGTTAAAGGACTATTTTAGTAACTTTAGAAGTTGAGGGGCTTAAAATGATATTTTTAGAAACTTGTATCTAAAAATATAACTTTGAAAAGTTTGGTGTCAAAAGTGTAAAATGATAACTTTCCAAGGTTGGTTTTGTAAATAATAGCAAATTTACAAATATACATATGTCTTGTATAAAAATGTATTTTTATAAAATGAAGTTTATAAAAATATAGATTTTTTAACATGTTGGAAATATATAAAAAAACAAAGGTTTTTTTTATAAAAATGTTAGACAAATTAAAAACTTGGTAGAACTTATATAAAAATGAACACTTGTATATAAATGGGAATATAAAAGTGTTGGAACATTTTTATATATAAGAAACAAAGTCTTGGTAATAAAAAAATACAAGTGTGTTTATAAACTTCCAAGTATAATATGTAGAAATTAAAAGGTGAATAATTTCAAGAATACATATATTGTGGAACTTGGAAAAATTAACAATATATGAAAATAAGTTAAGTAATCGGATATGGACAGGTTAACGAACTAAGACGTAAAAACGGACGAACGAGTAAATTATTATTACGTCTAAAGAGAAAATGAGTATATATATTTTAAAAGGACTTAATATATATAATTCGGGTGAAAAATACATAACACTTTCCTAAGTTTTGGAAATTTATTGTGGGGGGAAAATAACGTAAATAATCTAACGATTAAACGTTTAAAACGAGCGTATGGACTTGACAATAAAATATATAATATCGAATCGACGAGATCCTAGTGTATTTACTTAATGGGAAAGTAAATATATGGTAAGTGAGTCGAGTCGAGTGAGGAATATATATATATATATATATCGAATCGACGAGATCCTAGTGTATTTACTTAATGGGAAAGTAAATATACGGTAAAGTGAGTCGAGTCGAGAGTGTTAAAAATATTATATCGAACGACAAGATCTTAAGTATAATTATTCAATGGGAAAATAAATATACGTCAAGTGAGTTGAGTCGAGAATAATATTATACAAGTTAACCAATACTCATGAAAATATAAATGTAACTTGTAAAAGGGGTAATCCATCACCAACGGACCTAGGATACATGTTTAATTAAACGGGGAATTGGACCAAATAATGGTTTGGGAGTTGGATGTACAACTTGCCGAAACACACACACTCTAGGCTTAGTGATTTATACGTCTAGGACGTTTGTAGGGGTTGACCTTGGACGGACTATTCTCTATTCGGACTCGCGCACTTGTTGAGGTGAGTTTTACGGCCCCATTTTAAACTGTTTTACGTTTTCGGGGGAAAGATATGTTAGGGAAATGTGTGACAGGATAAATTACTTGAGTAGTGATCGCCACTCGGGGTTGAGTCCTCGCTACTGTAACCATTAATTCAGGGAAATGAAACCGAAGGAATATTTGGATAGTACTATTAGAGCCTGACAAGGCCCACCCCTAATCGATAGCGTTGATTATGCATCGGCGTATGCCTGGGGTGCACGTATTCTGAATTTAAGTTGTTATTTTCCGAGAAACGACTTGGAGCGGGGCATTATTATTAGTCTTGGTTTGGTTATGGGCTCAAGTAAATTGTAGGAACTTGAAACTCCTATAATGGTCACAACATGTGTTTATTTCCCAAAAGTAAAGTTTGTAAACTAAAACCTGTTAACTCACCAATATTTATATATTCACGATTTTTAACATATCTTTCAGGTAATTGATTGATGGAGGGTTGTGTGGCTAGTTAGGGCGAGGATCTCTCTCATGCGTCGGATATTTTGGATGGGTTTCACTTTTATTTCCCATAGTGTTGGGATATATTTGAGAAACCTCCGCTATTGTATTAAATTATGTGATTTGATGATGTGTAAACTTAAAACTTGTTTCGACGTAATAAATAAATGATCCCTTTTCTTAATTACTTGTAGTTTGTGTTAATCTTGACTTTATGCCCTTCGAACCATCGCACCACGTGTTTCTGCCATTGGCGTGGTGTGACACAATGATAGTGTCAATATTTTTTACCACTTCTGGCCCAATAATCTTATAAGTTTTCTTAGTGAAGAATGAGCCATACCCTTTGTCACTCATTTGTGAAACACTAAGAAGATTAAATTTAAGATTATCAATAAGATTGACATTTTCAAACTTGAGTTTCTCAGCCTGAACAGTTCCTGAACCTAACACCTTACCTTTTGAATCATTACCAAAGGATATATCACCCCCTCCATAAGCTAAGAAGTCCAGAAGAAGGGCTCTACATCCTGTCATGTGTCGGGAGCCTCCACTATCTACATACCAAAGACTATCTAAGCAAGCAGAAGCTCCCTACACATCAGTAATGGATTAGTTTTGGTGAGTGTCCAAAGCCAGGTTGGCTTTGGATGGGTCCACAGACTTTTCAGCCTCAAGCTTAGGAAGATGATCAGTGGTTTGAACTAGTTTTTGAACCAAGTTCAGCAACTGTTGCTGACCATTTGCTAGTGCTTGGATGTCAACACTTGGTGCAACAGTTGGTTCATCATTTCCTGTCAGATGATAGTAACCATAGGGGTTTCTATTCACTCTTGGTTTTGAAGGCCTCTTGAGTTCTTCATAAACATGTGACAGATTATGACAAGGTGGTCGTCCATATCCTCTTGGGTACTTGCTTGTGGGTGGAGCATCTGTTACTTGGACATCCTTGGAAGCAGATGTTTCAAGACTTTGGGTAACAGATGTTTATGCTGGAACATAAGTCTGTTTGGGTTTTCCTTTTAGAGTACTGACCACTTGACTTGCAAGAGTTTTAGCCTTGTACTCTTGTATTTTGACATCAAAATTTTTGAGAGACAGGCATTCTTTGGTTTTGTGATTCTTTTTACCACATATTGAGCATGTGGTCTTAGAATCACACACACTTGTTCCTTTGTTGATATCATATGCTTTTAGAAGAAAACAGTTTTTAATAACATGATTATTCTTTTCACAGAAATCACAAAACAAGTGGGTAGACTTTTCTTTCTTTTCCCCCTTTTCAACCTTCTTTTCAACAGATGTTTGAGCATCTGCTGGAAGGTCTTTCAAGGGAATGACCTTTTCCTGTGGTGCTTTCTTACCATCAGGGGTTTTGAAATCAACTGGTTTGAAGTTCTCAAGAGTACCACACTCATCAGACCAAGTAGGTTTAAATTCATATTTTTCAAGTTCAGTGAAGGGATGAGGAACCTTATAGCTTTTCAAGAATAATTTTCTTGCCATTAGGTTCAGTGATTTTAATCTCTTGACCCTCCAAATTAGTTGGTACTACCTCAACTAACATTTGTTCCCTTTTGTCAGTGTTTTCAAAAGCTGGAGCAGTGGTTCCAAAACCAAAACCAAACTTAACATGACTTTTGGTTTGTTTGTTGAGGAACATCTCAAAACCATTACATGATTCCACCCATTTTTCACATTCAACTTGGGTGGCCTCAAGCTCCTTTTTACAACTATGATAGTTAGTTATCATAGTTTGTAGCTGGTCTTTGGTTATAGTTATAACATTACGCATTAATACTTACAATTATTTTGAATAAAAACGTCAAGTTTCATTCGATTTTAATTATTTTTGTGACGCATTTGGAACCCTAATACTATATTAATTATATATAATATACATATATATATATAGTTTTATGTCAAAAAAAATAATGCTTGGGCCGGGAATCGAACCCGCGCCCCAAGCCGGGTCACAACCTCAAACAACATCACCATCTGGTCTACACATATACTTGGTATAAGTCCCAGCCTATAATTGTTATATCACGTGTTTAGTTCTTCACAGTTGACTTGGAAAGTCAATTGTGACAACAATCTACCAAAATTAACCATTTTGAACGCGTTTTTAATCCTGAATTGGTATAATTTCGTGATTACCGGTCTATTACGTGTCATACACACGTTCAATTATCTTTAATTCGTGCCAAATTTACCCAATTACGCGTCACCCAATCAATTCGAAGTCAAACTTACCAATTCCATCAACCCAACCTTCTCACTATAAATTGGACTTCTCACATCAGTCTACAATCGCCGAAATCCCTCTCTCAAACCTCAATTTCTGTTATTAACCCATCATTCGAAGAAAACGTGTTCGTGTTGACTTTTCCTGTTGACCGCACAAGAATCACGAGATCGTGTTTGTAAGTGATGTTTTTCATATGGGTTTTAATCATCGGCATTCACACAACAATAACCCTCTGATTAATTGGGTTATTGTTGTGTGAATCAATCAATTGTAAATCTTAGGGCTCGAATCGTGAATTTGGGGAAGATCACGTTTTCAGCATGAAGTGTTATATTTTAATTAAACTGGAATCAAACACAACCCCTGATCTAGATCAGGTGGTTGTGTCTGATGTTTGTTTGTCCACACACGCGGGTTCGAGTCCCGTGTAAAACGGTTTTTAATCTTTTCATTTTAAAAGAATATAACTCAGTTTCTCATATATTATATAATTAAATTAATCAGAAATCAAACGTTCTCAGGGTCCAGACCAGTTGGTCTGGGCTTGTGATTTAAAACCAACGAACCGGCCTAGGGCCCGGGTTCGAACCATGGCATCAACAAACATTCTTTTTAATTAAGTATATATATACATATTCCTTTATATTTTTAAAAATTCATTTTAAAATACTAAAACTCTTTTATAAATTCTACAAAAATTATTTTATGTTAATCTAGTGAAAAAGTTTAACATAATTTTTAGTTTTCAAAAATTTATTTATTTAATATATATAATAAATAATTCAAGTTTATTCTATTTTATTTATAAAATTCTATAAAAATATCAAAACAATTTTATAAATTTCCACAAAAATTATTCTGAGTTTTTATAGCAATAAACTTTTCTGAAATGATTTTTATTTCTGAAAAATCATTTATTTAATATTTTAATCAATTTTTGTTAGTTTTAATCATATATAAATCATAATAAATTCATTTTTCAATATTTTTGCACTAAAATTTTATATAAATTATTTCTATTTATTTGGAACAGAAATACAACTTTTTAATTTAATAATTCTTTAATTTTAGTATTTTTAAATATTAAAGTTATATTTTGGACAATTTGAAATAAATAGATTTAATATTCTATTTTTTAGAAAATGATTTTATAAAAATTATTTTCATACTTAAAACTTATTATTGTGACCATCTGTAATTTAAAATTTACAAAAAAAGACTTTTGTTTATTTATTTATCAAATTTCTCTTAATTATTAAACATTTTATTCATTAATCAAACGGGCACTTACCCCCAATTCAAAGCCCTAGATTATATTTGTAGACTAGAAAGACTTAGACATATTTTACCTTAATTATAGGGTAATACTTGGCATTGTTGGGCAACACATTTTCTATTTTTCACGAGACATAACATTTTGCTAAGGTGAGTTTTACATAGCCCCTTTTCTATTATTCACTATTTTTGGGGTGAAACATGTTACAACTTTCTATATGCAATTCAATCATAAAGTGTCTATGTGTTTTTCTATGTTGCATTATGTCTTAAACATGAATGGGGTAAGCACAATTCTAGCATAATCATTAACATTGATCAGCCGACGGTATACAATGATAGATCTATTGGACTGACAATCCCACCCGGATACGTGCCTCCTACAAAGGTAGCGTGGGTGATTGTTATCGCATAACATAATCGAGTGAACCATGAGCGTATGGGATGGACCACAATATAACAGTCACAAGGGTTGATTATGCACTCGATTTACTTCTAGTATGTTTTCACATATGGACTAGACTTGCCATGACACTTGAATTGTACAAGTTTTATTCGATTATCAAAACCTATGTAATTCTCACCAACTTTTGTTGACCCAAAATATTTTCAATTTTAACATGTTTCAGGTTATAACTTGCTTGATGATTAGAGTTGATGCTTGAAGATGTGTATCTAGTATTTTTCATTTTGGTGTACAAATTCTTGTAGAACAAATGTATGTAATGTATTTAAAGCAATTATTGAGATTTATTACTTACCATGAGCTACAGAACAATCATCAATACGTGACATCCCGATGTTTCCGCCATCGGTTGGGGTGTTTCAGATTGGTATCAGAGCCATGGTTATAGGGAATTAGGTTATTAGAAAAATAATCTAGTCTATAACCATAGGATTTAACCAGTACTTGTTTCTCTTACTTGCTTCTCTACTTATTCCTATTCTCTATCTCCCTCCTACTTCTTATCCCTACTTTAATCCCTACAAGAAGATTGCTCTCCATCACTGGATCTACTCTTAGACTGATAAGACAAAATCCTCAGGCTTAGCCTGAACCAGCTTGAGATCTCGTCGAAGTTCTAGAATTTTAATAACGAACACGTGCAATCTGGAAGGGTGAATCCCTGTATTCTGAGTCTTCTGTCTAGGCTGGCATTGCGCATATATCCCAATTAGACGAGGGACCCGGATGCCTACCTGGGAATTCTCGGGATGAGTGTTCACTTATAGACTAAAGCATGTCTTCATTATGTTATTAGAATCTAGAATCTTTAATAAGTCAACGTTTTCGTTTATTCGTTTTAATTAATGAATAAATGATTACATTCCTTATATAACCTCATTCATTTCATTGTGTCTCTTACAGATCATGCCTCCACGTCGCAGCACTCGCCTTAACAGTGGTGACAATCATGATGAAGGGAATAGCAACAACCACAACACCGACCACAACAACAACAATGGTGTTGATGCCCAACTGGCTGCGATCATTTCTCAACAAATGGCGCAGCAAATCGCGACTCTGGTTCCTAACTTACTGGCTCAAGTTATTCAGATGAACGGAAACGGCAACGGAAACGGTCATGGAAACGGGAACGGTAATGGAAACCACAACGGAAACGGGAATGGTCTTCCAGCTTGCACTCTTAAGCACTTTAATTCCTGTAATCCCCCTAAGTTCAGTGGAGAAGAAGGAGCTACGGGACTTCTACAATGGTTCGAGGGCATTGAGAATACCTTCATTAACAGTGAGTGCCCCGATAACTTAAAGGTCCGTTATGCCATGAGTGTTCTTCAAAAACGAGCACTCACTTGGTGGAATGAGGAAAAGCGCACCCGCGGAGCTGAAGCTGCACTGGCCTTAACTTGGGATCAAGCTAAAGACATTATGAAGGCAGAGTTCTGCCCTCGTAATGAAATCAAGAAGCTGGAAGATGAGTTTCATGATCTTGCTCAAGATAGTGGATAAAACCTTGCCTACAACACTCGTTTTCACGAACTTAGTCTACTGCTACCACACAAGGTCACCCCCTTGCCTATTGCGATCGAAAAATACATTGGTGGCTTACCGATGCAGATTCAAGACACGGTGTGGGGAAGGAACCCTGCTACTCTGGAGGAAGCAAAGCGTTCGGCGGCCACCCTAACAGATAACCATGTGAAGGCAGGAACCCTGACCCGGAAAAGGGGAAAAGAAAACTGTTGCAAAGGATACTCCCCAACCTGCCGTTGAAATTAAAACTGAGGCCTCAACCAATGGAAGGCGCAAGGTCAGGAATTTTGCAATAGACACCATTGTCCCACCCAACAAGAAACAATACAACGGGAACCAACCTAAGTGTGACACCTGCCAATATCACCACCCAACCCAAGTGCCCTGCCGTCAGTGTACCAATTGTCAAAGGTATGGGCACCTTGCGGATGCTTGTCGAATTCCTGCTACAAACGCCCTTGCTGCCCCAAATAATCCCGCTAGGGACCCTCCAGCTACTTAACAGCAAGCCCCACCATTTGAATGATGTCTGCTTTTTAATTCTATGTATTGATTCAAGTAATAAATTCTAGTATTATCATAACACCTGGATGCATGCTTGTTGGAATGTGAACTAACTGCTATATCTATATTTAAATCATACTCGTTATACTTGCTTACTTGTACAACAGTTAGTTGACTACCAAACAACCTATTCAACGATTGGTAGAGGTCATCATGTCTTTCCAACAGTCGGGAGAGGCCCTACAACCTGCTCAACGACTGGTGGAGACTATAGAACCTGCTCAACAATCGGTAGAGTCATAGAAGGACGCAAAACCCTAATGTAAGGTAAATTGGTGATTACGGTCCGGAACGTATTTATGAATTTACAGGTACGTTAAAGTAGTGGGAAATTTTATCAAGGTTTTCGGTAGTTGACCAATTGTAAACTCTAGTTACCTGGTAGTTCATTTAGTCCTTCTATAGTCCATCAACTCACTTCTTTTAGGACTCCTAAAACTTAATGCTTTGCTAGATTCTTACTCTCCTTGCGATGTCAGACGAACCTAATTCAACTCTTAAAGTTCACACCTACCCGACCTCCTATCTAAATTACCCGAAACCACTATCCTATTACCAATAAGAACTTCCAAATCACAGTTGCTCCAAATTCTACCTAATCACCCTCAACCTTGTGTTTTTCTTTTAACTTCGGGACGAAGTTCCTAAAAGTAGGGGAGACTGTAACATTACGCATTAATACTTACAATTATTTTGAATAAAAACGTCAAGTTTCATTCGCTTTTAATTATTTTTGTGACGCATTTGAAATCCTAATACTATATTAATTATATATAATATACATATATATATATATATAGTTTTATGTCAAAAAAAATAATGCTTGGGCTGGGAATCGAACCCGCGCCCCAAGCCGGGTTACAACCTCAAACAACATCACCATCTGGTCTACACATATACTTGGTATAAGTCCCAGCCTATAATTGTTATATCACGTGTTTAGTTCTTCACAGTTGACTTGGAAAGTCAACTGTGACAACAATCTACCAAAATTAACCATTTTGAACGCGTTTTTAATCCTGAATTGGTATAATTTCGTGATTACCGGTCTATTACGCGTCATACACACGTGCAATTATCTTTAATTCGTGCCAAATTTACCCAATTACGCGTCACCCAATCAATTCGAAGTCAAACTTACCAATTCCATCAACCCAAACTCCTCACTATAAATTGGACTTCTCATATCAGTCTACAATCGCCGAAATCCCTCTCTCAAACCTCAATTTCTGTTATTAACCCATCATTCGAAGCAAACGTGTTCGTGTTGACTTTTCCTGTTGACCGCACAAGAATCACGAGATCGTGTTTGTAAGTGATATTTTTCATATGGGTTTTAATCATCGGCATTCACACAACAATAACCCTCTGATTAATTGGGTTATTGTTGTGTGAATCAATCAATTGTAAATCTTAGGGCTCGAATCGTGAATTTGGGGAAGATCACGTTTTCAGCATGAAGTGTTATATTTTAATTAAACTGGAATCAAACACAACCCCTGATCTAGATCAGGTGGTTGTGTCTGATGTTTGTTTGTCCACACACGCGGGTTCGAGTCCCGTGTAAAACGGTTTTTAATCTTTTCATTTTAAAAGAATATAACTCAGTTTCTCATATATTATATAATTAAATTAATCAGAAATCAAACGTTCTCAGGGTCCAGACCAGTTGGTCTGGGCTTGTGATTTAAAACCAACGAACTGGCCTAGGGCCTGGGTTCGAACCATGGCATCAACAAACATTCTTTTTAATTAAGTATATATATACATATTCCTTTATATTTTAAAAAATTCATTTTAAGATACTAAAACTCTTTTATAAATTCTACAAAAATTATTTTATGTTAATCTAGTGAAAAAGTTTAACATACAATTTTTAGTTTTCAAAAATTTATTTATTTAATATATATAATAAATAATTCAAGTTTATTCTATTTTATTTATAAAATTCTATAAAAATATCAAAACAATTTTATAAATTTCCACAAAAATTATTCTGAGTTTTTATAACAATAAATATTTCTGAAATGATTTTTATTTCTGAAAAATCATTTATTTAATATTTTAATCAATTTTTGTTACTTTTAATCATATATAAATCATAATAAATTCATTTTTCAATATTTTGGCACCAAAATTTTATATAAATTATTTCTATTTATTTGGAACAGAAATACAATTTTTAATTTAATAATTCTTTAATTTTAGTTTTTTTAAATATTAAAGTTATATTTTGGACAATTTGAAATAAATAGATTTAATATTCTATTTTTAAGAAAATAATTTTATAAAAATTATTTTCAAACTTAAAACTTATTATTGTGAGCATCTTTAATTTAAAATTTACAAAAAAAGACTTTTGTTTATTTATTTATCAAATTTCTCTTAATTATTAAACATTTTATTCATTAATCAAACGGGCACTTACCCCCAATTCAAAGCCCTAGATTATATTTGTAGACTAGAAAGACTTAGACATATTTTACCTTAATTATAGGGTAATACTTGGCATTGTTGGGCAACACATTTTCTATTTTTCACGAGACATAACATTTTGCTAAGGTGAGTTTTACATAGCCCCTTTTCTATTATTCACTATTTTTGGGGTGAAACATGTTACAACATTCTATATGCAATTCAATCATAAAGTGTCTATGTGTTTTTCTATGTTGCATTATGTCTTAAACATGACTGGGGTAAGCACAATTCTAGCATAATCATTAACATTGATCAGCTGACGGTATACAATGATAGATCTATTGGACTGACAATCCCACCCGGATATGTGCCTCCTACAAAGGTAGCGTGGGTGATTGTTATCGCATAACATAATCGAGTGAACCATGAGCGTATGGGATGGACCACAATATAAAAGTCACAAGGGTTGATTATGCACTCGATTACTTCTAGTATGTTTTCACATATGGACTAGACTTGCCATGACACTTGAATTGTACAAGTTTTATTTGATTATCAAAACCTATGTAATTCTCACCAACTTTTGTTGACCCAAAATATTTTCAATTTTAACATGTTTCAGGTTATTGCTTGCTTGATGATTATAGTTGATGCTTGAAGATGTGTATCTAGTTTTTTTCATTTTGGTGTACAAATTCTTGTAGAACAAATGTATGTAATGTATTTAAAGCAATTATTGAGATTTATTACTTACCATGAGCTACTGAACAATCATCAATACGTGACATCCCGATGTTTCCGCCATCGGTTGGGGTGTTTCAATAGTTGCTTCATGTTTTAAACTGCTGATTTCAGATTTTTTCAGTCAATTTTGATTTTAACTCTTTTGAAAGTTTTTCAAATTGAACTTCATCATCTAAAATTTTCTTCCTAAGGTTTTCATTCACCTATTTAATGTTAGTAAATGCTATTACACATTTGTTTAAACACAAATCTTTCAGGATTTGAGGAGATACCTTAGCAGCAGCCATCAATGCACAATCACACTTGCACTCACAATCATCAGATGCACCCCAGGGGTCTGAGAGATTCACAACCTCTTCTTCCGATTTTTCATCTGCAACTACTTCATCAACAATATCATCAGTCACATTATCAGATTCAGTTACCACATCCTCAGATTCAACCTCTTCAACCATAGCCATGAAACAAAAATTTTCTGGTTCATTTTCAGCTTTGGCTACAAGAGCAAAATTTTCATCTGTTAACTCATCTGGTAGACTGCTCCAATCAACAAAGCCTTGTGTGAAGAAACTCTGTTGACTGGTCTCTGCAGGGGCAGAGGGTGGAGCAGCAGTCATTGGCACATGTGCCTGAGCAACAGGGGTTTGCACATTGTGAATCTGAGGAACAGTGGTTTGGACATACTGGACAGGAATAGTGTTTGAGGACTGTGCAAAATGAGCAGTGTTTTGCACGTTTGGTCCAGGGGTATTATGGGAAACCTGATAAGTGTTGGTCTGTGGCCTTTGATTTGGATAGGTAATCATAGGTGTACCATGTTGACTCCTACATTCCCTAGCAAAATGACAAAGTCTATGATATTTATGACACTTAACTTTTGATTTACCCAACCCCACCTTTGACCTGCCAGTTAACCCTGGAAATCTTCTGCCAGTTTTCTTGTAAAAATTGTTAGTTCTTACACTGAGCATAGCCAATTCGTGCATAATGTCCATTTCTTCCAAATCATCAGGGTCAAAGTATTTTAAGTCATCATACTCAAAGGATATGTTATCAGATGCCTGGATATCACCACTACTTGCTGTAAAAGCAAAGTTGGGTGAATAAGAATCAGAGTTAAAACCTGAGTTAAAACCTGAACTTATGTCAATGAAATGATCATAACTCTGATCCTTATTATTACCAGGCACCTCATCATGACCCAAAAGTGTTGTATTACCAAATACATAATCATCAGACACTTTTCCAGAGTCCTGAAGCTTCTTTTTCTGATTAAGCTCTCTCTCATAGGTCAAGAGCTTACCATGAAGCTGGGTCAGTGATAGGTCCTTAAATCCAATTGAGTTTCTCATAACTATAGCAATAGTGTCCCATTTGTCTGTTAATGATCTTAAAAACCTATGGTTCAAAGTTGAATTAGGATAAGTTAGACCAACCAGTTTTAGTTCACTAATGAGACAGTTAAACCTCTCAAATTGTTGAGTTAATGACTCTCCCTTTACATGACTGAATGTTTCATATTGTTGGTTAAGTATTTCACGATTGTTTTCAATAACCTCTTCAGTCCCACCAAATTGTTCTTTCAATGCATCCCACAACTCCTTTGCACTGTTACAGTGTAACAGCCCAGCATAGATATCATTGGTTAGAGCCATGGCCACAATACTGAAGGCCTTAGCATCTACCTCAATTTTCTGAAAATCCTGCTCGGAGTAGTTTTCAAGTTTCTTAGGCTATTGAACCTTCAGGTCTTCGGTACTCGGCACCATCGGAACATGTGGTCCGAAGATAACCGACTTCCAGCACCCAGTGTTCTTTTCAACCAGAACATGGCTCATCCGACGTTGCCAGATATTGTATTCAGATCTGACAAGCATCAGTGGCTTAGTGTTCGTGCCAGTGTTATGTGGATCGTGATTGATTGAAGCCATTCTCTGATTGTTTCTAAAACAAAGTCTGTTTAAAAAATGGTTGAAACGAAAATTAAACTATTACTCTGTTTTCAATCCGACAAACAAACGATATCAATAATTGTGAGCTAATCTGTTTATATTAAATTGATTGGTTAGATCAAATTTAATTGACCAAGCTCTCATACCAATTGTTAGGATCTGAGTTTGATTGTTTTGATTGTTTAAGTAATATGAGTAATGAAAGAAGTAAACTATAAATGGAAAGTGCAGTGGAATGATAAACTGTAAATCAAAACAAGAGAATAATTGTTTTTGAATCAAAAGCTTTCATATAACTGAATGATTACAAACGATTATAATTACTCCCCCTCAGCCTGATCACTCGTGTAAGTTTGTCTAAGAGAATGTTTTGAGTGATAAATAGAACAGTACATGCACTGTTCTATTTATAGACAATCTAAACTACTGATGACCTAGGCTGACGTCACCTAAGATAGTGATCTCTAACAGAATAACAACATAAAACATCTGATGACACAAATACTATTACATAGAAACCTCTGATGGTCTTGTAACGTCTGTTGAAGCCTAAGTGTTGTTGGCTCCAACAGACCTTTAGTCTTCAGTACTTAGATCAGCAGTTGTTCTTCATCAGACCTTTGCAAGCAACAGTTGTTCCAATTAGTTGTTAGGGTACAACAGATGTTAGGGTGAACAGTGTTTTGGGAGAAGTAACTTGTAAATGTTGTTCTTATTAAGGATCAATTGTGTAGTATATTTTGGCTTTCCAGTCATCTTTTCTTCTCCAGGTCAGCAGACCCAACAACAAATCAAATGTAAGTATATCAATAAAAAGAATGACACAACACGACACATTTAACACATATACAATAAAAAGTTATGGAATATATATAACTATACATAAAATTATGGCTTTTGATAAAATGAGTCACAGACGTGCCCTTAAACCTATTAACTTAACTAACACAAATAATTAAATGTGTAACAATCTATATTATCTTATTAAGGAGGAGTGATGTACAACATGGTAATTTGTATTCCTGTACAACTTAACAAGCAACATATACAACATATTTAAGCAAAAAAATTAAGCGTATTATTGGCATAGTTGTGACAATTAAGACACATAAGAGGGTAGATTAGTAAATTTAACATAATCCAATACCTCACATCCTAAAATCTTATCTCAATTATGCCCTTATGTCCAACTTTTAAAACACAAAATACAACTGAAACCTATGATGCATCTTAAATGTGAGACCTTTCAACCTCTCATCTATATTATTATATATACTTCATTATAATCAATTTCTTGAATGCTAATAGTCTTTTCATAACCCTAAACAAAATCATTAAGGTAATTTCATGCTTTGAAGACCGCATCTCAGGTTCCACTGACGAAGGGCGATACTCAACCTCCGGCGATGCCCGAAATATTATCGGTAACAAACAAACTCGCGATCAGCGCAACAACGGCCGCCAGAATCAAGACTGGACCCCCCTCACGAAAACACCATCCCAGGTGCTGTCACAAGTCCTCTCAACTGGAGAGGTAACTTTCAAGATCCCAAAACCCATAGGAACAAAACGAAAAAACGTTGACACCACCAGATTCTGTGATTTCCACAAAGATGTGGACCATGACACTGTCAACTGCTACAACCTCAAAATGGAGATCGAGGCGGCCCTACGCTCCGGAAAGTTAGCCAACTTGGTCAAGAATGTCCGCGCCGGCGCACGCCGGCAAGACGAGCCCGCCAAGGCCATCAAAGATGTAACACCCCAACCGATGGCGGAAACATCGAGGTGTCACGTAAGAATGAGTATACAGTAGCACATGGTATTCAAGTTTTAATTGAAATTTATTTAAAGTAAAATATCCAAAATTGAAAATACATAACAAGTCTTGAATGAAATTCTAATACATCAAATAGCCAAACAAAACGTAAACTTCAAATTGTCTCTTCCTGCTAGCTCTAGACTTCAAGCATCATTATTTCCTGTTGAGTTTGTAAAAATGGGGGGGGGGGGGGGGGGTCAACTAGAAGTTGGTGAGAATACATAAGCCATGGCACACAATTAAGTTTAAGAATAAAAGTTTAGCAATTCATATGTCTATCGTAAGTTTAAGACTACATGAATAAACATGAAGTATAGTATGCACATAATCAAACCACCGACTAGTTTAGGTCCATCCCGTCATCCACGGTTCACCTTAATATCACGTTGGAACGATAACAATCACCCGCGCTCCCCATAAAAGATGGTCAACGAATCTAGGTGGGATTGTCAATCCAATAGATCTATTATTGAGTATCGCCGGCTTGGCCATAGCTAATGATTATGTATGTTGAAGTTAAGTCTAACAGTAGTTGTCTAAGTCATGAGGCATTAAAGTTTACAACTAGACATGTATGTAGAATTGCTTAAGTATAATGTTGCAAGTATAAAGAATTGCATAAACATGGTTACGTAAACTCACCTTAGCAAAGTATTAAGTCTTGATAAATAGAGTATGTGTAGCCCAAAGTTGTCAAGTATTACCCTATGTATAAGGTAACAAATAAGTCTAAGTCTTTCTAGTCTACAAGTATTTTCTAGGGTTTCGAATTTGGGGATAAGTATTTTCTTGATTAATAACCAAATTGTTTAATAAATAAAAGAAATTCGATAAATAAATAAACAAAAGTCTTTGTGTAAACCTTAGATTAAATATGGTCACATTATAAGGTTTTAAGTATGAAAATAATTTTTATAAAATTATTTTCTTAAAAATAGAATATTTAATCTATTTATTTCAATTTTTCAAAATACAACTTTAATATCTAAAAATATTAAAATTAAAGATTTTTTAAATTAAAATTTGTATTTCAGTTCTAAATAGACAGAAATAATTTATATAAAATTTTGGTGCAAAAATATTGAAAAATGAATTTATTATGATTTATTTATGATTAAAAACAAAAAAAATTGATTAAAAATTTTAAATAAATGATTTTTCAGAAATAAAAATCATTTTAGAAATGTTTAATGTTCTATAAACTCTGAATAATTTTCGTGGAAATTTATATAATCGTTTTGATATCTTTATAGAATTTTATAATTATAATAGAATAAACTTGTTATATTTATTTTATATAATAAATAAAAGATTTTTGAAAAACTAAAAATTGTATAAAAAACTTTCCTATTAGTATGACATAAAATAATTTTTGTAGAATTTATAAAGGAGTTTTAGTATTTTAAAACCATTTTTAAAATACTAGTGAATATATATAAATCTAAAAAGGAAAGAAAAATGTGTTGCTCAAGTTAGGATTCGAACCCGGGTCTGGGACCGGTTCGTGTTTAATATCACAAGTCTAGACCATCTGGTCTAGACCCTGAGAACGATTAATCTTAGTTAGAAATAATTATATAATTATGCTTGAAACACATTTAAAATCTTTATAAAAGAAAAGAATAAAAGCCGTGAAGTGTGGGACTCGAACCCGTGTTCCCTGGTTGACAAACAGACAGACACAACCACTTGATCTAGATCAGTGGTTGTGTTTGTCTTGTCTCTGGTTTAATTATAAACACAATGTCTGTAGAAGTTTATCCCCAATTTCAAAGTGTCGAGCCCTAGTTTTCTTAATAACCATAATTGATAACCAATAGCCCCTGATATGATGGGGCTATTGTTTGTAGGTTGCCGAAGATCAAAACCCAACAAAAAAAATTGAAACTTACAAATCGTTTATCGTGAATACGAGCGGTCAACCAGAAAAGTCAAACGCGAACAATTTGAAGCTTGAAAGGTGTTTTTATCAGAAATTGAGGATGAGGAAAGATATATCGGCGAGTTTAGAGTGAAATGAAGGGTTCAATTTATAGTGTGGGGTTCGGGTGTTCCAAAATGGCAATGGTTGACCCGTTTATTACAATGACGCGATAATTGACAAAATTTGGAATGTTTTGATGTTAATTGGTCGTGTAATGGACGCGTTTTAGTCAACCAAATCATAGTTTACCATACTTGGAATCAAAAACGCGGTATTCGGGTTTGGATTTGAAGTGTGTTCGTCGCAGTTGACTTCTCACAAGTCAACTGCACCTCTAAACTTAATATATATAAAATATAAGTCAGGATCATACCAAAAGAAGCTGTAGACCAGCTGGTTATGTTGTGGTGGTGTTTGATTGAACCGGCCATGGGCTCGGGTTCGAACCCCGGCCCATGCCATTATTTATTTATTTTTTTGACAATATTAACAATAATATCTTGATGTTATATGTATACAGTATGGTACAAGGGGTCCAAATGCGTCACGAAATATTTTTGAAAGGTCGATAAATGATGAAACTCGACGTTTTATTAATAAGCAACGTAACGTACAAATAATTCAATGCGAAATGTTACAGTCTCCCCCACTTTTAGGAACTTCGTCTCGAAGTTGAAGTTGGAGAGTTTGGTGGGAAAAGATGTGGGTACTTAGTCTTCATCTGGTCCTTGCGTTCCCAAGTGAACTCTGGACCTCGTTTAGATTCCCAACAAACATTAACGATCGGAATGCGGCTGCGCTTGAGTTTCTTGACTCCAGTATCCACGATCTCGACGGGTTTCTCGACAATGTGCATGGTTTCATCGATCTGCACATCTTCAAGAGGGACATGGAGGTTCTCATCTGCTAAGCATTTCTTGAGATTCGAAACATGAAAGGTTGGGTGAACATTGCTTAACTCAGGTGGAAGATCAAGTTTGTAAGCCACTTTTCCAATCCTGTCAAGAACTTTGAATGGGCCTACGTATAGAGGAGCTAGTTTTCCCTTTCTACCGAAGCGAATCACTCCTTTCCAAGGGGATACCTTAAGAAGTACAAGGTCCCCGACTTGAAATTCCAAGGGCTTACGACGCTTATCAGCATAGCTCTTCTGTCGACTTCTAGCCTTGAGAAGATTATCCTGAATGAGTTGGATTTTATCTGTGGTTTCCTGGATCAGTTCGGGTCCAGTGATCTGGGCTTCACCAACCTCAGTCCAACAGACAGGTGAACGACATTTACGACCATAGAGTGCCTCGAAAGGAGCCATGTTAATGCTGGCATGATAACTGTTGTTGTATGAAAACTCGACCAAAGGAAGATGAGAATCCCATGCGCCACCAAAATCGATGACACATGCCCTGAGCATATCCTCAAGTGTCTGGATGGTCCGTTCAGTCTGACCATCTGTTTGAGGGTGATAAGCAGTACTCAGGTTTAACTTGGTACCCAAAGCGTCTTGTAAAGAATCCCAAAAGTGAGAGGTGAAACGACCATCACGATCAGAGATAATGTCCAAAGGTATACCATGGCGACATACGATTTCACTTACGTACATCTTTGCTAACCTTTCCACAGAATACTTCTCACGAATTGGTAAGAAGTGGGCAGACTTGGTCAAGCGGTCGACGATTACCCAAATGCTGTCAAAACCTTTGGGTGTACGAGGGAGTTTAGTGATGAAGTCCATTGCTATGCTCTCCCATTTCCATACAGGAATTTCTGGTTGTTCAAGCATACCAGATGGTCGTTGATGTTTAGCCTTGACCTTTGAACAAGTAAGGCATTTTGCAACGAAAAGAGCGATATCTTTCTTCATACCAGGCCACCAATACGAATAACGAAGATCTTGGTACATCTTGTCAGCTCCAGGATGAATAGAATAACGAGACTTATGAGCCTCGTTCATAAGGAAGGTACGAAGATCATCACGGTCAGGAATCCAAATTCGATTGAGAAAATAGAGTAAACCATCAGGTTTGGTTTCAAGTTGAGTCTCAGCACCACAAGACATTTCGTCGTACATGTTACCTTGGGTGACTGAAGTATGTTGAGCCTGGAGGATACGATCCTGAAGATCAGTACGAACTCTCGCACAATGAAGTTTGATACGCTCTTTACGACTGAGTGCGTCAGCCACAACATTCGCTTTGCCAGGATGGTAGCGAATTTCGCAATCATAGTCGTTAAGTAACTCAACCCAACGTCGTTGCCTTATGTTAAGATTTTTCTGGTCGAAGACATGTTGGAGACTTTTGTGGTCCGTGAAAACCACACATTTGGTTCCATAAAGATAGTGTCTCCAAATCTTAAGAGCAAAGACGACAGCGCCCAATTCAAGATCATGGGTGGTATAATTCTTTTCGTGGGTCTTGAGTTGTCTAGACGCATAAGCAATAACCTTGCCTCGTTGCATGAGAACACAACCATGACCTTGGTTTGATACATCACAATAGACCACGAAATCATCATTACCATCAGGTATAGACAGGATAGGAGCTTCACAGAGTTTCAGCTTAAGAGTTTCAAATGCTTCCTCTTGTTTTGGTCCCCACTCATAAGGTTTACCTTTGTGAGTTAAGGCAGTGAGAGGAACAGCGATCTTGGAGAAGTTGGCAATGAATCGACGATAGTAACCAGCCAAACCAAGGAAAGAACGGACTTCTGTTGGAGTTTTAGGAACACTCCACTCTTTGACAGCTTCAATCTTCGCGGGATCAACATGAATTCCGTTCTCATCAATGACGTGTCCCAAAAATTGAACTTCCTTAAGCCAAAATTCACATTTCGAGAACTTGGCATACAGTTGTTCTTTCTTTAGGAGACCCAAAATTGAGTGAAGATGTTGTTCGTGATCGGATTTTGATTTTGAGTAAATCAAAATGTCGTCGATGAAGACGATCACGAATTTGTCAAGGTAGGGTCTACAAACCCGTTTCATTAGATCCATAAACACTACGGGAGCGTTGGTCAATCCAAACGGCATGACCATGAATTCATAATGACCATAACGTGTACGAAAGGCTGTCTTGGGAATATCTTCATCGTCGACTCTAAGCTGATGATAACCAGAACGAAGATCAATCTTCGAGAAGTGGGTTGCTCCTTGAAGTTGATCGAAAAGATCGTCAATCCTAGGCAAGGGATAACGATTCTTGATGGTGAGTTTGTTGAGTTCACGATAGTCGATACACATCCTGAGAGATCCATCTTTCTTCTTAACGAACAAAACAGGGGATCCCCATGGAGAAGAACTGGGGCGAATGAAACCTTTATCAGAAAGTTCCTGTAGTTGACTGGCAAGTTCTTGCATCTCAGAGGGTTCAAGACGATAAGGAGCTTTGGCGACAGGATTTGCACCAGGAATAAGATCGATCCTAAATTCCACTTGTCGAGCAGGAGGCAAACCAGGTAAATCCTCTGGAAAAACTTCAGGATAGTCCCGAATGATTGGGATGTCTTGGATACTTTTGCCCTTGTCTTTCTTTTCTATCACGTTAGCTAAGAAAGCCATATACCCCTTTCGTAAGTATTTTTGAGCAGTAGTACAAGACATGAGTTTAAGCTCACCACAAGGCTTTCACCATAAATCTTCAAAATATCACCAGATTCGAGAGGAATGCGAATGACTTTCTCAAAGCATAGGATTTCAGCACGATGGGTTGACAACCAATCCATGCCTACTATGACATCAAAGCTTCCAAGATGCATAGGAATGAGATCGATAGAGAAAGTATGTTCATCGAGGTTCAACACACAGTTACGAATGACAGAATCGATCGAGATAGACTTCCCATTAGCTACCTCTACCACTAAAGGTTCCTCTAGGTTAGTTTGGGGTAAGTTAAGTAAGGGTTCAAATTTTAGTGATACAAATGACTTATCAGCACCCGAATCAAATAATATGGATGCATAGTGGTTGTTAACGAGAAACGTACCATTAACCACCTCGTTGTTGTCGCGAGCCTGATTAGCATTGAGGTTGTAAGCGCGACCTCGAGCACTTTGGTTCTGGTTGCGGTCTGGTTGCGGTTCTGGTTTTGGTTGCGGTTTTGGTTCTGGTTCTGGTATCCAAGTCTAGGGCAAGCATCCCTATAATGTTCTGTGCTTCCACATTCATAGCACTAGCCAAGAACAGGCCTACCATTTTGAGCATTAGGAGCTGGTTATTTCTGGCAGGGTTGGCAAGCATTGGTATAGTGTCCATACCGCTTGCAGTTATTACATTGGCGGCATGGTCTGTCAGCAAGATGGTGGTATTGACAAGTGTTACAAAGAGGGTGATTCCCGACATACGGTTTCTTGGCTGGGTTTTGTACTGCAGGTGGGGTGGTAGCAACCATGTAGTTCCTAGCCTTGCGCTTCCTGTTGGTTGAGGTCTCAGGCTTAACCTCAATAGCGGGCTGAGGAGTGTCTTTTGCAGCAGTCTTCTTGGTGTTCTTGCGAAAGAGAGTACCGTTCTTCACATGATTATCGGTGAGAGTAGCCGCCAGGCGTTTGGCTTCCTCCAAAGTGGCAGGTTTCCTTCCCCATACCGTGTCCTGGATTTGCATAGGTAGGCCACCGATATACTTCTCGATGGCTATAGGTAGGGGAGTAACTTTATGGGGCAACAACAAACTGAGCTCGTGAAAGCGGGTATTATAAGCAAGGTTTTCCCCACTATCCTGAGCAAGGGTGTGGAACTCGTCTTCCAGTTTCTTAACCTCGTTACGGGGACAGAACTCATCTTTCATAATCTCCTTGACTTGATCCCAGGTCATAGCAAGTGCAACTTCAGCTCCGCGGGTGCGCTTTTCCTCATTCCACCAAGTGAGTGCTCGTTTGTGAAGAACACTCATGGCATAACAGACCTTAAAGTTATCGGGACACTCACTGTTAATGAAGGTATTCTCAATACCCTCGAACCATTGTAGAAGACCCGTAGCTCCTTCTTCTCCACTGAACTTAGGGGGGGTTACAGGTATTAAAGTGTTTAAGAGTGCAAGCTGGGAGACCATTCCCGTTTCCATTGTGGTTTCCATTGCCGTTTCCGTTCATCTGGATGACTTGAGACAGTAAGTTAGGAACCAGAGTCGCGATCTGTTGTGCCATTTGTTGAGAGATGATCGCAGCCAGTTGAGCATCAACGCCATTGTTGTTGTTGTTATTGTTGTTGTTGTGGTTAGCGCCGTGGTTATGGTTGTGGTTGTCGCCACCTTCCTCATGGTTCTCACCGTTGCTATTGCGAGTGCTGCGACGTGGAGGCATGATCTGTAAGAGACACAATGAAATGAATGAGGTAATATAAGGAATGTAATCATTTATTCATTAATTAAAACGAATAAACGAAAACGTTGACTTATCAAAGATTCTAGACTCTAATAACATAGTGAAGACATGCTTTAGCCTATAAGTGAACACTCATCCCGAGAATTCCCAGGTAGGCATCCGGGTCCCTCGTCTGATTGGGATATATGCGCAATGCCAGCCTAGACAGAAGACTCAGAATACAGGCGTTCACTCTTCCAGATTGCACGTGTTCGTTATTAAAATCTAGAACTTCGACGAGATCTCAAGGTGGTTCAGGCTAAACCTGAGGATTTTTGTCCTATTAATCTAATGGTGGATCAGGATTGCAGCAGACGAATAAGAGCAGTCAACTTGTAAAGGCTTAGGGTTGTATAAGGTATAGGATAGGGATAAGATTAAGGAAGCAATTAGGGTTACAAGTAAGAGAAGCAAGTACTGTTTTAAATCCCTAAGGTTATAGTCTAGATTATTTTTCTAATAACCTGATTCCCAATAACTAAGGCTTTGATACCAATCTGTAACACCCCAACCGATGGCGGAAACATCGAGGTGTCACGTAAGAATGAGTATACAGTAGCACATGGTATTCAAATTTTAATTGAAATTTATTTAAAGTAAAATATCCAAAATTGAAAATACATAACAAGTCTTGAATGAAATTCTAATACATCAAATAGCCAAACAAAACGTAAACTTCAAATTGTCTCTTACTGCTAGCTCTAGACTTCAAGCATCATTATTTCCTGTTGAGTTTGTAAAAATGGGGGGGGGGGGTCAACTAGAAGTTGGTGAGAATACATAAGCCATGTCACGCAATTAAGTTTAAGAATAAAAGTTTAGCAATATATATGTCTATCGTAAGTTTAAGTCTACATGAATAAACATGAAGTATAGTATGCACATAATCAAACCTCCGACTAGTTTAGGTCCATCCCGTCATCCACGGTTCACCTTAATATCACGTTGGAACGATAACAATCACCCGCGCTCCCCATAAAAGATGGTCAACGAATCTAGGTGGGATTGTCAATCCAATAGATCTATTATTGAGTATCGCCGGCTTGGCCATAGCTAATGATTATGTATGTTGAAGTTAAGTCTAACAGTAGTTGTCTAAGTCATGAGGCATTAAAGTTTACAACTAGACATGTATGTAGAATTGCTTAAGTATAATGTTGCAAGTATAAAGAATTGCATAAACATGGTTACGTAAACTCACCTTAGCAAAGTATTAAGTCTTGATAAATAGAGTATGTGTAGCCCAAAGTTGTCAAGTATTACCCTATGTATAAGGTAACAAATAAGTCTAAGTCTTTCTAGTCTACAAGTATTTTCTAGGGTTTCGAATTTGGGGATAAGTATTTTCTTGATTAATAACCAAATTGTTTAATAAATAAAAGAAATTCGATAAATAAATAAACAAAAGTCTTTGTGTAAACCTTAGATTAAATATGGTCACATTATAAGGTTTTAAGTATGAAAATAATTTTTATAAAATTATTTTCTTAAAAATAGAATATTTAATCTATTTATTTCAATTTTTCAAAATACAACTTTAATATCTAAAAATATTAAAATTAAAGATTTTTTAAATTAAAATTTGTATTTCAGTTCTAAATAGACAGAAATAATTTATATAAAATTTTGGTGCAAAAATATTGAAAAATGAATTTATTATGATTTATTTATGATTAAAAACAAAAAAAATTGATTAAAAATTTTAAATAAATGATTTTTCAGAAATAAAAATCATTTTAGAAATGTTTAATGTTCTATAAACTCTGAATAATTTTCGTGGAAATTTATATAATCGTTTTGATATCTTTATAGAATTTTATAATTATAATAGAATAAACTTGTTATATTTATTTTATATAATAAATAAAAGATTTTTGAAAAACTAAAAATTGTATAAAAAACTTTCCTATTAGTATGACATAAAATAATTTTTGTAGAATTTATAAAGGAGTTTTAGTATTTTAAAACCATTTTTAAAATACTAGTGAATATATATAAATCTAAAAAGGAAAGAAAAATGTGTTGCTCAAGTTAGGATTCGAACCCGGGTCTGGGACCGGTTCGTGTTTAATATCACAAGTCTAGACCATCTGGTCTAGACCCTGAGAACGATTAATCTTAGTTAGAAATAATTATATAATTATGCTTGAAACACATTTAAAATCTTTATAAAAGAAAAGAATAAAAGCCGTGAAGTGTGGGACTCGAACCCGTGTTCCCTGGTTGACAAACAGACAGACACAACCACTTGATCTAGATCAGTGGTTGTGTTTGTCTTGTCTCTGGTTTAATTATAAACACAATGTCTTCAAAAGTTTATCCCCAATTTCAAGGTGTCGAGCCCTAGTTTTCTTAATAACCATAATTGATAACCAATAGCCCCTGATATGATGGGGCTATTGTTTGTAGGTTGCCAAAGATCAAAACCCAACAAAAAAAAATTGAAACTTACAAATCGTTTATCGTGAATATGAGCGGTCAACCAGAAAAGTCAAACGCGAACAATATGAAGCTTGAAAGGTGTTTTTATCAGAAATCGAGGATGAGGAAAGATATATCGGCGAGTTTAGAGTGAAATGAAGGGTTCAATTTATAGTGTGGGGTTCGGGTGTTCCAAAATGGCAATGGTTGACCCCTTTATTACAATGACGCGATAATTGACAAAATTTGGAATGTTTTGATGTTAATTGGTTGTGTAATAGACGCGTTTTAGTCAACCAAATCATAGTTTACCATACTTGGAATAAAAAACGCGGTATTTGGGTTTGGATTTGAAGTGTGTTCGTCGCAGTTGACTTCTCACAAGTCAACTGCACCTCTAAACTTAATATATATATAAAATATAAGTCAGGATCATACCAAAAGAAGCTGTAGACCAGCTGGTTATGTTGTGGTGGTGTTTGATTGAACCGGCCATGGGCTCGGGTTCGAACCCCGGCCCACGCCATTTTTTTTTTGACAATATTAACAATAATATCTTGATGTTATATGTATACAGTATGGTACAAGGGGTCCAAATGTGTCACGAAATATTTTTGAAAGGTCGATAAATGATGAAACTCGACGTTTTATTAATAATCAACGTAACGGACAAATAATTCAATGCAAAATGTTACAAAAGACATCAAAACACACCACATCCGCGGCGCATACAACAGACAGTGCAACACGACGCGCAACACCAAGCGATAAACAAACTTCCCCGACACAGTGACCACGTCGCAACAACCAGAAATCGCAACAGTCAGAAACTGAAGGGAGGCTCAAGTCATCCTCCCCACAATACCAGGGGGCGCAAAATCAACAACCCCACTCACCATCACAACACTGTTCGGGCATTACCGAACGTACAAGATGATGTGCGATGGCGGCAACAGCTTCGACATCATGTACCAACAGTGCTTCGATCAACTCGACGAGGAAGACAAAGCACGCCTGTAACCAGATGCACCTATCACCGGTTTCTTCAACGAGGTAATACACCCCATCGGTAAGTTTGACTTTATAGTCACACTTGATGACGGGACACACACCCGCTCAGAAGTTTGCACCTTTCACGTCATCCCAGCCGTCTCCTCATACGACATACTGCTGGGCAGACAAGGTCTAGCAAACTTCAACTCCACCGCATCAACTCCGCACCAAACCATGGGTTTTCCAACACCCACGGGGATCGCATACATCCGAGGCAACCAAGAATGCCTCATGACAACCGACCCGGTCGACGACACAGCGCCGCCAGCGCCAGCCTCGCCGAAGGAAGAAGAATGGGTTCTCAACCCGGTTTTCCCCGAACAAACCATTACCTCAGGGCGGACCCTGTCCCCCTAAGTGAGAATACACCTAAAGAAACTATTGGTGGCAAACAAAGACATTTTCGCCTGGCAATCATCAGACATGGTCGGCGTCCCAAGACATGTAGCCGAACATCGTCTCAACACGTACAAGGACGCGCCCCCAGTAGCCCTGAAAAAACAACCATTGGGCCCTGACAGGGTCAAAGCCATGAACGAACAGGTTGATGACCTACTCGAAGCAGGCATCACCAGAAAATGCAACCACCAAACCTGGGTAGCTAACCCTGTCATGGTCCTCAAGAAGAACGGATCTTGGCGCATGTGTGTCGATTACAAGGACCTTAACAAAGCATCCCCTAAAGATCACTACCCCTACCAGAAATTGACTTGAAGGTAGACTCGCTAGCACCATTTAAATACAAATGCTTCCTCGACGCATATCGAGGATATCATCAAATACAAATGGCCCACGAAGACGAAGACCGAACGACCTTCAGAACAGATAGAGGGGTATACTGCTACACCAAAATGCCCTTCGGACTAAAGAACGCTGGCGCAACTTACCAACGCCTCATGGACCATGCCTTCATCAACCAGATCGGCGTCAACCTTGAAGTCAACGTCGATGACTTGGTAATCAAAAGCACTCAAGAAGACACCATGCTAATGGACATCCAGCGCACCTTCGAACAGTTGCGCGATATCAAAATGAAGCTCAACCCAGGAAAATGCTCCTTCGGAGCTGAAGAAGGAAAATTCCTAGGCGTCATTGTTACCAACGGCGGCTTCAAGCCAAACCCGAAAAAGTCCAAGCTATCCAGCGCATGCCAACACCAAACTCAATAAAGGACGTACAAACACTGATGGGACGCCTAGTTGCTCTTAACCGATTCCTATCAAACTATGCCTCCAAGTCTTTTCCTTTTGTCCACACCCTACGAAATGTACTAAAGAAAACACAGTTCCGCTAGACACCCGAAGCGGAAGTAGCCTTTCGTGAAATGAAGCAATGTTTAACTTACTTGCCAACTCTAACAGCACCCCTGCCAGAGGAACCACTTACACTGTACCTATCTGCATCAGAAACAGCAATAGACGCGGTGCTACTGGTAGAACGCAACAAAGTACAAACACCAATCTACTACATCAGCCGTACCCTGGCAGACGCAGAAACCAGATACTCAACAATGGAAAAACTCGTTCTTGCGATGGTACATGCGTCACAACGACTAAGGCGATACTTCCAAGGACACCCAATCAACGTCCTAACGGATTATAGAATTAACACCGTACTCTCCAAACCGGAACTCTCAGGCCGCCTGGCGAAATGGGCAATCGAGCTAGGCGCACACACCATCATCTACAAACCCAGACCTACAATCAAAGGACAGGTCCTCGTAGACTTCACCGCAGAAATTCCAATAGATAAAATCCAAGACTGCAAAGATGAGCAAGACCCCAAACCCATCCCAGACGACCGAGTAACATGGTCGTTATGCACGGACGAAGCCTCCAACGACCAAGGCGCAGGCCTTCGCCTCGTCAGCCCTGACAAAACAGAATTCACATACGTCGTCCGTCTTGAGTTCCCAAGCACAAACAACGAAGCAGAGTACGAGGCATTTTTGGCAGGACTACGCCTCGCCGACAAAATGGGCGCAAGACACCTCAACGCCCATGTCGACTCTATGCTCATAGCAGGTCACATGAACGGCGTCTACGACGCCAAGGACCCAGTCATGGCCCAATACGTCGACCAAGCCAAACTCCTCACCAAAAAATTTACAACCTGCAGAATCCTTCACATCAACCGAAGTTGTAACATCACAAAATTTTTCCCCAAATTTTTATACATAAAACCCTCATTATATATAGTTTATTCTTAATATGCCTAACACACAACCTATATATATATATAAATATATAATAATAATAATAATAATAATAATAATAATAATAATAATAATAATAATAATAATAATAATAATAATAATAACAACAACATTAACTAGACTAGCAACCAAACCCAACAACTCAACATAACCCAACCCAAACCTTTTTATTTTTCGGGCCCATCATCCCAGCCCAAAACCCTTAAGCCCAAACCCCATTGCCAGCCCACTAGTCCCTCTCCTTCCCCTTATAAAAAAAAATATGTTTGCACCCGCCGTGGCTCGAACCCGGGCTGGTCACCAACTCAAACAACCACACCACCATTACGCCACATGGGCCATTAGTAATGAATCAGGAACTCTAAAAAATTTATACTCTATTTCGTTTAACCTTCTTCCTCATCTGCTGCTCCAACTACGCTGCAACCATTTTCTTTTTTTATTGTTTTTTTTTTCTCTTTCTTTGACCACTACGATTGACTACGTGATTGAGATTAATATGGAAACCATACTCGAAATACTCGACTCGGTTTTGACCAACGACAATCAAGCAACAATTAACCTCACAATTTTCGTCAAAACTTTCCTTAAACTGATGCAATTTACGCGTTTTGACCAAACTCAAGACCAATAATAAAACCTTCCAATTCGAGCATGAGTCTATAAATTGAACCTGTTTTCTCAGTCTAAAGGCACCGATTATCACCCCTCTAATCTCAATTTTCACTCAAAAACACTCTTCCTAGTCCAATTCGCGATCGGTTGACTTTTGGTTTGACTTACGAATCGAAGCCTTACGGGTCTGGTAAGTTTTAATCATTGTTTGAAGTGTGTTAATCGGGTCTTGATAGTTATTAATCCCATGTTTAATTGGGATATAACCGCGTATATAAACAGATTAGAAAAACTAGGGCTTGTATACAAGAATTGGGGAAGAACACGATTTTGTACATGTGTTATGTATTAAACAAACTGAAACCAAACACAACCACTGGTCTGGACCAAGTGGTTGTGCCTGGTACTCTTGAACCAGTCCGCGGGGGTTCGATCCCCAGCAACAGCACCGATTTTCCTCCTTTTTTTTTATTTATTGTTTAACAAATAAACTAATATATATATATATATATATATATATATATATATATATTACTAGTATTTTAAAATTAGTTTTAAAATACTAAAACTCTTTTAATAATTCTACAAAAATTATTTTAAGTTAATCTAATGAAAAAGTTTAACTTACAATTTTTAGTTTTCAAAAATTTATTTATTTAATATATATAATTAATAAATCAAGTTTATTCCATTTATTTATAAAATTCTATAAAAATATCAAAACGATCTTATAAATTTCCACAAAAATTATTCTAAGTTTTTATAACTATAAACTTTTCTAAAATGATTTTTATTTCAGAAAAATCATTCATTTAATATTTTTAATCAATTTTTGTTAGTTTTAATCATAACTAAATCATAATAAATTCAATTTTTAATATTTTTGCACCAAAATTTTATACAAATTATTTCTGATTATTTAGAACAGAAATATAAATTTTAAACTAATAATTCTTTAATTTAATATTTTTAAATATTAAAGTTAAAGTTTGACAATTTGTAATAAATAGATTTAATAATCTATTTTAAAGAAAATAATTTTGTAAAAATTATTTTTATACTTTAAACACATTATTGTGACTATCTTAAATTCAAATTTATTTAAAAGATTTTTGTTTATTTATTTACTAAATTTCTCTCAATTATCAAACATTTTTAATATTAATCAAACGAGCATTTATCCCCAATTCGAAGCCCTAGAACATATACATTCGTAGACTAGATAGACTTAGACATATTTATTACCTTATTATAGGGTGATACTTGACACATTTGGGCAACACACTATTCAATGTTTCAAGAAGTATAACAATTTGCTAAGGTGAGTTTTACATAGCCCCTTTTCTATTTATCATCGTTTTTGGGGTGAAACATGTTACAACATCATATATGCAATTTAATCATCAATGTGTCTATGTGTTTTTCTATGTTGCATTATGTCTTGAACATGACTAGGGTAAGCACAATTCTAGCATAATCATTAACATTGATCAGCCGACAGTATACATTGATAGATCTATTGGACTGACAATCCCACCCGGATACGTACCTCCTACAAAGGTAGCGTGGGTGTTTGTTACTGCAATTTAAACGAGTGAACCTGAGCGTATGGGATGTACCACAATACAACAGTCACAAGGGTTGATTATGCACTCGATTTACTTCTAGTATGTTTTCACATATGGACTAGATTGCCATGACACATGAATTGCACAACAATTTTATTCGATTATCAAAACCTATGTAATTCTCACCAACTTTTGTTGACCCAAAATATTTTCAACTTAACATGTTTCAGGTTCTACTTGCTTGAAGGTTTGAATTAATGCTTGAAGATGTGTGCATAGTTTTATTCAATTTGATGTACGAATTCTTGTAGAACAATTGTATGTAAGTTATTTAAATCATATAATGAAATTTATTATTTACCATGAGCTTCTGAACAATCATCAATACGTGACATCCCGATGTTTCTGCCATCGGTTGGGGTGTTACAGAAGTGGCAATAATGAAGCTGACGCACTCAGCAAGATGGCCTCCACGGCTTGGCCGCACATGGCCAAAGAGGTACGCATCGAAACTCTAGCTCAACCTTCAGTACCACTTAGATAGGTTAATATAACACAGACAGGTGCCAGGTCATGGATGATCCTGATTCAAGCATACCTGGCAACGAGCACCCTACCATCTCAAAAAGCAGAAGCCCGAAAACTCCAATACAAATCCCAGCATTATCAACTCATGAATGGAGTCTTATACCGACGCTTCTATCTCGGCCCACTCCTGAAATGCGTGGATACCGCGACAGCCACCTCCCTTAGAAAGGAGATCCACGAAGGCATATGTGGGATCCACGCAGGCCCAAGAATGGTCGTCGCCAAAATCATGAACGCCGCATACTACTGGCCGGGGATGCATCAAGACGCCGTCAAGATCCTGCGCACTTGCTTCAACTACCAGCAACACGCACCAAACACCCGCGCAAGAACGACCTGGTCCCAGTCACTGCTGCTTGGCCATTCCAGAAATGGGCTATCGATCTAGTCGGCCCATTCCCAATGGCCCCTGGAAAGATACAAGACCTCATCGTCGCCGTCGACTACTTTACAAAATGGGTAGAGGCCAAGCCACTTGCCTCGATCAGCGCCGAACAGACCAAAAAATTCATTTGGGAATTCATCATCTGCCGCTTCGGCCTACCCATGGAAATTGTCACGGATAACGGAACACAGTTCGCAGACAAAAATCTTCAAACCTGGCTAACACAACTAGGCGTCAGCCAGATATTCACATCCGTCGCCCACCCCCAAGGCAACGGCCAGGTAGAACGCATCAACAGGTCACTACTTGAAGGCATAAAGACTCGCCTCGGGTCCAAGCGAAAAGGTTGGGTGGATGAACTCCCACACGTACTATGGGCACATCGCACCCTCACCAAGACCAGCACCGGCGAAACCCCTTTTAGCCTAACTTATGGCTCTGAGGCCGTAATACCCGCAGAAGTAGCATTCCCATCACCAAGGGTCCTCAACATCGCGCACACAGACAACGACCGAGAACTACGACTCAACTTAGATCTCTTAGACGAACGGCAAGACATCGTTGCTATACGAGAGGCAAACTACAAAAAACAACTAGAGCGCTATTATAACTCCAAAGTCCTGCGCATTCGACATTGGAGATTACGTCCTAAGAGACAACTATGCGTCTCACTCCGAACGCCCTGGAAAACTCGCACCCAACTGGGAAGGACCATACAAAATCCAACAAATACTAGGAAAAGGGGCATACGCGCTAGAAAGACTGGACGACACACCCATACCAAGGTCATGGAATGTAGTGCAGCTGCGCCCATGCTACTTATAAAAATTTCGGTTTTTCGGATAATCTGCGGCGCCACCTTACACTTTGTCTATAAGCGCAAAAACCAATTACTTTACCTCTAACTTATGAAGCTAATTCACTCTTCATAAGACTTGACGTCAAAAATTGGCCATGTCCCTAACTTATGAAGTTAATTTACCCTTCATAACTTAGAAGCAACAAACCTCTAGCCCTAAAACATTGTGTAGTTAATGTACCCTACTCAATAGACGCCAAGGTTACTTGTAACCTATGAAGACAATTCATCCTTCATACACACAGTAACACATCACACATACAAGAGCAGACAAAAGTAAAGCCAAAAACATTATATTTCATTTCAACACAAACAGTCGGATTTACAAGGAAAAAGAAAAGCGACAATCTACTGAGGAGGTTCATGCGCCGTCCCCGAACTACCTGCGCCCCCAGCCTTCTCCTTTCCCTTTTCTGCGCGCTCACGCCCGGCACGCTCAGATTCCTCGACCCAACGCTTAAATAGAGCAATAGGGTCAGGGTCCGCCAGGCACTGCCTCACGACCTGAAGCACCGGAAACTCTATCCTTTCGAGCTTCTCAAGCTCCTCCATCAGCAGCTGGTCAGTGTTCACGTCCTGGAAAGGCTGCTCCTCAACTGGCGCCCCATCCTTGGCGGCCAGATAACCTTCCAACCAGCCACTATGAACACCTGTGGTATGCGCTGCATCAACCACCTCCACAACCTGCTCACCCATCTTTGGCTCATTCCAGCAGCGATCAAAGACCTGCATCAACAAACACAAGCTACATGAGCTAAACAAAGGAAAAAAACAAACCAAAAAACAACAAAGCAAAGAGAACAACTTACGGCAGATATCCCGTCAAACATAATCCACAAGGACTTCTCACAGTACGCCTTCTGAGCATCCAGCAGCAAAGTCCTCTCAAGCTCCCAAGTCTCTTTCTCCTTCACAAGGGCATTAATCTGACCTTCCAGCTCGGACACCCGAGTGGTCATCCTCACCACGTCGGCATCCTTGGCCTTGAGGTCGCCCACCACGGTAGCATACTTAGAGGATAGCTCCACCATCTCCTTGGCCTTCTCCGCCACTACCTTCTTTTGCTCAGCCAGTGCAGACTCAGCCTTCTGAACAAGCTGACGACGACGTTCCAACTCCGTATTAACGGTCGCCGTTGAGTTAGCCCAAGTCTTCTGCTTCTCTGCAGCATCAACATCTTTTTGGCACAGATCGGACTCTAACTTCCGAACCTGCTCCAAGAGCCGCTTACGCTCGGATTCATATACCTCCTTCTCCCGTGCTAGGCGCTCGGCTTCACTTGCAACCGACGCCTGCTCATCTAAGAACTCACCCTCTCCTCTGTGCAGGGCGTACAAATTTCCCAGAGTCTGTGTTAAGTTCATACACATCTCTGAGAACAGAGTACCTTGGTTCTGAGACCGGTGATGCGCACGCTCAGCTGGCGGCAACGCGTAGCTAACAAATTCCTCAGCCACGAACGGGTTGAGGAATCGACAGCTTTCGGTTATACGCCACCCAGGCGTATAAACCGGAGCGTCCAACCTAAAGGCAGGAGCACTCGACGACGCGACAATGCCTTCAGCCTTCTTCAACTTGGGATCATCCATCCCAACACCCTGAGGCGACGCTTCTAGTACGTCCCTCTCACTTAAATCAACAAAGGAGGGCTCAGTCCGCGAGCCCTCACCACCTTGAACGCCCATCCCTTGGGCCTGCTCCTTCTTGATTCTCACCAAGTCTTCATGTTGCTTTAACAACGCCAACCGGCGCTCTTCCTCCTCATTCTCAGCCAAGCGAGCATCCTCGGCCCGCTTGCGCTCCACCTCTACTTGGAGAGCACGGGCTTCATCCTCCTTCTTCTTCAAAGCGGCCTCAGTGGCGCGCTTCTCCTCCTCCCCCTTGCGCATCAACTCCTCTTGACGCGCAGCCTCAGCCCGGGACCGCTCCTCCTCCGGCTTCTTCTTTCGTTCCTCCTGATATTGCTTCACAGACGGAGGAATCGAACCTACAGACAAACAAAGATGAATTAAAGACTCTATAGAATTGGCGTGAAAAATTCAAAAGAACGCACCAAAAGGTACTTACTACTCAGTTTCTTCAAAGCCTTCTTATAGAAAGGCTCACGCACAGGCGGGGGGGTCCAGCTCCAAACCCTTTGGCGGATCAACATGACCACTACCGGTCGCCGCCCACTTGGGAGAACGATCACCAGCCACATCCTCTTCAACAGTTTCTGGCTGTTTACGCTTGTGACCTACAAACAAGGTAAATAAACCTTAAACAAACACAACAAAGTACAAAAAACACAAAGAAGGAAGAAACACTTACTCTCAATAGTCACCCCCTCAGCAACACTGGGTTCACCAGCCTTCTCATCACCCTGCGCCCCGGTCACTGACGCACTTGCCCCACCGCCACCTGTAGAGCGACGCGCACGATGAATTAGCCCAAACGACGAACCACTCGACTCATCATCTGACAAAAATACATAATCAACCCCAGTCGCCGTTTTCACGAACAACGGCTCAGGATAATCGATTAGGAAACCCACTTCAAGATTAGAGGGCGCACCTTCCATTGGGCCGGGGAACAAGAAATTCTCTACCTTCAGCTCCAGCTCTGAACCCCCCCCCCCCCTCGGGTACCGCCAGGTAGGTAGTCTTCATAGTACGGGCGGCAAAAACTTCAAACAGCAATTCGCCTGTCACAAAACACAAGAGGCGTCAAACAACATAACAAAAACAAAATTTAAACAAGGTCGAAGTACTCACCTTCAACAGACAGCGGCCCAGCCTCACCCACAGGTGCCACATCATAACCTTCCCTGACGCCCAGATGGCTCAGCCCCAACAGACGGAGTATACCCTCGTCCAGCCTATCCAGATCATCCAGGCGGGTGGGGTGTGCGCGTAAATCCTGAAACCAGGCTTCCTCCTGGAAATCCTTCATCACTTCAAAAGATGGCGGTTTCTGGCCCGCACGCAGCTCTAGTTTATCCATCTCCACCGGAATGACCTCCTTCTTCAGGAAGAAAAAGCACTTCTTCCAATCACGAAGAGTCTTGGGAGAGCTCTTCGGCACGATCAAGGTCACCGTCTTCGACCTTTCAACAAAACGACACCCAGCCGGAGTCCTTCACTTCAATTTTATAAAACACATTGAAGTGTTCAAACTCCGGCTCCCTTCTCAAGGACCGGCAGGTGACCTCGAAATGCATAATCCGCATTACCCCGAAAGGGCTCATCTGCGAAATATGCACCCCATACTTCTGAAGAACGGAGAACAGAAACTTCGACACCGGTAGTCGGAAGAGTCCTTTCAAGAAGTACGCCTCGTACAGGCATATCTTCCCCTCCGGGCAGTCTACCGGAGTCTGCCCTTTCTCCGGCAACTCCGGCTCCCACTCACGTAAAATGTTAAACTTCTTGACCAAAGACCTAAACTTGTCCTTGGACCAAGAAATTTGGGCATCCCTCATCGCCAATTCGGACTTCTTGTCTTCAGACGACATCTTCGACAAAGGAAAGAGAAAGAACGAAAAATTCTTCTTTGACAGCTGGTCGAAAAAACTACAAACTCGCCGGAGAAAACTTGGAAAATTTCTTTGAAAGAGGAGAATGAAACGAACGAAGGATAAAAGACACATATTTATACCCATCGCATTAAATGCAGTGGCAGAAAGAGAAATCATCACAAGCAGGCTTTTCGCGCAAAGGTCCAATAGAAGGCAGACACGTCAGACAGCCCACGTGGCCAAACGGCACACGCGCGGCGCGTGGCCCACTCGCCTGACGGTTGTTCTACCCCAGCTGGCAAACGATGCCGATGCTCGACACGTGTACGCCCACGTTCAAACCCACCACTAACAGCTGTCTCCATGCATCAGATGCACGACACGTGGCGGCCTAGCAACTCAACAGTCACAGTAACTGTCAGACACGATCTCCAAGGCAGGTGTACCAACCGTCAGCCACGTCTTTTCAACTTCAAACATTCCCGCCTTGAATTCACACAAATTCCAAAGAGACAAATTCAATGCGGAGTAAATGCAGGCGCCGAATACGACAAAAAATATTTTTTCACAAGTTTTGACCGCGCAAACAGGCCCGACGCCTATCCCGGCTCCACGCCTACGCGCCAGAACCACATTTTTGAAAAAATATATTTTTACAAGTTATGACCGCGCAAACAGGCCCGACGCCTATCCCGGCTCCACGCCTACGCGCCAGAACCATATTTTTGAAAAAAATATATTTTCACAAGTTCTGACCGCGCAAACAGGCCCGGCGCCTATCCCGGCTCCACGCCTACGCGCCAGAACCATATTTTTAAAAAAATATATTTTCACAAGTTCTGACCGCGCAAATAGGCCCGACGCCTATCCCGGCTCCACGCCTACGCGCCAGAACCACATTTTTGAAAAAATATATTTTCACAACTCCTGACCGCGCAAACAGGCCCGACGCCTATCCCGGCTCCACGCCTTCGCGCCAGAACAAACTCCAGGAACATCTCTCTAACTAGCGGAACAAATACACCACCTCATAGGTCCCGCACACGCTCATTCCGTCATACGCCCACAGCTTGATCACTGTGCGCGCACCAGTTGACGAAGGTCATACAAAACACACGTACACTTTGATTACATGAAAACCCAGTGACGACTGGATGTAACCTAAAGTACACTTGTGACAATCAAGTCTAGCACTCCCCTACCAAAAGGCGCAAAAAAGCACTGGACTGGGGGGACTTGAAGGGATATGGTATCAAAACATTATAAATACCATACCATCGCCCAACTAGAACCGGCATCGCCTGACGTCCGTCCGCCCGTTTTACGTCAGCGGATCGTTTAGCGTCCATCCGCCCGCTTTACATCAGCGGAACGTCTGGCGTTCAACCGCTCGTTCTACGTCAGCGATGCAGCTAGCATCCAACGGACGCCAGATGCAGCACTGTCCGCCCGTTTTACGTCAGCGATACACCCTGGCGTCCAACCGACGCCAGGCGCAACATTGTCCGCCCGTTTTACGTCAGCGGACGCAACATACTTCAAAGCTTCCTCAGCAAGCCAAAGGAAGCTTCACCAACACAACTGGAAGATACCTTTTGGGGCAGCCTTGGGACTCACCCCTGCCCCAGAAGAAATATCTCTGACGCAACAGGCTGCCCGTCAGAGTTCCTCTCCAATCAAAGACTGCTCTCAGTCTGACATGCAGAAAGGACGACGACGTGCCAGCCTCTCAGCCAATATATCTTCCTGACAAGCAGACTTTCTCAACCTGTCTCGAAGCCCAAGAAAGGTATGATTACTCACCGCCCCCGGTCTACCAATGGGCGGGCGCCACGTATACGCCGACCACCAGCGTCCACTCAATGGGCACCACGTGTACCAACCGTCAGGACGGTAACATCCCCCCTTAGCATTTTACTTTCTCCTTTTCATCAAAACCCACTTGCACCAAGTGGGCTTAAGGACTTGGGCCGGATTATGGAGACACCTCTAACTGGGTCGGGCCCCATTAAAGGTAGAGGATGGACTGAGAAAGTATGATAGCTATGTTAAACAATCTACCACTAGGAAATTTGAAATATTTAAATTAAAAACCCTAATGAACTATCGAACAAAAACAAACTTACACAAACACGTTACCGAATGTTCACGAACATAAACGAACGAACGCGGCATCTGTTCATGTTCGTTTGTTTAGCTAAACGAACGGAATTTTTTGTTTGTGTTCGTTCATTTATTAAACGAACAAACACAAACGAACTTCCCGCCGAACAGTTCACAAACTGTTCGCCGAACGTTTGGTTTGTTTACAGCCCTATTAATATGTTAATTGATATGACTTTAATTGTCGTTTAAAAAAATGGTTTACGTTAATTATTTCATTAAGGCCTAAGGTTTTGGGCACATTTTTTGCGGCTCGACCCGGACACTCGAATTCTGGGGACAACGTTGATCTTGAGTTATTTATTTTTGTCTAATTTTATCCACCTTTTTACGGCAAAAGTTACACACTTCTAATTACACCAAATTTATCCTAATCTACTCCCTACTTGGGATTAAAACCAAAACCTCTTAACTAAAAAAGGAAAATACCCTCTATCAAAAAAATTTTAACAGGTGAACTTAAATAAAAAAAACACTCTAACGATCTTCAAAACAAAGACCGAAACAAACCGAATTACAACATATACCCTCTATCAAATGAGCTACGTTCACATGTCTATTCATTATTTAGCTTTAAATAGGTGAAAGATTTGAAAACACGTGGATATGTCACATTGTTATTGGACGAGAGGTGTGAGTGAGAGTAATTATTTTGTCCACTTGCGAGACCGACGTCAAAGTACATTTTGCCACTTTGTGCCCAATGAAACTATTTGGCAAACTCAATGTCACATACTGTCATTGTTAACAAATGAAAAAAAAAAAATACCCATAAAAAAAATCTATTTAACTGTTTACAATCTTTAATGTCATACAAACCAACAACACGTACCTATGGACCACATTTTCGCCCATTGTCGCAAAATTAAATAAATTTATGAAGAGACATTGCGCCCATTGACGTAATCTTACATAACGTTAACATACACGACATGTTAACAACGTGTAACGGTGACACTGGTAATTTTACAAGAAAAAAAAAACAATGATTATTTTGTTCCCTAGTTATTTTATGATCGTGTTACTTTTATGATATTAAAAAAATATATAAATAAAAACTTACCCCAACTAAGATAGTACAAAGTTAATTCCAAGAGTAGCATAGAATTGTAGAGACAACATGACGAAGGGTAGAATTGTACAATTTAATGTAACCATGGTGTACGACAGTGAAACATTCTTCCCCTAAAGTTTTACCATATTCATCATTCACTCAGATACCTACTACACAACACATTCAATCTCTATCCCAAAAAATTGCACTTGTACAATTTTTAATGCATCATGTACAAGTCTACAACAATGCATTTTTTTTTTTTTGTTTTTTTATAAAAATTTTGTTACTCAATTCCTGTGAAGGATACCCTGCCAAACCCCAACTGATCAACTTTATATAATTCTAACCAAACTTTCTCTGCTTCAAACCTTGCACTCTCTTGTTCTTTTTCTTCTTCTTCTTCAGCCATTAAACTTTCTGATTTCATTTCTAGTCCCTCATCTTTCCTTGATATTACACTTTGGTCCTTCTCCTTCTCATTGTTTCTCAACTTGTTTTTCTTTTTGTTCCCCAAGTTCAAACACTTTCTACACATCATCCATGGGAGTTTGAAGAAAGTGAGAGTGAAGATATTGACAACGGCACAGGGGCAGCAGCAGACTGCGACGCAGTCTGCTATTACTGCCGCAGTGCATGACTGGCAAGACTTGCCAGAGCATCCAGTGGTAGTACTTTCTGGCCCTGCCACCTTCACCGGGTTCATGTAATTTTTTCTTCTGGTGATCCCGGTAGAGGTGGCAGCGGCATTACGTGATTGTAGATCACATGGGCAGTTGTTTACTTCCTTGCCCATTGGAATGTTTTGATGTGGTGGAGTCTTTGGTTGGTTGGTTGGTTGCTAATCAAACCTACAAAGTACAAACAACACTCACTTGATTAGTTTTTGTGTATGTATGTATTTGCATTACTCTCTCTCTCTCTCTCTCTCTAGAAAAGAAGTTGGATGCAGAAGAGAGGACAGGCAAATAGTGTTATAGTGTAGTGGAAGTGGTTTGTGTTTGAATCTTTTTTGGTATATTAATTGAAGCTTTTTTCTCATGCATTTTTATTTTTATTTTATTTTATTTTTGCATTTCCAAGGGTTTTGTGAAGTGCATGATGAAATTAAATAATAATCTGGTAGTTTAAGTTATATACGCGCGTGAGGACGCACCCCAGGCTAACACGCTCTTTTGTCTTTGCCCAGGATTCCAAATTTTGAAACCGGGGATTTCTTAATTAAAAATACATAATATAATTAATTGCACTAAATGAATCTTTAGTATAATGTCATAATAAATTATATAATAATCTTAAGTACTTACTAATTTGTATCTAAAAAAAATATAATAATATAGGGTTCGACTACATGAGATATTTTTTAGTAACATCTTAATTAGATTTTTAAGAAAAACCGGAGTTGAACAGACTAGTTACGGCACCATCAACCAATAAGTTATGGTTTGGCTACTAATGAGTTTTAGAGAGGGCGGGGCGCTACCTGTAACTTTACTAAACTACTCTAATCTTTCATCAATCTTGCACTGATACATTACTTCACTGATTTATTACACTGAAACATAGATTTAGAGGCAACACTACCTTTAACCACTAAACCCATAAAAAACAAAAACCCTCACTCGCAATACATTCGTGGTGTAACACCGATGAAACATACCAGCAAAACACTACCACTGTCACCCAGGGCATGCAGTGTTACCGTAAGAGTAGATGAGTATCAACACCGTTTGCTAGTATTAAATAATTACAAACTTATAAAGGTAGTGTTAAACGTATCCCCTTTATAGTGAATGTACCTCATCCTATTACTAAATTCGTCATAAAATGATTAAAATCTCTCTACATTTTCTCATAGAAGGTGCGCTATGCATATAGAGGTACCCCTTCTACCATATTCTCTTACTAAATTAGTTACAACCTTTCTCTACATTTTCTCGCGTTAAACATACAGAGGTACTTACGTTTAGCCTCACCGTATTAGTTTTTACCCAAAGGTTGTAAACCTTGTCAGGGAGGAAGGATACAGATTTAACATTATTATTAATTGTATGGGTGAAATTGAGAAGAAAAGAGGGTAATAGAAATGACATATGACAAGAAACCAAATTAGTGAAAGGATTTCCAACAGTGGTATGTCTTGTTGCAAACTCATCACTTCATGTGTTCCATCTTATTTATTTAAGCTTTTATTACCTATGTATGACATGTGCAATTCCTCTACCTTAATTTGTCCTTTCTATTCCATCTCTAAATCCTTTTTTTTTCTTTCTTTCTTTATTTGATTAGCTAGGCATATGCCACTCTACTTTTAATCTTAGGTGTTGTGGGTCACTCATGATCCTGTTTTAGTTTGGTTTATGTTCTTCTAATCTCCTTAATAAATATGTTTGAGTTAGTTACTAGAACATGCAGATGTTATGCATTAAATGACAAGCTATATCATGTTGTTGAACAGTCATGCTACAGGAGAAAAGAGGACAACATATCCGAATAAGTAAAGTACATGTGTAGTAGTTAACTTAATTTGATATAATGCAGATGAATTAACATGTACTAAGATGAGTGATTTTGTGTAAATAATAATCCGTACATATACACTACTTGGAAAGTACAATCAATATTAACAACTGGAAAGGACCAATAAATTGACTTGGTTAAAAGAAAAAACCAGAGTCAAAAAGCTATTAACACAGTTCCTGAAGGATTCCTTCAAACTTTTAGAGTTAAAAGTTTAGTGTTCATTTCCTTTTTTTTTTTTTAATCAAAAGTCTATATTTCATTCATTTGGGTTAATTAATAGTATTTACACACCGTTCAAATTATTTGCATACCCCCTATACGCCGCATATAGGAGGTTGAACAAACTTTCACGCGTCATTAGTGCCCATCAGTTAGAGACATGTCATGGACCTATACACCGTGAATAGGTCTATACGCGGCGTACAGGGGACAGAAATTACTCGAGTTTTCAACAAATGATCCTCTAAAAGCTTCCGGTCAGCAATCAACGTATGCATTTAGATAATGTCATCGTGTTTAACAAGTGCACGCAAAGTATATAAACAAAAACAGAAAACATGATTTATGTTTTAAAATATCTAATCATTTTGTTCAAATTACTTGAGTTTTCAACAAATGATCCACTTAAAAGCTTCAAATCAATAATCAACCTAAACATATGGACTAACCCACATAGAGCAGAGGTCTTAGGTTCAAGTCTCGACAAATGTATATTTTAGATTAATTTGGTGTAAAATAAAGTAGGTGTAACATTTACGCTTAAAAAAATGAGTAAGCAATATATAGAGCATTTTCAAGAAGTGCTAAATGAAAATAAAACAACTTTTTATACTTTCACTGCATGTAGACACATTTGATGAGGTTTAACTGATAACGAAAACAGTGAATATGATCTAAAGAATCTGAATAAGATTAGATATTATCCTGTAACTACATTTGGCATTTAATCAAGAAACATTTTGTTTTTTTTTTTTTTTATAAAAAAAGTCGTTATCTCACCACATAAAAACAAATTCTTCTACAATAGAAACTAATTATAGCATATCATATGATCAAGCATGGCCAACGATTATCATCAAAAATACGCAAACAAAAACACCCGTTAATTAAAACACTATCAATGAATTAATGTGAGTCACTCACTACCAAGTGATTATTATTATTATTATTATTATTATTATTATTATTATTATTATTATTATTATTATTATTATTATTATTATTTTATTATTAACACACACACACAAAAAAAAAACAATTGGATAACAAATAAACAGTAAATAAATTACCTCATGGGTGATGACCGACAGATCAAATCTTGAAATGTTGCAACAAATTATCTAAGCGTGTGTAGTCTCACTCATATAAATAAATGAATCTGAGTTTATATTAATGGGAAGTAGTATAGAGAGATTAATAAAAAGGAGGTAATTATTCGATCTGTGAAAGAAATTGAGAGTTTGAATTCAAACTGATCGATGATGCTTTGATCTGATGAAGGATTATTAATATATAACAATAATAATCAAACACTCACACCGCATTTATGTGAATGAATCTCTCGTAAACTGTGAGTGCCTGGGACTTTGGGCGGTTTATGAAAGAGATGCAATGCATAATACTATATATATTATAGTTAAAAGAATAAGTTATTTTAAATGCAGTCAAGGCTTTAACGGGAGGTTTTTTTTTTTTTTTTTTTTTATAAAAGGAGGAGAAAGTTGGGAGAGAGAAAGGTATGGTTGGGGTGATTCTATGTAAAGTTTTTTAGTTCAAAAGTTTATTATAGTTTTATAATTTGAAAATTGAAATAAAAATCATTAGAATCTAGGATTTGCACATGCAATTCGTGAGGATGCCAGACGAGTAATTTAGGTTTATTGGTGTAACGTAGAACATGAGTAGCAATTGCTGTTAAAAAAAGGATTACGTGCATCTGTTTTCATTCTTTGTTAATTCGGTGAATAGAAATGGTAGCAATGACTTTGGTTCGTGCTATCTTGTATTGAGCTTTGGTTTCGGGTCATCACGATACAAATTGAAATTCAGGTTATAATTGTCTTACTTTGTATTTATGTACAAAAAATTCTCATGTGTAATATAGTATTATACTGTAATGTGAATTGTATCGTATCGGATAACGTAAATGAAATAAAGTTAAACTTGTCTAGAATATTACATGTAATTACCATATATTAGTCTATACATTTTTTGCATTTTAAATAACAAAAGAGTTCAATTGATTGATCATTAATTTTGTATTACAACTGTAACTTGGTATGCAGAGATAGTGAAGGAGACCATGATGATTCTAAAGGCAATAAAGAAGAATCACTGGCGAAGCTTGATCCGAAATTTTGAGGGGGTCAAAAGTCACCAGGAGGTTGGAAATCAATTTCGGGGGGTTGAAACCGTATATACCAAAAAAATTATATACGAATACTATATAATCGGAACTTATGAGCAAAAATTCGGGAGGTCGGCCGCCCTCCCCCTCCCTTAAGAGCTGTGCCACTGTCGATGGGTAAAACACATAACAATGAACGATTGTCAAAAGCAGACGATTTGCTCAAACCTCATGCATATGTGATCAACGACCATCATGCAATCACACAACGTATATGCGGCGATCATCAAAGATCTACAAAATTCAAGATAGAACGATTGGGATGAGACTTTGGATTTGTAGAGTTTTTCCAAGTATAGTATTTTGTTAAAATAATTAATAATACTAATTAGTTTTTTACTATTCAAAATAGGTTTATTGTAATTTAAAAAATCATTACTTTTACTTGTTGGACAGGTATACTCACAGCTTTAGAAATGTTTATCATCACCCTCAACTTTGAACTCATTTTCCTTTAGGACTCCCGAATTAACCCAATCCTAACCAAATTAATTTTCTTGACGATGTGACATTTTTTAATGACTTGGCATCTTATATGTACATTAAAAAAAATATACAAACCCACCCTACGCCTCACCCCCTCAAGCATATGCATCACAAACCTCTGGCGACCAACACCACCTACTTCCTAGATCTGGACCCGTAAAGCACAAGATGAATTCAGTTTTAAACCCTAAGGTAGCGTTCCTTTCATGTATTACAAAGGAATTGGAATTGGAATTCGCACGAGAACTATAATTTGATTTGGAATTTAGATATGTTCGTTTCATAAAATACAATGAAATCTTGATGGAATTGAAATATGATTCCCTTCTGTCTGTTGTTCAATTATAATTCATTCTTTTGTTGTTACGAACAACATAAGAAGTCGAATATACATTCCAATTCCATCAGAATTCCATTTCATTTCGTGAAATGAACGCTACCTAAGTTCTCTCGATTATACTCTGAGAATGTTTAGTGGAAGAACCAAACGTTAAGGCTGAAGAAATGCGTTAATGTGAATGTGACATCAGCCAACGATTGAGGTCAACATCCGTACGCATTTTATTTATTATTTTCATTTTATGTGCATAATTTGACATTTTGCACATACTATACCCCCCTCCCCCCAGTCTGGTAAAGCATGAGTTATTCAGAGAACTCAACAAGGCACCCGTTTATGCAACAACACCCGGACCATACAAAGCGATTGGCATTGATCAGTCAAGCCAACCACACGCTCAACAGAGAGCAACTGGATGTCCAGTTAACACAATTGTACAAAATGACAAATACACGTGGCAATACCTAGGTGGAAAGTTACACAATCCACTGGAACCCGAACGACTACAAAGTGTTTTAATAAGGTCACCACCCTCATCAATCATAAACACTTCCGAAGAACAAACATATATTATCAATTGGTGGCAATGCTCCCTAACACATGATAACTCTTTCCTAACATACGTACACACGTTAGCATGATCATCAATAATATCATATGTTAAGACCTAAATAACATGCGTTCATAACTAATAGAAATGTATACATGTTAATATCGTCATCTAACCCCAAGAGGTATCCCCATGTTATAATTGAACGTAACCTATGCTAACTTACATTCCATTCGAACAACACTATACACTACATATGTTTGTATATCTATATTCAGTTATAACTACACATATACACGACCACACATATCAAATCTTGTAAACCATACATATATGTGTGTATGTAATCCGCCAAAACCACAAGTGACACCAAAGCATGTCTTTATCAAAAAATTTTACCTTATCTAGCTAAATATAAGAAACTACACTATCCCATCATCTATCACCTCCCATTTACAAGACAACACATAAACATTTCCATTTCCTTAATTATCGGCCGAAGCCTATCCCCATCACCAAGATCACATCTAAACTCATTTTGTCTTGTCTAACATGCATGCCAACACTTATACAAATATAGTATGCACCTTCCTTTCCCTAAGTGAGATTCCCACATCCTTTTCTTTGATTGTAAACCTACGACCAAGGAGAACAAAAGACAAAGAGATGACATACTACTAGAGACAAATCATGGACAACTCATTGGAACATTGAACTATCACTATCACTATCACCTAGGATCAACCACAACACCTCCTTTCTTGTCCTATGTTAAGCTGAGGATCCTCCCTTACATGTGGAGATTGTGCAAGTTGTCAATTATACCAAATTGGGACAATATTGTCTTTAGTGTACAATACGCGAGGCACAATAGTCAAGATGTTTGGTTACGGGACTTATGGTTTGCATAGTAACCATTCGGTTAGCTAGCCTATGATTGGTCATACACGAATTACACTAACACTTTACATAGTACATTAAAACTTGTGAACTCACTGACATTATTGTTGACAAATCTTTCATGCATGCTTTTCAGGTAATTGACCATGAGGAGCAGGGATTAAGGAGTGGGGTATGAGCTTGCACAAAGTGGTACCGTCAGGGATCGGGTCTTGTCAGTGACATGTTATTTCAGTATTTGAGGCATGAGTTTCCAAACAATTTATTAATTTTGAACAATGTTATTTTAATTTAAATACTTTATGACATCATCCATCCTTAGATGGTATCTATTTTAAATAAATCTGTGTGTTGCTCGAATCTTGTGCTTGAAAACCTTTCGAAATCACATCCCCGTGTTTTCGCCTTGGCGGGGTGTGACAGTGAAGGAATCAACGAGAAACGTGACGAACGAATCGGTTCCGTGCAAACACTTTACTAGTTTGGAAACTAAGGAATGAGAAGTGCAGGTTTGTGCAGATCTACATGTTAAGGTATGAGTTAAGTGATTGATTTGTGTTTTCTGCATTTGGAACACAATTTGACCATTGAGAAATTTGTTAGGTTGTTGCGATGATGATTGTGCGGTTGTACAATGGTGATGGAAGGTGGATGGAAGTGGTGAATGGTGGGGATAGTGTGTGTGAATGTTGGTGGTGAAGTATGGCTGAGATGGTGGTGATGGCGCTGAGTGATAGGTTATTTAAAGATAGTTCTTTATAATTAATGTGCTTGTCACATAAGCATGCCACTTCACTATAAAATGGCCACGTCACATTAACTATGTTAGGATTGGGTTAGTTTGAGAGTCAAAGCTTGGGCTCGATTACTAAACAAGCTTGTTTATAGGCTCGGGCTCCAGCTCGAGCTCGTTTAACTTAGGCTTGTTTCAAGCTTTTTGGGGGTCAAGCTCGAGTAGCTCGCGAGTAGTTCAGCTCGTTTGATCCCCTAGCAGAAACAGAGGATGACAGTTAGCTCTGTAGTTCATTAGGAATCCCCACAATAGCCATAATCGGAACCTTAAATTAGTTTAAAAAGACTACTCACAACGAAAATAGCAAGTCATGGTTGTCGGAACATACTCATCACATTATCACCATGGACGCCCATCCCATACATGCTGCCTCGCTAATGCCCGCCACAACACACCCTTCTGTTAGTGGATTCTCCAAGTGAGTGAATCATGAAATAAAATGTCAATGTTTTTTGAAAATATAAATTATAATTAATAATATAACCAATATATGTTTGATTCCCCCTCAATGATACAATTGATTTCAAAATATGGATTTGCAAAAGACCACTGTTCAAGAATAGAAATGGCTCGTGTTAAGGTTACCAAATCATACGCACCTTCTGAAAGTTGTAACGATCATATAAAATAACAATCACATAAAGTAGATCTATGAAGATCAAGTGATAATGATGTGTTAGGTGGTGTTTGTTTTTAAAGAGCTAAAAGGTCTGTAGTCCGCGGACCACATCTGCAGACATCTGCAAGAGAAGATGTGGACCAAAGGTATGCAGTCCGCAAGAAAAAGACTGTTTGTTTGTTAACGTCTGCAGCGTAACCTAAAACCATAACCCACCAAAACGAAAACGTAATTCATTCCCAAGGTTCTTTTTCATTCACTTAAAAGTTAAAACCCCACGATGTGCTTCTTTAATGCTTTCCACCTTTGGTCTTCTGAAGTTTGAAGTTAGAGAGAGAAACCCTCATCTTCAACTTCTATCTTCCTCTGTTAAAAAAAAAAAAAAAAAAAAAAAAAAAAAAAAAAAAAAAAAACCCTTCTATCTTCCTCTCTATACATCATGATCTCTCTATCTTCTATCCTCTCTTTTTCAACAGAAGATTGAAAGATAAACAGGGAAGAAGAGGATAGACGGCGGCAGAGGGGGAAAAGGGAGGGGAGGAGAAGGTAACGACAGGAGGGGGAGGGGCTGGTGGGGGGAGAAGGGGATGTCGGTCGTCGACGGTTGCGACGGGGCAGGGGAAAGAGGAGAGACTGGGAAGGAGTGGGGTGGTCTGCGGCGGGTGAAGGAGAAGCAGGGGTGGTCGGTTGCGGGGAAGGAGGAGGTGGGGTTGTCTGCGGTGGGGAAGGAGAAGCAGGAGGTAGGGTGGCGGCGGTGGATGCTTGGGGAGGAGGGTGGAGGAGGAGTCTAAGAGGAATGCATCTGATGAGAAAATAGAAATGGAGAAGAGGTTGGAGAAAAGGTGGAAACATGTCTGGGCGGGGAAGAGGACGCGCAAACATTTTTTAAGGATGGGTCTTCCAAAAAACAAATAAGCCGCGCGCCCCAAATGTCTGCCCGCATCTGCACGACACAGACAAAAATGATCAGAAGCACTTCTGACAAGAAAAGATACATCACCTAGGGTAATATAATGAGAAGACTTAGTCACGGGTGTCAAAACTCCACAACAATATTAGAAAGTTGGTATGATTATATCACATGACAACCACCACAATGTTGGAATTAGAGTGTATCAAGTGATGACTTTAGATAAAGGGATTTAATACTCTAATTACTATTCCCTCACTACTAAAAAAATATACCTTTCTTGACACACGAATAATGACACGCACAAAATAATGACACTCAAAAGCGTGTATCATAAAAAAAATGTCATGGTTTGTAAAATTTAATAAATTTATGACACATATTTTTGTGTGTCATTATATTAGTGTCATACAAAAGAAAGTATGACACTATCAAAATGTGTGTGTCATCTTTTAATTCATATAAAAATTTTTAAAATTTTCACTTTCCCTCTTTCAATAATTCCATTCCCTCTATCCACTTTAAAAACCCTAAATCCCAATTGTTCCCCAATTTTAACCTCCACCAAAATCTCAGATTTTATAAACACAGTTATCAACCACCGCTTCAACCATCAGCTTCGAACCCACACTCGACCCACCATCACCGTCCATTCCATAATCATCGTCGCTACACAACCTTCACCACCGTACAAACCACACGTATAAAAACTGGAAAGAGAAAGGTTACAGCCTGCCGTGCATAGTATTTCGCTTGATGAGTTTGTGGTGAATGCTAGAGTAGATGTATCAGGAGTTGCTACTAAGATGGTGACTTTCATGGTAATTGACAATGTAAGTGTTCAAGAATTGGGTTTCAATTTCTATGCATCTTTATCTTTGTAATTTTATGTCCATGGTTAATATGGAAGCGTGAGTTTTAAATACACAAATTGCAAGTAGTAGTGTTATTTATGTTCATGAATGGTGATATAAGGTTGGTTAGAAATTGGTTATAAAATGGTATAATTTTGTTGCACACCAAGTGTTCGTTGAAATGCTAACATCAATATTTCTATTTCAAAGTGACAAAGGTGATCAATGATTTTGGATGGGTAAGTCTGGTATCAAAGTGATCAATGGCTTAAGCCAAAGATTGTGTGTATGTTAGACAACTGTGGGAGTTTTGATACAATAAAGGCTTTAAAACTTATATTTGGTTTTGCTGCACAATTTTTGATACGATAAAGGCTTGAAAACGTACAACACCAACATTCAATCTTGTTAATAATTTACTTTACAAAATCATTTGACATCAAATAAAAGTTCATGTCAAACGGGTTGACAGGGTGATGAGTGGTAACTAAGTTGCAAACATGTTAATCGGGTTGGTGGGTTATAAAATATGTGTTAAACAGGTTAGCGGGTCGACCTGAGGTAAACATATAGCTGGGCGTTTGGGGCTGTTTTGGCAGCCATTAAGCTGGGCGTTTGGGGTTGTTTTCGCAGCAATTAAATTGCTCGTTTGGGGCTGTTTTGGAAGCCATAAAGCTGGGCGTTTGGGGTTGTTTTCGCAGCAATTAAATTGCGCGTTTGGGGCTGTTTTGGCAGCCATAAAGCTGGGCGTTAGGGGTTGTTTTCCCAGCAATTAAATTGCGCGTTTAGGGCTGTTTTGGCAGCGATAAAGCCGCGCGTTTAGGGTTGTTTTGGCAGCAATTAAGTTCCATGTTTGGGGCAGCGTTGACAGCAATTTGGTTGTAGGTTTGGGGCTGTTTTATGAAGGTGTAAAAAAGTCATTTTGTTGTAATCAGTTTTTTTGCAGCTAGTAAGAAACTAATTAATCCAAACTGATTATTTGATGTAATTGTTATATTTTTCAGTTAATGCCTGTTAATATGCTCTGTTGTATGCCTGTTAATATGCTCTGCAATGATACACGTGTGTGTGTATACTCTTAATAATGTATGTAATAATTGAAATACTAATCCAAAAATAATGATTGTTGTTTAGGGATATCATTTGGAACGAGTAATGGTGTGGGAATTTCAGAGACGCCTAACACAACCACCAGCTATAGGCGCTTTCCAGAGGCAGATAGACCGGCTGGAGAGGTGTTACCAGCGGCGGATTTGAAGGTGTGTATTAGAAGTTGTAAGTCTGATATGGTTGTGTCACCTTTATATTTATCTCTTACCTCAAAAAATAGTATGTTTTCATTGTGTAGGTCGACCTAATCTGCTCGCCAGAATTGAAAGCAGCTTCAATATACGCTTGGCAGGGATATTTATGGGTAAAACCTGCAACGAATAATAGCTATTTTTTTACCATTAAAATGTTGGTTTAGGCTTATCTATCTATTTTTTAATCGCTACGTTTTGTACAAGCGTTTGAGAAATGCAGTGTGGTGGGTTCCATCCAAATCCAAAGTCACGTTTTAGTGATATTCTGGTAAGCTCCGGCGAACTAATCTCTTTCTGTATGTTCTTTATTAGGGTAGATAGAAGGCAACATTGGAGAGTGGAGATACAACAACAACAACAACAACCATACCCAGTAAATCCCACAAATGGCAATAGTTAAAGGTCCATGATCCCTTAGAAATATATCTTTGTGCATGATTTAAAAGTCACCAGAAGGATTGTTTTTAACCTACAGAAGAGTATTTAGTAAATAATTACTAAATACTAGTCACTCTTGTTTTCTTAAAACTAAAACCTTTGCGAACTTTAACCTTTAATCTTATTAATTTAATTGTGTCTCAGGTTGAGGGAGGAGTGGATGTTTATACGGATGCGGATATTGATTTTATCCATGAAGAATGGTCAAGTTATGCCGCGACCTTCATTTTCAAGTGATCTGTATGTTTAGGTCTAGATCGACTAACGTAATGTATTGATACAATGTTTTTGTAATCGGTAATACTTGTGGTAGGATTCGACAAATGATTGTAATGGGTTTTTTTTTGTGGTATATATATAATATATGTAGTTTTATTATCAAATTTATTGATTCTATAATTATAAATATAAATATAAATTCAGGGGTATTAGTCATTTTGCAGAAAAAAAAAAATTTAGGTAAAAAAAACCATGACACGCAAAATGAGTGTCATAAAGGTCATTAATGCGTGTCATTAAAAGATGACACGCGCTTGCATGTCATAAAAATTTAATGACATGTTCTTCCTTGACACATTTTTGTGTGTCATAAACACCCTTTTATGACGCGCAATGCGCGTCAAGATAGGGGTATTTTTCTAGTAGTGCCTCTCATTGTAAAGCAAGAACCTTTAAAGAAAAATTTAAAAATAACAACTTCTAACCACCATTTCTATTAAGTTTACATCTTATGATTACATAACATAGACAGAAAATATAATGTTTGATTCAATTAAATAAAGTTGATAACTTAAAGTCAATTGCATAAACCATTTCCAAATCCGTAATTTTAATCGAAAGACAGAGTTAGGCTCATGGCAAAATGATCAACAACACTCAAACTTGTGATATTCACAATGAAAGTTTACAAGACTTGAAATGAAATTGAAATGTTCTTAACCTTGGACTAATTGAGACAGGAGAGCCTATATATGTGCTAAGCTAGACTTCCAATAAAACACTAAATTAACAAGTGAAGTAACTTTCGCAAAGAAGCTTGATCTAATTCTATTTATAGGCCATCGAAAGTGTGGGGCATGGCACATGCCTGATCAGGCACGACCCAATGCTGAGACATTTTTTTTCCCTCTAACTTGATATATAGCAACCATAATATATACTAATATACTTAGTGGCATGAGGGACATGGGGCGTACGTCTTGGACCATTGGAATTGTCTTTTAGTGTTGGGTTGGGGCACTTATATTATCTTCAATTTCCATTCCATTTGATCTACTAGCTAGTAAACTAATTAGATATGAGACATGTATGATGTGTAAAATGTACGTGACAAATTAAAAATCCAAAAATTACTAATGTTTTGTACTTATGAAACGACGAGGTGACATAATTTCAATTAGTACAATGCAAGGTTTTACTCCGAATCTCACAAGTCAAATACAAAGAGGAGGAGGTTATAATCAATCATCCTATGCTACACATGAATACATCAACATTGATGTGAGGAGGTCATCCTATCCTAACAGGTTGTTGCTACAACAAAGAACTGCCTAACGATGGTTCTGAGTCACAAGGAAGGTTCAGGGGTTCAATGGTTCCACTCTGCCTAACGCAGGTCGTGGTGTCCTTCTACGTTGCAAACGTAGAAGGAGGTTCAAGGTTATTTTTATTGTTTTTAGATGCTTTAAGATTCTGATTTGAGATGTACTCGAAACCAGAAGAAGAAGTTCTTGAGATCCGAGTGAAGAGGATTGTTCTCCCCACGCGCAAGACCAAAAGAATAAGAAGAGTGAAGTGGAAGTGATTGTGATGGTGTAATCAGAGCTGAGGAATCAGCTTCTGATTTATAGAGAAAGGAGAACTCCATAAGGAGAAAACATCTTGCCTTGAGCCTTGTTGCAACTAAAGGACATCCCACAAATGGTAAGTGGCTGCTATGGACCTGCGGTCTGTTGGCTGATGTTACTCCATCAGCTTGTTTGTTTTGCTCGATGAAAAAGATGACGGGACAAGTCATCTTTTTGACTTAGGATGCTCCTGGTTGTTGAACCTTTGTAGGCTCCAACCCTTTAAGCATTGTTCAGTAATGTTGTTTATTTATTTTTGCTTTAAGCTACCCACGTCATCAGCCCCCCAAGTCAGAAGGTTTTATGAGATAGCTTGAAAGCTTGTGACTGTTTTCTTAGTTTATCCTTTGCTTGAAAGGTTCGAGGGTTCGCTGTAATTTGGGCGGTTATTACTCAGCAGTTTAATTTTGATTGGACTGTTGATGTGACATGTGGCAGTCCGCTCAGAGGTAATTACTGCATGTCATAATTACAGTTTTTTAAATTAAAATAACCGTTTCTTTTTCTTTTTTAATCCTTCTTTATTTCATTTTTCACTTTACTCTTTTCCTTTCTTCATCTTCTTCCTCTCAAACATTTGATCCATCTTAGGGTTTCGTGATTTTCACCACAGCAGGTTAGTATTTTCTTCTTGTTGTTTTGTTTACTGATCATCCTTTTAAGCACAGTGAGCGCTAAAAAGGACATGGCCGTTACTTTTTCCACTCTTTCTCAGAAAGAGGTGGAATCGTTTTGTGCCGAGTGGGATATATATTTGTCATTCAATCCCGTGGCTCCTGGTAAAAAACTTGCTGTTTCTGAATGTCCATCTGGTTCTATTGCTTTGTACTGTCGTCATTTTGAATTTGCAAACCTTCGTCATCCTTTTTCTGTGTTTTTGTTGAATGTTCTTGAGTATTATAGGGTTTCCCTTGGTCAAATCCATCCACATGGTGTTGGCCGTGTTTTACACTTTGAATGTCTTTGTAGAGCCTTAGGGTATGATCCCACTCTATTGATGTTCAGGCGATTCTTTCGCCTTGCCAAGAATGGTGACTGGTTCACCTTCGAGGGGTCATCAGTGGAGACTAACCTTCTTTCTTCCCATGTTACAACGGTTGGGCAGTGGAAGAATAGGTTCTTTTGGGTGTCTGATTCTATTTTCCCCTTTAAGCCTGTGTGGAGGCATCCTGAGGCCATTCTTAACGAAGGGGAACCTTCAGAGTCCGAACTACATCATAACTTTCTAACGACTCTTAGAGCATGTCCTTCGAGGCTTCGTCCATTTGCTGAACCTTTCTTAGTATTATCCGGTATTAGCACTCGTTGGGACAAGCCGGGTAGAGATCCTGTTGTGATGAAGGATGGTCAGGGTATGAATTTTGTTTGTTGTTGATTTCATTCACTTTCTTTGTTTTTTCCTTATATGTTGTATTTTTGCAGTTATGTCAGCTCTTGACTTTATCAAAGGTGATGATGCTTCGGGCGTTGTTTTTTCTGATGCTGAAGCAGCAGATGGGGAGGATGCGTTGACCAAGTATGTGAAAGGGAGATATGACGGGACCAATTATGTTGCTGTCCCTAATGTGAAGGGTTTTGCTAAAGCTAGTTCTTCCAAGGCTTCAACAAGGAGGTCCAGCAGATGGCTTTTGAAGGCTGCCAAGTCTGCTGATCCTTCTGAAGCGGTGACGGTCAGTGATGATATTGAAGAGTCTGATGATGAGAAGGATCAGACTGTGGATGATACTCTGGTGGATGTTGTTGTTAAGAAAAGCAAGGGCAAGAAGGTGAAGGTTGGTGTGGTGAAAGGAACGGATGGGTCAGCTAGTTTTGATGAGGAAGGTCTGTATGTTCCTGGGTGGAATGTGAAGTCTAGTGATAACTTCAAGTCTTCGGTTGTTTGTGAGGAGGTTCTTGCACACTTTGCCACTCCTGGTGCCAAGGCTTGTCTTGAAGGTTTGGATGATGATGCTCTGTTGGCAAAGATGATGGTGGGTACCTGCAACCTTGCTGCTATGCTGCCAGAGGGGATTAGCAAGTTTAGGAAGGTTATGGGTAAGTACAGTGAGTTTGCCAAGAAGAAGAGGGAGATGAAACAGTCCATTGCTGACATGAAGAGGGATGCTGAGGAGTATGCTCAGAAGGAGGTTACTTTGATTGCCCTGATTGATGAACTTAAAAGAGGGCATGAGTCTGAGATGGCGAGGCATGTAGCTGCTAGGCTTAAGGTGGAGGCGGATCAGTTGGCCTTGGAAGCAGAGAAAAAGGCATTTGAAAGTGAAAAGAAGGAGTTGGAGGTTTCTCTTGCTGCTACTCATAGTGATAACAAATGGTTAATTGAAGAGGGCTTTCAGCAAGTCGTTACCTACCTCCTTCACTCTGCCGAATTCAATTCTGCCCTTGGGGAGGTGTACACCAAGCTTTTGACCCATGGTAAGCATGCTGGTTTTGTTGCAGGGTTCAAAGCTCACGAGTCCGGCCAAGTCTTGGAAGAATCTTCCTTCTATCAGCCTAACTCCTTGGATGTATTCAAGGAAACTGTCCTCAAGATGGAACACTCCAGCTATCCTTATGTTGCACAAGTTTCTTCCTTTTATGGGAAACCCTTGAAGGAGCTGAAAGAATTGAAGCCTGCTGGTCTAAACGAAGCTGTATCTGCTAAGGTGCTTCAATCTGTTTCAAGGAAGAGGGCACATTCTAGCGATAGTGAAGAGACTTTGGATGTGGCTGAATCACTATCCAAGGATGCTAGCGTTGAAGCCTCTGAAGCTGGTCTTGTGGAGAAGCTACCAAAGAAGGGGAAGAAGGCAAAGAAGGCAAAGGTGGTCAAGGCTGGGAATGAGGATGAAGCCTCTAAGCCTTCAGGGTCTGGTAACGATGCCTGAACTTCCTATTCGTAGCTTTCTTAGCATCTTGGTTTGTTAAAACAATTAACTCTGTGGTTGTGTCTCAAAACACTTTTATCTTTTGTTGGAACCTTTAGTGGTTCCTTGATGGTTATGGGCTGTTGCCCTTTGAACAATTATGCTACTCCTTGGCTTTGTTAAAAGCCCTTAAATGTTAAGCCTTTAGGGCTGTTGTTTAAGTTTTATCGTTGTTCATCTTTTGTTCATTTTTTGTTGTTATGTGTGTTTGTCTTTGTTGTTGTTTGGGAATGTTTATCCGGTAGCACCTTCAAAGGTTGAATGCTGCAGTCATTCATTCTTAAGGTAGTCTAGGCAAACATGTCACCACCTATCCTATATACACTTATACAAGTGTTCTCAATGTATTTTCGTAAGTTTGTTTTTTAAACTTAAGGAACGATTGGTGTAGGTTGTTCAAGCCTGTCAATGAGATTTATAAAATTATTTTTTGTCTATCTCATGGAGTCGGATTGATCTAGGAACTCACCCCTTATATAGGTCCGTTCAACCCTCAAACCTATTGAGCGAAATGGCCTGGGAGCTCATCCCCTTACATGGCCCCTGCCATGGAGTTTCTTTCAAGGTTCTCAACCTGATCATAGGATAGAAAGACAAAATTTCCAAAAGAGGATTCAGTGATCCTTTCATTCATTTGATGATAACATTACATTGCTTTTCAAAGAGAACAACATTTTCTTACAACTTAAACAAAGAACCTTGTGAGGTTCTTGCCGTTCCAGTGACGGGGGAGTTTTTTGCCTTCCATGCTTGCCAGTTTGTAGGACCCCCCTTTGTGGGATTCTAGGATTGTGTATGGGCCTTCCCACTTAGGTCCTAGTTTCCCTTGACTTTCCTTCTTGCTTGCTTCGTTGTTTCTTAAGACCAGGTCACCGGGCTTGAATCGTTCATGCTTAACCCTGGCGTTGTAGTAGGACTCCATCTTTTGTTTGTATTGAGCTTCTCGGATGGCTGCTGAGTCCCTTGCTTCTTCTAGGAGATCAAGATTAAGCAATGTTTCTTGTTCATTTGCCTGGACGTCAACATGAAAGGTTCTTGGTGTGGTGATTTCGATTTCGGCAGGTATGACTGCTTCAGATCCAAAAGTAAGGCTGTAAGGGGTTTTCTTATTGCTTGTTTTCTCGGTGGTTCGAATTGCCCAGAGGACACTTGGCAATTCTTCCAACCAGTTTCTTCCTTGTCGGCCTAGTCTAGCCTTGATCCCTTCAACCACACTCCTATTCATTCTTTCAACTTGGCCGTTCGACTGGGGGTATGCCACAGAGCTAAAGACTTGAGTTATCCGGTACTCCTTGCACCAAGCACTGAATGGTTTCTCCGCAAATTGCTTGCCGTTATCCGTAACGAGCACCCCAGGTAGGCCGTACCGGCAAATGATGTTTTCCCAAACAAAGTCGATTATCTTTTTTCCTGATATTTTCCCCAAGGGCTTCACTTCTGGCCATTTTGTGAAGTAATCAACTGCCACTAATAAGAATTTGACCCCTCCTTTTGCTGGTGGGAAGGGTCCAACGATGTCCATCCCCCATTTGTAAAACGGCCAGGCTGAATTAACAGGCACCAAGTCATGCTTGGGACTTTTGGGGACGGGGGCATGAATTTGACAGGCTTCACATCTTTTCAGCTGTTCCGATGCATCACGATGCATGGAGGGCCAGAAATATCCCAGGTTCATAAGCTTTGCCACAACTGACCTTGGACCGCAGTGGGCTCCGCAGATTCCTTCATGAACTTCCTTAATCAGGTACCTGCTCTGTTTGGGTCCTACACATCGGAGCAGTGGGGCTAAGTACCCTTTTTTGTAGAGCATTTCATCTTGGATGGTGTACTGCTTGGACTTGTTTCGGATCCTTTCAGCTTCAACAGGATCCTGTGGTAGTTCTCCTTTTTGTAGGAATCTTATAAACGGAGTCATCCAGTTTGGTTCGTTTTCAGTGATGACATCTTGGACTTCCAGCTCTGATATGGCAGGATGCTTGATCACCTCAACCAATACTTTCTTAGTGAGGTGGGCAAAAGTCAACGAGGCAAGCTTGCTTAGGGCGTCAGCCTTTTTGTTGTGGGACCTTGGGACCTGTTTGATCTTGCATTGTTGGAAAGTGTTCATGATTTCCTTGGCTTTCTCTTTGTATTTTTTCATGTTGGGTTCTTTGGCAATGTAGCTATCGTTCACTTGGTTAGAGACCAGTAGTGAATCAGTGAACACTTGAAGCTTGTGAACCATCATCTTTTTTGCAAGCTTGAGTCCTGCAATCAGGGCTTCATATTCGGCTTCATTGTTTGTTGTCTGAAATTCCAAACGAAGGGCATATGTGAATTCTAACCCTTCAGGGTTGATTAATATAAGACCAGCTCCCGAGCCTTAAACGCTGGAAGCTCCATCTATGTAAAGCTTCCAGGCTTCAGGATCAAGAGGTTCGTCTATGGTCATGTTAACCTCAGCAGTTTCTACCCTTGGAATTTCAGCAATGAAATCAGCAAGTATTTGTGCTTTTATTGCTTTTCTCGGGACGTAGGTGATTTTGTGTTCACCTAGCTCAACAGCCCATTTGGCTAGTCGTCCCGAGGTTTCAGGCCTTTCAAGCACATTCTTGATTGGTTGGTCAGTGATTACTTGTATGGGATGTGCTTGAAAGTACCTCCGTAGCCTTCTGGCTGTTTGTACCAGGGCTAAGGCCAACTTTTCCAAAGGAGGGTACTTGACCTCTGCTAACTTTAAGGTTTTACTGAAGAAATAAACAGTTACCTGAGCTTTCTCTCTTTCGATAGTGAGAACAGCGCTGAAGGCTTCCTCAGTGACTGAAAGATAGACAGAGATCATTTCCCCTGCTTCAGGTGCTGCAATGGTGGGAAGGGAACTTAAGTAACGTTTCATGGTGTTGAAGGCTTCCTCTGCTTCTTCTGTCCACCTGAAGTTTTTCTTGTCAGTGCAACCTTTGAGGGTTTTGAAGAAAGGTAGGGATTTTTCAGCTAGTTTTGACACAAAACGTTTCAAGGCGGCGAGTTTGCCGTTCAAGCTTTCCACCTCCTTCTTGGTTTGTGGTGACTTCATATTGAGGATGGCTTGAACCTTGTTCGGGTTAGCTTTTATGCTTTGTTTCCCTACGACATGACCCAAGAATTTCCCTTCTTCAAAACCGAAGGAACACTTGACAGGATTTAGTTTCATGTTGATCTTCTTGAGATTGTTGAAGGTTTCTTGTATGTCTGCGAGCATTTCGTCCTCAGTCTTGCTTTTGATGACTAAATCATCCACATATGCTTCCATGTTTCTGCCAATTTGTTTGGCGAAGGCTTTGTCGACCAACCTTTGATAGGTGGCACCTGCATTTTTTAGACCGAATGGCATCTTTTTATAACAAAAGATACCCTTGTCAGTATGGAAGGCAGTCTTCTCTTCATCCTCCTCCTTCATTTGTATCTGGTGATAACCTTTATAGGCATCCAAAAAGCACTTGAAGGGGAAACCTGTTGAAGGGTTAACTTGTAAGCATGCATTATGTGAAAGAAAACAATTTTGGAGGTGTTGGATAACTTAAAAGTTGTTCTTAGGTTCAAAGGTAACCTGTCAACGAGTCAACTTTCAAGTCCACCTCTGGTAAAGGATAGCAATCCTTTGGACAAGCTTTATTGAGGTCTTTGAAGTCTATGCACATTCTCCATGAATCATCAGGTTTCTTAACCATTACTGGGTTTGCAACCCAGGATTGGTATTTGACTTCTCGGAGGATTCCTGCTTCAACCAGTTTGTCAACCTCCTGGCAAGCTGCTTTGCTTCGTTCTGGAGCAAGGCTTCTTTTCTTTTGCACTATTGGTTTGATGTTTTGGGGAACCTTGAGTTCATGCTCGGCAATCTCACGAGGGATCCCTGTCATGTCACTAGGACACCAAGCGAAAACATCGACATTGTTTTTTAGCAATGCTTCAAGCTTTAAAAGAATTTCCCTAGGAAGGGCTGTGTTTACCCGTATCCTTTGATCAGGGTATTTTTGATTGATGCTAAGACCGAGTTTGCTCTGTTCTTCAACAACCGTTAACACAGAGGTTGATGGTTGGAGGGTTCCTACTCCTTCTTTGGTGGGGAACTTGGCACTCTTTCGGCTGATGGAAACGGTCATATCGAAGGCTACTACACCAGGTCTACCAATGATGACATCGTAACTGGACGGTAGGTCCAAGAAAACGAAAGTCAATGGTTCGGTCCTTCGCATTTGTCTATCAGAGAAAGTCACATCGAGCACTATTTCGCCCAAGGGCTTGATGGGAATGTCAGCTATGCCTTTGATGGCAGCTTCGGCTGGCTTGAGCATGGAGCGTTCTTCGAGGCTTAGAAGGTTGAAGTATTTTGCAAACATAATTTCAGTAGCAGCTCCAGTGTCTATGTAGGCTTTTTGTGTTTGACATGAACCCACGAAGGCTTCAAGGACTAGTGGATCACAATGTTTTTCTTCTTTGGTACAAGAGAAGTAGATGCCTTGACGTTCCCAATCCTCCAACCTCTGCCGTTTGCTTGGTGTTTCACTTTCAACAAGCACCATGGCGACGTCTTTCTTTTTGCCATCAGCTATGTTTTCTTTGACACCTTTGACCAAGTGGGCTAGTTCCCCAGATCTAACTGCTTCTTCAATCCTCTTCTTAAGCTGGAAGCAGTCGTTGGTGTGGTGTCCCTTCTCTTCGTGAAACTCACAATACTGGTTGGAGTTTTCGTTTCTTTTGCTTTTAGGCAAGGGACGAGGTGGTCTAAAGGTGTGTTTGACTTCTTCCGTTGCTAGAATTTATTGAGGAGTTTTGGAGAGGGCTGTAAAGTTTACATTTCTGTCCTTGCTTGGAGGGTTCCTGCTTTCGGACCTCCGAGACTCAGATCTCCTGGATCTGTTGTCATAGGTACCGTAGTTGCCTCTTTTTCGAGTAGGGCTGTTGCTTCTCCAGTTGGAAGCCCTTTTTCTTTGCTCCTTTATGTCTACAGCCTCTTCTCCTCGGATATGGGCTTCGGCTCTTTCTAAAGCCTCTTCAAGGGTTTTGGGGAGACTTTTGTTAAACTCCCTGGTGAGGTATTTTGAGTTGATGGCATTCATGAACCCTGCAACCTTCATTTTTTCATATGAACTAACGTAGGTAAGGCCTTCTTTCTTGTATCTTTCAATAAAATTCTTTAAGCTTTCATCATCCTTTTGTTTTATTTGAAAGATAACGGTTGCATCCTTGACGCAACGTCTCTGTTGTGAGAAGTTGGCCAGAAATCCTTTTCCTAACTCGTTAAAGGTATGGATGCTTCCTGTTGGCAAGCCGTTGAACCAAATTCGTGCAGATCCAACAAGGGTTTGCATGAACATGAGACAGCACTCGGGATCACCCCATTTTTCGATTCGAGCAGCTCCCGAGAAGATCTGAAAGTGATCTTCTGGGTCGTCAGTGCCGTCATATGTTTTTATATGAGCTGGCATCTTCAGCTTGTTGGGGAAATCGTAGTCTGCTATTTCCGGTGAGAAACAGGACAAGCTGCTTGGCTTGTAGGGTTGGTTGACAGGGTGTTCCATCCTGTTGTTGGTCATCCCAACCGGGTTTCCCTGTTGAGCAGCAATGGCCTGATTGATGAGCTGCTGCCATGGGAAGTTAGCCATCATTTGTGATATCATGTAGGGCATGAGGTTAAAACCTTGGAGGTTTTCGGTTGTGGCTACATTGCCGGTTGCCATGGGGAAGCTCATAGAAGCGTTCCTAGCCATGGGGAGTGAAACCATGGCTTGCTCCCATGAAGTGGCTGCCGGTGGTGGGATACTGGATATCGGTGATTGTAGAAGTTGATCCAAGGTGACCTCATGTCCAAGTGGTGCACCGATGGTGGTAGCTTGGGTGGTAAACAGTGGGAAGGCAGTAGGACTGGACCTTGCTTCGTGCCGAGAGGTGGGGAATGTGTTGCCGGGGCCAGCATTACTGCTTCCGAGTAGTGGTCTGTGACTGTAGGTGGCATTTAGAGGAGGAGGAGGTCCCGGGGAGAGTGACACTTCCTCTTCCTCGCCATAATCTAGACGGAGACGGACTCCTTTGTCCCTTTCCCTCATGACGTATTGGTTTAAAAGGGATCTAAGCTGCAGAAAGTTTCTTTCCACTCCTTCAGGGGTGAGATCTATACGTTGGGGAGTTTGTGCGAGATCAGGGAGAGGAGAAAACACCCCTGAACGAGTGGGAGGTAGAGTTTGTAAGCTTGTCGTCCCATGACGTGCAGGTGGGGACTGAGTTCTGGCTGGAGTGCCTCCCGGAGTGGAGAAAGACACAGATCTGGCTGGAGAAGTCTGATCTGTGCTTGGAGAGATCTAGTTGACCTCTTCTTGGGACTCAGGGTCAGACATGGAGAGAGTCAGAGCTACACAACTGATTTTTGTAAAGACAATGGCGTAGCCCCACGGTGGGCGCCAACTTGTTGCTACAACAAATAACTGCCTAACGATGGTTCTGAGTCACAAGGGAAAGTTCAAGGGTTCAATGGTTCCACTCTGCCTAACGCAGGTCGTGGTGTCCTTCTACGTTGCAAACGTAGAAGGAGGTTCAAGGTTATTTTTATTGTTTTTAGATGCTTTAAGATTCTGATTTGAGATGTACTCGAAACCAGAAGAAGAAGTTCTTGAGATCCGAGTGAAGAGGATTGTTCTCCCCACGCGCAAGACCAAAAGAATAAGAAGAGTGAAGTGGAAGTGATTGTGATGGTGTAATCAGAGCTGAGGAATCAGCTTCTGATTTATAGAGAAAGGAAAACTCCATAAGGAGAAAGCATCTTGCCTTGAGCCTTGTTGCAACTAAAGGACATCCCACAAATGGTAAGTGGCTGCTATGGACCTGCGGTCTGTTGGCTGATGTTACTCCATCAGCTTGTTTGTTTTGCTCGATGAAAAAGATGACGGGACAAGTCATCTTTTTGACTTAGGATGCTCCTGGTTGTTGAACCTTTGTAGGCTCCAACCCTTTAAGCATTGTTCAGTAATGTTGTTTATTTATTTTTGCTTTAAGCTACCCACGTCATCACAGGTAATATAACAAATGATCAAATGTATATGCTAATCATAGTTGTCAAAGCGCCTAGGCGCACTTAAGGCGCACAGGCTGAGCCCGGAGCCTAGGCGCAAGGCGCATAAAAAACGAGGGCTTTTTATAATTAGGCGCATAGTATAAAATACATTTTTAGAGATGTTTTAAGCTTGTTTAGGGCCACTTTAGGATGTTTTAGGGTTGTTTATGACTTGTTCATGACTCCTTTAGGATGTTTTAGAGGTTTATGCAACTTTTAGCATGACTTTGGCCGGAAATCAGCCTGAAAACAGCCCTGATAGTGCGCCTCAGTGCCTAGGCGCACGCCTCACAGGGCGAAGCACACTTGGTGTGCCTCGAGCCTAGGCGCGCCTAGGCGCACGCCTAGGCGTGCTTTTGACAACTATGATGCTAATACCACTGAAAGTTTAATTAAGAGGGTAATATATTATTGATACTCCTGATGGAATGGAATGGATGAAGTAATATTATATATTAAGAGGGTGTTTGGGATTGCGTTTTGAATGCTATTTTTAGATTATTGCGTTTTGAAAACGCAGATAATCAGTTTTTAGTGTTTGGGATTGCATTTTGAAAACGCTCAGTTTTTTAGGCTACCAAAACGCAATAATCTATAAGCAGCTCCACCCTTGCTTTTTCAAAACGCGTAATCTTTTTTGAGTAATCAATCCCAAACACCCCCTAAATGTACTCCTCAAATTACAGGATCTCAATGGTGTGGAAGGACTCCAACGTTCACTTAAGGCATTATATAAAGTATTATAAACAACACATGAATAGCTGCTTGAAACACAAACAATAATACTAGAGAACCCAATGGTTACAATGTTGATCAGTTTTGATTGTATATGATGGAAAACATAATAATAATGATAATAACTGAGAGATTCTTGAGACCTGACATTGATGCTGAGAGAGTAGAGGTTGACATGATTGTCAGTATGATTAGGTTCCCTTTAGGGTATGCAATTATGATGGCTTTAGGATTCTTTGGTGAGGAATCGGTTAGAGAGAGGGAGGGCCAAAAGATTAAGTGGTGTTATGATAATGATTTGTCTAACCCTTAATCCCTAGTAAACTCTCATTATTTATGTATACCCAGGGGATACCCTATAAGTCTCATCTAATGATAAGTCCGCCCATCAAAGACTGGCTTAGGATAATTAATAATTGATCATCATTATACAAATGATTGTAAAGGCTATCGATAAATATACAAACGTTACGTGTGTGTGTATATATATATATATATATATTTGATCGGCGAACAACTGTGTGGCAACCACCCTTGCGGGGCGCCGTGCCCAAGAATCGACTACTCGACCTCCAGCAGTCTCCGCCTTCTCCCGATGCGCGGAAACCCGAGCCCCACCCGCCCGAAGGCACGACAGTTGTAACACCCCAACCGATGGCGGAAACATCGAGGTGCCACGTAGTGACGATTGTTCAATAGCTCATGGACTAAAGTGCAAATTTGAATACATTGATTAAATAATTTATTACATTGAAATGAAATACAACGATTCTAACTGCCAACTAAATTGAAATACAATAAATCAAAATCTAAATATAAATCCGAAAGCTTAAATAATGCATCTCAAAACAACCTGAAACATGTACAAAATATTTTGGTCAATACAAAATTTGTATTGGTGAGTATACCCTGTTTAAATAAATATAGTAGAAAAGTGTTTAGCAATTCATGTGTCGTGTACTGTTTGCAATTATGTAATAAGTGGTATCCGGGTCAAATCAACCCTAAGAGAAGAAAGCAGATATATATAGTATGCGCTAGTAGTAATGTAATACATAGCAATGACGAGGACTCTCAACAGAGTCACAAGGGTATAAACCATAGTACTATTCATTAAAATGCCAGGCCGCAACGGTTAATGATTTGACAGGTCATAGATACAAGAAATGACATAAGCAAACACACATGAGAATTGCATTTAGTAAAAGAAATAGAAACTTGATTGTAAGTACATGAGTCACCCCAAAATGTAAAACAGTAAAAAGGGGAAAGATATACTCACAGTTTGCGAAAGCGAGCAAAATCCAACTTAAGCGGTCGTGAGCTAAGTAATGGGAATTCCGAGGAATTCAACCTATAATGTGTAAGATTACTAATAAGGAAGTGTCTAAAAGTCTAAGGTAACTAGGGTCTAAGGCATTAGGGTTTGCTAAGTCGATTTGGGGAATTAGAGTTTTATGATAAATTACATTAATGTAAGAGTTGTATGTCAAAAAAATAATATATCCAAGTTCGTAAATATGGTTTAGATAATATAATTATTACCATTTGAATATTTAGATGTAAATATATTTGAATAATTAAGGCAAAATCATTTAGTTAATTACTTTAACTAATTATTGTAAATAATTACGATAATCATAGATATTGAAATAAATAATTATGAATTACACGATGATCCGACAAATAATAATTAAGACTTTCCAACATAAGAAAATATTTCTATTTTATAAGAAAAGTATTTATAAAATAGATGTTGTAATAGTATAAATAAATAAACGTGTAATTATGCCGTAATTGATAAATAATACTAATAATACAAGACATGATTCAAAAATGCTATTTTTGTAGGAATTGGACACTTTCTGATGTAAACTAACAACAATAATTTTCCCATAATTTTTATAAACTTATTTATATTTAAAACTGATTTAATGCGATTAAATCATGTTTAAATGATTAAAAAATAGGAAAATCAATAAAAATAAAAGTTTTCTGAACCAATAATTTTTAATTAAGTTCATGATGATTAGAAATAATTTATCAAAAATTTTGGGATTAAAATCATTAAAAATGAATTTTTTATCAATTAATTATGATTAAAACAATTTAAATTAATAAAATAACAAAAATTAAATAATTTTCACAAAGTAAAAGTGTGATAATTTTCTTTAGGATGTCAAGAAGCTACACCTAAATTTTCATAATTTTTGGAGCAAAAATAAATTTAATATGAATATTCTAAGATAAATGTATTTATATAAATAATATAACTCACAAATTAAAAAAAATACCAACAAAAAAATCTGAAAGTAACAAAATCGTGGGTATGGGACTCGAACTCAGTCATGCCCACACACAAGCCAAACCACAAACCACTAGACCACAAGCTTGTTATGGTAATACTTTTGTAAACCAATTATATTTAACATATTCTATAACAATCATCATCTTCCCCAAATACAAGACCAAGAACCCTAACCCTCATCCTAATTTCAATAATCTGAAATAACAGCGATTTCTTAACATAACTAAGGGGCTTTTAAAGATTAACATTTAAGGAACAAAATGGCATGAAGAAGAAGTTCTTACACAATGATTTGAGGTTCGAACTCGATGATGCAGGTCCGAAAATAAACTTCCTTCTTCGCGCGCTTCAGGTCACAATTAGAAGGACTTTTTGTGCAGGTTTTGATTGCGAGATGGTGCAGATACAAAGGGTAACATCAATTTATAGTTTTATAAAGAAAATGGCGTTAGAACTCGAATGTTTATGATGCTCGACGGTTTCACAATAAATCCGAGTAAACCCATGATTAAAACGCGTTTAAGACACTTTAAAACTCGTGTAACCGTTCAAATATGATGGAGAAACAGTAACGCAATATTAATGTTGAATGAAATCTTGTTTTGGGAAGTTTTAAGGCTCGCCGGAATATATTCCGGTCGCCGGAATTCCTCCAGCCGGAAAAACGCGACCAGGGGGAAAACAAGGAGAAAATTTTTTTTAAACTTTGAAAATTGGCAGGAATGGCCCCTCATGTTTTAACTAGGTTAGATTTATTTATCATCTTGGTTAGATTTTCTTATAAAAACTTAACTTAACTAACCAAGCTTAACTTAAATGTTTTTAAACTTTTATAAAACTTAATTTTTTTTAAAATCTTTTACGAATACGTTTCAACATACCCATTTGATTAAACTTATACCCGATCCATATTAACTATAAATGATAAGTTTTTAGTTCGCTCAAAAAATTGAATTTGAAAATTGACGAAACTTACAGGGACTATCATGGAAAAATTTGAAGGACTGTTATTGTCAGTTTGACGAAAAACGAAGGTGACGAATGTCACAGTCTCCCCTACTTTAGAAAATTTCGTCTCGAAATTTCTTTCAAGTGAAGGTTACTATGAAACAAAATGCGTTGTAAAAGTCAACTAATTTTTTTTTTTTTTAAAGAAAATTCCATCATTTATGATTTGACAAAATTTTAAATAGTTGTCTAATTCCCAAAGTAAAAGCGTCCAAATACTTGACAGTTAACTCAAAATTAGAAAGTTGAGAATTTAACTGAGAAAAGTTTTTGGGAATGTGTAACGGGTGAGGGTAGATGTACTAAGGAAGCAGTCTCCCCTACTTTAGAAAGGTTCCTGACCGATTTTTACTAAAGACATGCAACAGGATAGAGAGTGTAAGAGTATACAAGATTTGTGTTTTCTGTGTGGATGGTCAAGAGAAAGACTCTAAGAATATGAATTGAAGCTCGTGTAAGAACGTTCTTATCGAAAATTCTAGCTATTAGCCCACTGTTCTAATGAAGAGATAAGTATAAAGTAATGGATAGGTTCTTGGTCAGACTCCTAGTCCGTTTCCGCAGTATCATTTATGCTTATATATAGGGTGTATCGCAGCTAACCCACCACACTCCCGATACTTTGGACTCGTACTGATTGTTTACCAAAAAAAAACCTAAATAGAATTACACACCACCCTCATGTACCTGTAAACCCATGATTGCGTTCCAGACCGTAATCATCGATTTACCTTACACTAAGGTGTTATGCTTTTCCATAACCTTAACCAGAAATAAATGCGTGCAACCAATATGTAATAGTCACTGTAATGAAATGATGTTCAATCATGACATGGTTAGAGGTTCTTCCCTTCCGGGTTTTCCCTTTAACCGTAATGTGAATAACATGTAAGTATAAGACATGGTTAGAGGTTCTTCCCTTTCGGGTTCACCCTTAACCGGTAGTTTCTGTTTACATCGTTGGCTTTAAACACCCATATTGATAGACTCTGAGATTTACACCGTTTCCCTCAGATTAAAGAAATATTCTAATCCGAGTCGTACGTGGGCACTGGCTTAGATCTCATACGAGTTATCAACTAGTATGTTTATTGGCCACGATGAAAAACAAATATAAAGTATGTATTACAGGGTTTTGCTCAAATTAGGAAAAAAATTCGTTCAAAATGAAAGTAAACGAGTTAAATTAATGCTCAAAAACCAGTGTTGTAAGAATAACTACTAATAATTAGTGCAAATGTAATAAGATTAATTTTCGTTTATCAAAGCGTAGTTTGCTCAAACTTTGTAATATGGTTGAAAGAATATTTGTAATGCATGAGGATAACTTTTTAGAAATCAATGTGTGTTTTAGACTCAAAACCGGTTCATTTGAAAAATCTTTGTAAATACACATTTTCATGTGTCTACGAGGAGTCGAGTTTGAAAAATGTTTGGATACGTTATACGAAAACAAAAGGTTTAAATTTGACCTTTAAAATATGCAATATAAGTTTGTAAGATGCAAAATGAAACCATTCCATAAAGTATGTGTAAATCTAATGTGTTTTAAAAGACCAAAATTTAAAATGACGTGAATGATAAAATTTACGTATGTAATAGATTACCACTATTTAAGAAAATTCATAATTAACGAGATGTAGAAATAGATCCTTGAGATGTGGATTTCACTCCTAACTCAAAGATGTATTTCAAAATTGAAAACGATTGTGGAATGAAACCAATCACTAAGTTAAGGATATCACTCCCAGCTTAGTGGTTAAGTTCCTTTTTGAAGGAAATACTCTTTGAGGTGTGGATGTCACTCCTATCTCAAAGATATATTCCTAAGATAAATAACATATAGAGGAGTGAAACTAATCACCAAGGTATGGATGTCACTCCTAACTTGGCGCTATCGTTTCGTTTATGAAATACGAGCGTATTCTTCACCAAGCAAAATATCGAAAGAATAAGGAGAAATAATCATAGCAAAAATACTTAGAAAGAAAATATAAGATTAAAGAGGAATATACACGAGAGGACTCGCGAAAATAAGCTTAGTTATAGACTAGGCTAAAAGGCATTCTAATAACCTAATTCCCTATAACCATGGCTCTGATACCAATCTGTAACACCCCAACCGATGGCGGAAACATCGAGGTGCCACGTAGTGACGATTGTTCAATAGCTCATGGACTAAAGTGCAAATTTGAATACATTGATTAAATAATTTATTACATTGAAATGAAATACAACGATTCTAACTGCCAACTAAATTGAAATACAATAAATCAAAATCTAAATATAAATCCGAAAGCTTAAAGAATGCATCTCAAAACAACCTGAAACATGTACAAAATATTTTGGTCAATACAAAATTTGTATTGGTGAGCATACCCTGTTTAAATAAATATAGTAGAAAAGTGTTTAGCAATTCATGTGTCGTATACTGTTTGCAATTATGTAATAAGTGGTATCCGGGTCAAATCAACCCTAAGAGAAGAAAGCAGATATATATAGTATGCGCTAGTAGTAATGTAATACATAGCAATGACGAGGACTCTCAACAGAGTCACAAGGGTATAAACCATAGTACTATTCATTGAAATGCCAGGCCGCAACGGTTAATGATTTGACAGGTCATAGATACAAGAAATGACATAAGCAAACACACATGAGAATTGCATTTAGTAAAAGAAATAGAAACTTGATTGTAAGTACATGAGTCACCCCAAAATGTAAAACAGTAAAAAGGGGAAAGATATACTCACAGTTTGCGAAAGCGAGCAAAATCCAACTTAAGCGGTCGTGAGCTAAGTAATGGGAATTCCGAGGAATTCAACCTATAATGTGTAAGATTACTAATAAGGAAGTGTCTAAAAGTCTAAGGTAACTAGGGTCTAAGGCATTAGGGTTTGCTAAGTCGATTTGGGGAATTAGAGTTTTATGATAAATTACATTAATGTAAGAGTTGTATGTCAAAAAAATAATATATCCAAGTTCGTAAATATGGTTTAGATAATATAATTATTACCATTTGAATATTTAGATGTAAATATATTTGAATAATTAAGGCAAAATCATTTAGTTAATTACTTTAACTAATTATTGTAAATAATTACGATAATCATAGATATTGAAATAAATAATTATGAATTACACGATAATCCGACAAATAATAATTAAGACTTTCCAACATAAGAAAATATTTCTATTTTATAAGAAAAGTATTTATAAAAGAGATGTTGTAATAGTATAAATAAATAAACGTGTAATTATGCCGTAATTGATAAATAATACTAATAATACAAGACATGATTCAAAAATGCTATTTTTGTAGGAATTGGACAGTTTCTGATGTAAACTAACAACAATAATTTTCCCATAATTTTTATAAACTTATTTATATTTAAAACTGATTTAATGCGATTAAATCATGTTTAAATGATTAAAAAATAGGAAAATCAATAAAAATAAAAGTTTTCTGAACCAATAATTTTTAATTAAGTTCATGATGATTAGAAATAATTTATCGAAAATTTTGGGATTAAAATCATTAAAAAAGATTTTTTTATAAATTAACTATGATTAAAACAATTTAAATTAATAAAATAACAAAAATTAAATAATTTTCACAAAGTAAAAGTGTGATAATTTTCTTTAGGATGTCAAGAAGCTACACCTAAATTTTCATAATTTTTGGAGCAAAAATAAATTTAATATGAATATTCTAAGATAAATGTATTTATATAAATAATATAACTCACAAATTAAAAAAAAATACCAACAAAAAAATCTGAAAGTAACAAAATCGTGGGTATGGGACTCGAACTCAGTCATGCCCACACACAAGCCAAACCACAAACCACTAGACCACAAGCTTGTTATGGTAATACTTTTGTAAACCAATTATATTTAACATATTCTATAACAATCATCATCTTCCCCAAATACAAGACCAAGAACCCTAACCCTCATCCTAATTTCAATAATCTGAAACAACAGCGATTTCTTAACATAACTAAGGGGCTTTTAAAGATTAACATTTAAGGAACAAAATGGCATGAAGAAGAAGTTCTTACACGATGATTTGAGGTTCGAACTCGATGATGCAGGTCCGAAAATAAACTTCCTTCTTCGCGCGCTTCAGGTCACAATTAGAAGGACTTTTTGTGCAGGTTTTGATTGCGAGATGGTGCAGATACAAAGGGTAACATCAATTTATAGTTTTATAAAGAAAATGGCGTTAGAACTCGAATGTTTATGATGCTCAACGGTTTCACAATAAATCCGAGTAAACCCATGATTAAAATGCGTTTAAGACACTTTAAAACTCGTGTAACCGTTCAAATATGATGGAGAAACAGTAACGCAATATTAATGTTGAATGAAATCTTGTTTTGGGAAGTTTTAAGGCTCGCCGGAATATATTCCGGTCCCCGGAATTCCTCCAGCCGGAAAAACGCGACCAGGGGGAAAACAAGGAGAAAATTTTTTTTAAACTTTGAAAATTGGCAGGAATGGCCCCTCATGTTTTAACTAGGTTAGATTTATTTATCATCTTGGTTAGATTTTCTTATAAAAACTTATCTTAACTAACCAAGCTTAACTTAAATGTTTTTAAACTTTTATAAAACTTAATTTTTTTTAAAAAAAATCTTTTACGAATACGTTTCAACATACCCATTTGATTAAACTTATACCCGATCCATATTAACTATAAATGATAAGTTTTTAGTTCGCTCAAAAAATTGAATTTGAAAATTGACGAAACTTACAGGGACTATCATGGAAAAATTTGAAGGACTATTATTGTCAGTTTGACGAAAAACGAAGGTGACGAATGTCACAACAGTGTTAGAGAACTCGGTAAAACGTTACGTATATTTATTCCTAACAAACAATATTTTCAACTGCTTGCTGTAGATAAGGGATTCAAAAATCATGTCCATTGATGCAAAATATGATGCTAACAAGATGAGGGAGTCAGTGTGGAAACTCATTAACCACTTACTATTTTGTAGATAAATTTTATTTTTTTTGTCAAGTTAAATGTAAACGAATACAACGAACGTTTAAAAAAAAAAAAAAAAAAAAAAATTGAAGAAGAGGGGGAGGCAAACCCGCTTGTTTAATCAATGGGTCATATAAATACTGATATTTAATTTGTCTTCGACTCTTCGTGACGAGTATAACAACTAATAGCTAAAATGAGGTTTTTAAGGTAATTATAAGGCTACTAGATTATACCCTGGGAGCATTTCGGGTTGAGAAATTTAATATGATACATCAATTTTGTATATGAAATAGACTGATGTATAACTCTAATATTAATGTCTAACCTAAAACAAATTAACAATGTACAACTCCAATGCTAACACCTAACCTAAAAGAATGTAGAACTTTAATGTAACTCTAATATTAACACATATCCTAAAGACTAAACAAATGTACAACTCTAACATACTAATATTGATACCTAACTTAAAACAACGTATAACTCTATTAACTTATTCGGCTCTGGTTGAAAAAAAAATTCATATTTACTGATTTAAACATAATTAGTGACTTGTCTATACATGATTATTATTATTATTATTATTATTATTATTTTAAACAAATCTCTTCCATAAGTTATCATATTCTAATATAAAAAAAGGTAATTGGCTCGGGTATCACCTAATCCCAGGCCCGACTCAAACCCATATTTTTTTTTTAAACTAATTCCAAACCTGACACAATACGTGTCGGGTTACAAAAAATAGTCGTTTTTTCTTCGTTTTTTATATAGCACTATGGTACTCGTTGGAAAGATACGCTCGTTAATTTGGTGTAATTTTTTTCTTTAAAAAATCTCGTATATTAAAGATATTAACGTTTAAAAATTATGGGAGGAAACATGAGGGTTAAAAATTCAATTTTGTGGACCCCTTGGGGAGGACACTTTGAAAGCCTTGATAGATAAACACCCTATTGTGGACCCTCCGACCAAGCCTTCCACCATGCCATCTGAGCCAGCTCTACAGGTTGACGTTGATTGTGTGCTGGCATGTATTAAATCCTTCCCGAAAGGGACCTCTTGCGGGAGGGATGGTTTGCGGGCTCAACATATCTTGGACGCATTTTGTGGCCAGGGGTCCCCCACCGCGTCTGGGTTGCTTAAGTCCATCACAGATGTTGTCAACTTGTGGCTTGGGGGGCTTTGTCCTTCTGAACTGGCAGAGTTCGTTGCCTCCGCTCCATTAACCCCCTTGTTAAAGCCCGACAATGGAATTAGACCTATCGCGGTTGGGACTATTTGGAGGAGATTGGTGTCGAAAGTCGCTATGCGTAAAGTGGGTAAGGAGATGGCTGCGTATCTAGGGGATTTCCAATTTGGGGTTGGGGTCCCTAATGGGGCAAAAGCAGTGTTGCACAGTGCCAATAGGTTTGTGAACATGTTCCATTCTGATGGCTCCCTGACTATGCTTACTGTTGATTTCTCCAATGCTTTTAACGTAGTCGACCGTACTGCACTTCTCAAGGAAGTTTATTGTCGATGCCCATCCATTTACCCGTGGGTGCAATTCTTGTATGCCCGGCATGCCAGGTTATACGTGGGCGATACTCACATTGGTGCTACTACTGGGGTTCAGCAAGGGGACCCTCTCGGCCCCCTCCTTTTTGCATTGGCCCTTCATCCGCTCGTTCTCCGGGTGCAGGAAGCCTGCTCCCTCCCTTTCCATACTTGGTATCTAGATGATGGCACTATTATAGGTAAAACTGAAGACGTAGCGAGGGCACTTGATATTATTCGATCTAAAGGGCCGTCTCTGGGGCTTATCCTTAATGTGCGAAAAACTGAGATTTTTTGGCCAACGTGCAATGGTTCAGCAACAACGCCCGGTTTATTTCCTAGTGAGATAGGTAGGCCCGACCGAGGGGTTAAACTCCTTGGGGGAGCTGTTAGCCGGGATGCAGGTTATATACGCTCTTTGGCAACCAAAAGGGCTTTGCGCGCGGTTGAACTCATGGAACACCTGCCGAAATTAAGAGACCCTCAAAGTGAGCTCCTCTTACTGCGCTCATGCATGGGGGTTGCTAAATTAGTGTTCAGGCTACGAACATGTCAGCCAGAGCATGTCAAAGAGGCGGTGTCCATTTTTGATGCAGGCCTTCGAGAGGTGGTTGAAAGCATTGTTGTCTGTGGAGGGGCACATTTTGGGGACCTCCAATGGAGGCTAGCATCCTTGCCTATGCGGCTTGGGGGATTAGGGATTTTCATGGCAGGGGATGTGTCAACATACGCCTTTGTGGCGTCGAGGGCTCAGTCGTGGGGATTGCAGGACCACATCCTGCGGAGTGCTGGTGTGATGGGGGTGGATTCTAACTACACCCTCGCACTTGGTAATGTTAAAACAGTTCTTCCGGAAATTGATCTAGGCGGTTATACCGATAAGGAGACCGCCCCCAAGAAACCTCAACAAACCTTGGCGAGTGCTCTTTATGGTAAACACGTGCAGACTATGGAGGGGCACTTTGAAATGACTCCGCGACAAAAGGCAGTGTTTGCATGCCTTCAAGAGGCTCATGCTCAAGATTTTCTGACTGTCGTGCCCATTGAAGGTCTTGGGCAACGGATGTCGGCAATCGAATACAGGGCTATTCTCAAATAACGGCTCATGATACCTCTGTTCCCCTCGGATGAACCATGCCCCATTTGCAAAAAGGCATGTCTGGATAAATTTGGCGAGCATGCGCTCCACTGCAAGGAATTGCCGGGGTTCAAGTACCGCCATGATTTGGTCAGAGATGTTCTATGGGATGTGCTTCGAAGTGCGGGGGTCTCAGCCAAGAAAGAAGCACCAGTCAATTTTCTGACTGATCCGCGGGAGGGGAGATCTACCTTGCGTCCTGCGGATGTTCTTGTGTTTGGATGGGTTGGGGGCAAACATGCTTGTGTTGACTTGACAGGGGTGTCCCCTTTGGTAGGTTTGCGAGACAGCGGCTTTGTACCGGGGCAGGCAGTTTTGAAGGCAGAAGCTAAGAAGGTCGCTAAGCACGAAGCAGCCTGTTTAGAGAATCAACATGTGTTCCTACCGTTTGCTTTTGACGCATTTGGATCCCTGGCCCCTGAGGCAGTACGGTTTCTGAAACGAGTGCAGAAGGTGGTCCACGGTGACTCGCAGAGCCCTAAGAACCAAGGGTTTGTGTTTAGCAGGATAGGCTTTGCAATTCAAAAGGGGATAGCGGCGCAGCTTGTTGCCCGCTTACCCACCATCTAAATGTAACGTGTTTTTGAATTTAATAAAATTAAAAATGTTTTTAAATTATTTTTTTTCTAAAATATCTTAATGCCACATGGGATGACACATGACACACTCAAGGAAGAGAATGTCTCTTTAAGTGTCATGTCATTAAAATGGCTTTGGTTTATTATACGTATAGATAGATGTGTCATTCATTGACCATTGATAAAGAATAAGTGAACTAGTAGACGATTTCATACTTTCATTTTTAGCTTTTCACTTTGTTTTCAAATACAACATGCATTGATTCATCTTTTCTTTTCTAAGTAACATAATATCTCAACTGCTCAAGGGTGGGTCGATGATGTTCAAAATCTCAAAAGCCGATCAGAGAAAACCTTATATTTGTCACATGCAAAATAGTAAAAAAAAAAAAAATGCTAACGATGTGTTCCCGAGTTAACTTAAAGAGGGAAGAGAAAGGAAAATAACCGAAGGAAAGGAAGGGAAAGGAAAAGAAAGGATAAATATCATTTCCTTCCGTTTCCTTCCAAATCGGAAGGAAAACTAAACTAAAGAATTTTGTCTAATTTTCCTTCCATTTCCTTTCTTGAATGAAACTCGGGAACACACCTTGTTTTTTTTCCTTCTTTTCCTTCCTTAAATGAACCTCGGGAACACAATCAAATTTTCCTTTCCTTTCAGTTCTTTTCTTTTCTTTTGTTAAGTTAACTCGGGAACACAGCGTAAAGGATTGCTTGACCCTGCACCATATATACTAGGTATAATGAATATTTGTATAATCCTCATAACATGGATATAACCTGTAACGTATGTATTAAGTTGGAGATTTATATCACCTTTATCAAACATATTACACATACAAAACACTTTCTGTTTTGTTTATTTCTTTGACGATTATTAAAGCTAGGAACTTCATATGTATAAATTATTCTTATTATTATTATTATTATTATTATTATTATTATTATTATTATTATTTTATTAATTATTATTGCTCCGTATGACAAAGATTAGTAACTAATTAGTCTTCTTAAATATTTTTATGTGTGGATGGAATATTTTGGGCAGGGCGACGAAAGAGACAGTTAGTCAAACTTCCCGAATTGCTTTCGTTTGACTTCTTTTTTAAATACTTTCGTCCATTGCTTCACGTGCATTAGATCTATACTGTATTAAGATTGGGCTCTATTGTAACGACCAAATAGTATCGGGTATCGGTATCGAATTTTCGTTACTGAATCAATTTTGGTATCGTTATCGGTATCCATATTTTTTTGTTTTTGGGTACCGGTTCGGTACGGTATCGGAACCATGCCCTACTGTACCGGTTGTTTTCGGTTCCGCTATCAGTACCGGTACCAATTTTTAGGGAATTTCAGTCACCATGCTCATCCCTATTGTGGGGGCTCTGTATAGCTAACCTTTGTAAGCTTGATTAACGGGTATTCCAGTTCTTTCATTCTAATTCATGAAACTCCAACCGTATCGATAGATATGTCCTTTAATTAGAGTATATTCTTGTGTACAAGTCTCTATGTAATTTTCGCTTGGTGAGTCCGATTATCGTCCGGTCAACTTCGTAAGAAAATAACTGATGATTAGGTTAACCAAACCGGTTAAGAAAAATAACCGTTTTGTGCACCTCTAATGGAAGGCATATTAAAACTGGTTAGGAAACGTCTAGGGCTGGCAATGGGTAACCTGTTAAGACACGATAAGACCTGTTTGACTGAAAAGTACACTATTTGATTTTTTGACTTTTTTTAATACTTAGAATTAAGAGGCAAAAATCTTTCATTTCCCTTTTTTGGTACATAAAACATAAAACTGTGTTATAAACATGAGATATAAATGAGTTAAACGAGCCGTGTTCATGTTTAGAACTTGATTTGTTCGCGCGCGTCAGAGACCTATTAACCTGTTAGGGACACGATTTGCCAGCCCTAGGAAACGTCGACCCGTACCAAACTGTCAATTTGTAGTTGGCTTAGGAACCTCAATGTTGAAACCAGTTTGGAACCAATTAAAATGGGGTCGGATTCAGTTTTGATTTTGTTAACATAAACCGAAACTCCAATCGTATCGATAGATATGTCCTTCAATTAGAGTATATTCTTGTGTACAAGTCTCTATGTAATTTTCGCTTGGTGAGTCCGATTATCGTCCGGTCAACTTCGTAAGAAAATAACTGATGATTAGGTTAACCAAACCGGTTAAGAAAAATAACCGTTTTGTGCACCTCTAATGGAAGGCATATTAAAACTGGTTAGGAAACGTCTAGGGCTGGCAATGGGTAACCTGTTAAGACACGATAAGACCTGTTTGACTGAAAAGTACACTATTTGATTTTTTGACTTTTTTTAATACTTAGAATTAAGAGGCAAAAATCTTTCATTTCCCTTTTTTGGTACATAAAACATAAAACTGTGTTATAAACATGAGATATAAATGAGTTAAACGAGCCGTGTTCATGTTTAGAACTTGATTTGTTCGCGCGCGTCAGAGACCTATTAACCTGTTAGGGACACGATTTGCCAGCCCTAGGAAACGTCGACCCGTACCAAACTGTCAATTTGTAGTTGGCTTAGGAACCTCAATGTTGAAACCAGTTTGGAACCAATTAAAATGGGGTCGGATTCAGTTTTGATTTTGTTAACATAAACCGAAACTCCAATCGTATCGATAGATATGTCCTTCAATTAGAGTATATTCTTGTGTACAAGTCTCTATGTAATTTTCGCTTGGTGAGTCCGATTATCGTCCGGTCAACTTCGTAAGAAAATAACTGATGATTAGGTTAACCAAACCGGTTAAGAAAAATAACCGTTTTGTGCACCTCTAATGGAAGGCATATTAAAACTGGTTAGGAAACGTCTAGGGCTGGCAATGGGTAACCTGTTAAGACACGATAAGACATGTTTGACTGAAAAGTACACTATTTGATTTTTTGACTTTTTTTAATACTTAGAATTAAGAGGCAAAAATCTTTCATTTCCCTTTTTTGGTACATAAAACATAAAACTGTGTTATAAACATGAGATATAAATGAGTTAAACGAGCCGTGTTCATGTTTAGAACTTGATTTGTTCGCGCGCGTCAGAGACCTATTAACCTGTTAGGGACACGATTTGCCAGCCCTAGGAAACGTCGACCCGTACCAAACTGTCAATTTGTAGTTGGCTTAGGAACCTCAATGTTGAAACCAGTTTGGAACCAATTAAAATGGGGTCGGATTCAGTTTTGATTTTGTTAACATAAACCGAAACTCCAATCGTATCGATAGATATGTCCTTCAATTAGAGTATATTCTTGTGTACAAGTCTCTATGTAATTTTCGCTTGGTGAGTCCGATTATCGTCCGGTCAACTTCGTAAGAAAATAACTGATGATTAGGTTAACCAAACCGGTTAAGAAAAATAACCGTTTTGTGCACCTCTAATGGAAGGCATATTAAAACTGGTTAGGAAACGTCTAGGGCTGGCAATGGGTAACCTGTTAAGACACGATAAGACCTGTTTGACTGAAAAGTACACTATTTGATTTTTTGACTTTTTTTAATACTTAGAATTAAGAGGCAAAAATCTTTCATTTCCCTTTTTTGGTACATAAAACATAAAACTGTGTTATAAACATGAGATATAAATGAGTTAAACGAGCCGTGTTCATGTTTAGAACTTGATTTGTTCGCGCGCGTCAGAGACCTATTAACCTGTTAGGGACACGATTTGCCAGCCCTAGGAAACGTCGACCCGTACCAAACTGTCAATTTGTAGTTGGCTTAGGAACCTCAATGTTGAAACCAGTTTGGAACCAATTAAAATGGGGTCGGATTCAGTTTTGATTTTGTTAACATAAACCGAAACTCCAATCGTATCGATAGATATGTCCTTCAATTAGAGTATATTCTTGTGTACAAGTCTCTATGTAATTTTCGCTTGGTGAGTCCGATTATCGTCCGGTCAACTTCGTAAGAAAATAACTGATGATTAGGTTAACCAAACCGGTTAAGAAAAATAACCGTTTTGTGCACCTCTAATGGAAGGCATATTAAAACTGGTTAGGAAACGTCTAGGGCTGGCAATGGGTAACCTGTTAAGACACGATAAGACCTGTTTGACTGAAAAGTACACTATTTGATTTTTTGACTTTTTTTAATACTTAGAATTAAGAGGCAAAAATCTTTCATTTCCCTTTTTTGGTACATAAAACATAAAACTGTGTTATAAACATGAGATATAAATGAGTTAAACGAGCCGTGTTCATGTTTAGAACTTGATTTGTTCGCGCGCGTCAGAGACCTATTAACCTGTTAGGGACACGATTTGCCAGCCCTAGGAAACGTCGACCCGTACCAAACTGTCAATTTGTAGTTGGCTTAGGAACCTCAATGTTGAAACCAGTTTGGAACCAATTAAAATGGGGTCGGATTCAGTTTTGATTTTGTTAACATAAACCGAAACTCCAATCGTATCGATAGATATGTCATTCAATTAGAGTATATTCTTGTGTACAAGTCTCTATGTAATTTTCGCTTGGTGAGTCCGATTATCGTCCGGTCAACTTCGTAAGAAAATAACTGATGATTAGGTTAACCAAACCGGTTAAGAAAAATAACCGTTTTGTGCACCTCTAATGGAAGGCATATTAAAACTGGTTAGGAAACGTCGACCCGTACCAAACTGTCAATTTGTAGTTGGCTTAGGAACCTCAATGTTGAAACCGGTTTGGAACCAATTAAATGGGGTCGGATTCAGTTTTGATTTTGTTAACATAAACCAAAACTAGTTTGTGAAAAAAAATGATTTGTAAAGCTTAGTTATATAGAACTTACATAAATTGATTTATTTTGAGTTGTATATTATTCATAATAAAGTAATAATAAATATATAGGATGCGGTTTAAATGAGAATCATATATTATATATTACATGAGAACCGTAACAAATTTACATGTTTAAATTTTACATATATTTGAAGAAAAAAATACGTTTACAGGTGTAAGTTATTATTATTATTATTATTATTATTATTATTATTATTATTATTATTATTATTATTATTATTATTATTATTATTATTATTATTATTATTATTATTTACAAATGTGCAAAAAATTGTAAGAGTAATCTAGAGGGGAGATGAATTAATTGAAGATTTTTTTTTAATGTTAAACAAGGTTATTGATCCGTGTATTACACTGGTTTGAGGATAGAAATTATATAATTTAATAATGTAGACACCAATTTTATACCAATTTAAATTGATACACCAATTTAATAACAAAATTATTTTTATACATACAGCCTGAGGGGTAATGGGATGTAGCAATCGTGAAAATCAAACCCGAAACAACAATAATATCAAGGACAAGACAATAACAACAGACTAACAGAGGACAAAAGTGAAGTAATGTTCGAAGTTACAACTATAGCGAAAAGAGGTATTAGATTTTAATAATTCAAACTTTCACTCATTGGCCGACAATGAACCTTTGTTTTGTTAACTGAGAACTAACTCAGTTAGTGGATGCTGACGTGGACGCTGACGTGGCATGCTCACGCTGACGTGAATGATTACGTGGCATGCCATGTCAACGTCCACATCATCCCAACCAATGTTGGCATGCCACGTCAGCATCCACTAACTGAGTTAGTTCTCAGTTAATAAAGGTTCATTGTCGATCAATACGTTGAAAGTTGGGATCGCTATTGAGAATTTTTGAAGTACAGATTATTGCCAGCCAATGGGTGAAATTTTGGATTATTAAAATCCAATACTCCTAACGAAAACAATCACTATGCATCAGAATGCGATAAGCAAGTTGAAGGTAAGCAAAAATGAACCAAACTGAGGTATGCGGTCCGACACTTATGATGACAATAACTAGGTTGTAAATGAGTCGAGCTGAGCCAGGGTGCTCTCGAGCTCGAGCTCTATACGAAACGAGGCATCTCGACTCGATAGGTTAAAACGAGCTAAAAGTGTAAGGTGTTCGAAGGGATGGAACTAAATCAACACATCGTTTAATGTAACTAGCCTAAGCCCTAAAGTACATTGTCACTTTTGTGCATGTAAATGTTAATGTGGTTTCGAAATCGTGGAGTTCGGCTTCAAATAGGCCTACTAATTTGCTCAACCAAATTGGGGACATAAATGTTGAGGTGAGTCAAAATACATAGCCAATTATTTATATCATATATTATTAACATTAATTGTAATATATATATATATACACACACGAGCCATCGAGTCGAACCACGAGCTGAGCACCCCTGGCTAGAGCTCAGCTCGAAAACAGAACAAAGCTTTTGTTGGCGAGTTTTGAGCTAGCTGCAGGCTTTTTGAACCTCTATCAATAACCAAACTCCATGATAATAGAATTCAATTAATGAAGAGAGAGCTCATCCCAAGATGAACTCGAGCAACAGCGATGATGACTCGACATGGTACTTGGACAACAGAACTTCAAATCACCAAGTCTCACTTCACCGATGTGAACAACATCACGGGTTTGGTTAGGTTTTATGACGGTTCAAAGGTTGAGATCAAAGGAATGGATGGCAGGCGACCAGTTGGTGTTATATGAATACAGTAACCGTGTCTTGATGAAGGTTCCAGGAACGGGTTCAAGGTATGTTCTCTCAACTCTATAGATGACCGAGCATGATGCAAAATATGGAACAGTGGCCAGAAAGCTTGTCAGGAATATGTAGGAACGGATTACATAGTTGTGTGCCTCCTTATGGGTGAGTGGTTAAAAATGGACCACATGATAACTGTCTTGCCTTCTAAATGTTTTCAAGTCCAACCCTCTATGTTCCTTTAGTTTTGATAGTTTGTTTATGGTACTATAAACTTTCAAATAAACACATTTAGCATGGCCACCCGTTTACTCAGTCAATTATCAAGGGGAAACCGTTGGAAAAAAAAAACGCTTAAACTATACGTCTTCAACTAACTATATCTGAAATAACTCTTAGCAAATACCTAACATGTGGTTACGATGATCATTATATATTAGTTACTGTGTGCTATGAAATAAGTAAAACTCGATAAAATAGTTATACTGAAACTGTATAAATGGAATAAAAAAACACTGCATTTGTTACTTTTTTTTTTTTTTTGTATAAATACCAATAATTTAAACATTTAATTATATCAATATCAAGGATGTGAATCACACAGAATGTACATGGATGCTATATGTATGCTGTCTAGAGGAATGGTAACTTACACACCGACGGCGAGCCATCACAAACTCCAAAACATGCAACTATGAATCATTCGATTCATTCTTGAATGCTATATGTTCCTTTAAAATTGCTCAAAGTTCTTTCCAACTGCCAAGGCAAAAGGAATTAAAAATAAACTAGTTACTGACTTACTGTAATCATATTTCAATATTTTATTATATATGAAACTCGAAAAAATGGGCAACGGAAGTGTTGGTTGGTCTACCCACCAACCCTGGGGCGTGGACCCATGCTAGAGTTTACCCGTTCTGACCCATAACCCAACCCACGAGACCCACCTACGACATGCAGATAGGAATGACAAACCTGTGCATTTCTTGTTTTCATTATTCGCAATTGCTCAACCACGCTGCCAATGCTGAAATTGTAAACCATGTTTTAGATAAATATGAAGTTTTTTTTATAGTAATGCAGCTTCAGTCTGCTTTATATGTATATATACATTATTATCATACCTTTGTTGTAACTGAATAACCTGAGACTGCAGTTCTCTTTCCCTTGGAGAACTCACAGGAATCTGCATGTTACAAATACTTAAAAGATGAGGCAATTATTTCAGATACCCTTGATTATATGAGTGTAAGGATATTGAACAAAATAATCTTAGTCAATTCTATCCCATATTCCCATATATTCAAAAATGGTTTAAACGTTTTGTCTAAAGTGTTAGCAACATCCAAATTTGGTTCAGATATTATATTTGCATACAATAAAACAATAATATTTGCAATCATGCTTGGTATATAGTTTATTTATATAAAAAACGGACAAAAAAGTGTTGGAATGCCAAAACACTTATTAGCATTGATCTGTTACCCTTTCCATCTGACTATCTGACCAGTCCATTGTGCTATATTGTGATGAAAACACTTCAAGAAATTAAAAATAAATAAAAATTTGGATTCATTACTTGTACAATTTCATTGGTTCCTGATGCCACATGCTCCATACTATTGCCTGCATAAGAAAAATACAAGTCATTACAAACACAATTCTAATAATCAAACAATGATGAAAAACGGATTATGTACCTGAATGTTGTTCTGTAAACTTCATTAATTTAAGTAATTCTTCCTGGACAGCAAAGAGAAGTGTCAGCTCAGAGAGGAAATGTAAGGTGATATAGAATCTAAATGATCAGTCAAATACCCGTTGCATGTTATTATGGTGCAAAAGAGATTGCAAATAGGGAGCAACTGAAGCAGCCGACGCACTTGATATTGGAGGACTGGTATTACCACTGGAATTGAAGGAAGCCTGAATCAGAGAAAGAAACACAAGAGTTATAACTCCATTGCCTAAATAATTTTTGTAATGCCAGTCCTGCCCTCAGGATCTGTCAGCTAATGACAAAATAAACTTCTCTCTCTCTCTCTCAAAAAAAAAAAAAAAAAAAAAACAACTACATACCCTAAAACTAACAAGGTAGATGACTGTAAGTCCTACAAGTCAGAAAAGGAAAAAAGACGATACAAAATTACTATGTTTGTACCTTTGGGTTAAGATCTGCAGAAAAGACTTTAAAACGCCCCTTGCGCTGGACCACTGCTCCTTCTGAAACATCCTCTACTTTACAACGTAAAAGCAGACATATGATGATTAGGAAAGATATTTGGCAGTAATGAGGAAATAGGGAATTAGCAGATGAAAGATGCCTTACCGGATGAAGCGTGATTCATATTATGCTTTTGACGGAACTGCAGTGGACCACTATGATTGCGTTGTGTCTTGAATCTTGATTGCAGGGGATCTCTTCATATAATCATACAATAAATGAACAGCCAAATATGTTTATATATAAAAGAAAGATGAAGTTGCAAGTGAAGACATAAGAAAACTAGAAAATCTGTTAGTGTAATAAGTATAGAAGATATCTCAATGTACATTCGCAATATTTTCTTCTTTTTTGATACTCGAAACTGACTGGAACTATGTATTTGTTCAATTCAAATCTTATATTCATGAAACAGTTTGTGAATGCACCCATAAAAAGTATAAATAAATCAACTCAAGATTTGTAGGGGGCGGAGTAAAAATAGAAGATGGCAATAACTCCAATTTTTTGATTTAATTCTAGTTGCCTATGAACCCATAATTAACAATATTCAAGACAACCACATTACTAAAGTTAGTAAAATAAAATAAAGGCTTGTAGAGCGTCTCACTATTTGACATGCATAAGATGCAAAAACCAACAAGAAAATAAAACAAGATGATATAGTTACCTGTCAACATCGGGAACCAGCTTTTTAGGAGAAAAAGAATTATCTGGAAGCAGTGAACCACTCAAATATTTTCTTGGCTCATCAGTAGTAGGTTTTGGCAAGAAATTTCTTTGTCCAAAATTCTCAGCATCATTGCTTTCGGCTTCTTGATCTACAGTTTTTACTGATGGTTTTATGGTTTCATTATCTGATGGATTATCATTACCTTCATCATCTTCACAAACATCAAAACATCCCCTATATGAACATAAAATAAAACTCAGCATACAAACCCAAAACAACTTGTGTATTAATTCTGGATAACAAGTTTTAAACCTTCACAGATTACGCTATTACGCCAACTTATTTTCATCATTCATAGATAATTTATTTTAAATAATGAACAACAATTCACTTAGAAACAAGTTTTCAACCTTGTCATATTTCTCATCTCATCAATCTTTCATAAATGAACCTAAAATTAATTTCAGATAGTTTGGAAGAAGTGATCTTACTTCAGTGCTTGAAGAGGCTTCATAGGAAATTCCCCAAATGAACTCTCCAGATCAGGAATATCATTGATTGCATCCTGAGATGATTAAAGATTGATATTTATAAATTTTACGATGAACTAATTTCAAAACCCCAGAACTAATACAGATGCAGAATCTAAACTTGGAAGGGGAGAAAAGTCACAGGTTTGACCAAGATAATACCTCAAGGTGAGATCCAGAATCCGAATGATCAGACGCCTCAGGGGAAGACCTCTCTGCTGGTAAACCAACATCATTGAGTCTGTTTTGTTGCTTTGAAGTTGCATCCAGATCTTCTGCATTTGATATTTCATCATAGTCCTGGATCTGCCATAAAAAAAAAAAAAAAAAAAAGTTAACAATATGCAACAAGGGCCTGTTTTTTCTCTAAAAGAATCCAGTAATTCGAACAAGAAAAAACATACAAGGGCAGCCTGATTCTTTAGATCCTCAATATTGAAATTCCACGCACTAATTCCACGAATATACTCTTGCTGCATGTTGCATAAGAATTTTACATGGAAAGCACAAGCACGGTTGTTTGTAATCGCAACAAAGACCGAACAATTTTATATGAAAAGCTTATGACAATAGAAATATGGAAATTATACCTGTGATAAGTGCTCCTTTTCCCCGTATAATTCCTTGTTCTGCTGAAGGAGTTCTGCTTCTTTTTCCTAAATAACCAAGGAGGTCAGATAGCTTACAAAGTTTACAAAAAATGAGCATCAGTAATCACATCATATAAAACAGCACCTTTAGCATCCTAAAACGGTCACCTAGAGAAAAAAGCCCATTAAGCATAGTATGTTCCAGATAATCAGTAGTTCGTGCATTCTTAAAAAAAGGGTGTTTCAAAAGCTTTTCTGATGAGGGACGTTTCTTTGGGTCTTTCACTAAGCAAGCAGCAACCATTTCTTTAAAAGACTGCAAAGCTGAAGCAAGTTAGCTCACAACATTCAAAGTCTGTTTAGATCCTATTTGTTGGATGGCACGAACCTTAGAGAACTTTTTGTCTCTTTCATAGTCAAGACCTGGTGGTGCGTTTTGCAGAGTCATAAGCAAAACCTGCAGAAAGCGAGAAAGAATGATGTACACCCGTAGTAAACGAAAACTAAAACCGCTAAAAAGGTGCAAACTAGTTACCTTCATTGGTGGATACTTAGAAAATGGGGCATGCCCATGAGCGAGTTCAAGGGCTGTGATTCCAAACGACCAGATGTCTGCTCTGTAGATACAACATAATTCTTTAGATTAGAAACCTTTAACTGATGGTGTTTTAATGACTTAAAAATAGAAATATGGTATAATAACAATGAATAAGTGAATAACCACTTACTTAAAGTCATATCCATGTAATTGTTGCATAACTTCTGGTGCCATCCTAGGATAACATTTCCAAGGCATGATTAAATTCTTAATGGCCAGTGAAGACAACAACCGCAATATTGTGTGAAAAACAGGAAACATACCAACAAGGAGTTCCCACAAAAGTATTTCTTGAACGTTGCCTATCCCCGGTGTCAAACATACATGCAGATACTCCAAAATCTGCTAGCTTGATAGAACCATTATAATCAGCTAATATATTCCCCGCCTAAAAAAAATCAATAAAGACAACATTCAATTTGCAAAACAAAGTATTTATTTTCAATAGACCATGCCACCCAAGAAGCCCTTCCATTATATTTCATACGCCACATTGTCCATATTGCCTCATGAGAAACATTTATACCACATTATCTTACCTTCACATCTCTATGGATGTGGCCATGGTTATGAAGATAAACCAAGGCTTTAAGGACCTCTCGAAGTAATGTAGCTATAACAGGCTCTTCAAAACCTTCTTGAAAAGATGATTTCATAATGTGAAGACAAGATCCTGCAGCCATATATGGAGTAACGACCCAAAGGCTTTGGCCAGCTGTGAAAGAGCAATATGCCCGTAATAAATTTGGATGGTTGATCAAGCTCATGGTTTGTACCTCCCGACGGATGCCATCCTATTTGAATGATTAAAAAAGCTTAAAAATGATAGCATTGAATATAACAATATGCACAGATTACTACAACGCAAGGATTTAGCAAATTCAACATAATTCACCTTCTCAGAGGTCCAAACTCCAAACGTAGCACATAATATGAAGATTGAACCTTAAGAAATTTTAAAGGTTATTTATTATCCTCTGTGCTTTAACTCCAAGTAATTTGTTTTGTGATCTAGAACCCCTTATATCCCTTTGGCCTTGAGGACCTTTTAATATGCCCCGTAAATCATTTTAGATGGCTCAAATGTGATTTCAAAGAATCAAGGTTCACAATTTCTCGTTTCAATTCATCCACCAAACACGTGACATTAGAAAGGAGATATAATTATTACTATTGTCATGCCTACCCATATCCAAGTTAATCAAAGCAACGACCATTATGACCTATTTTAGTGATGGAAGGGTTTTATGAATGTCATTTTTTTATGTTATACCTTTTGGTTGAATTTAAAATCTTTCGTATTTAGTTCACTTGTAGAAGAGAACAACAAGTGGGTTGGTTCGTTGTACACTTTTAGTTGTAGGATTTTTTTTATTATTGAATAAATTTGTATGTTTCCCTAGTTTTCCAATGCACGCTTGTTGGATTTCTCCATACATGCGTGTGTGAGCGTCTATATCTATTATCTATTATTATATATAATAAACCAATATAAGTTTGGACACATGTCATTCACTAGAGCCATTTGTTTTTTTGGTTTTCCATCCTCTTTATCCTTCTTAATTATAAATATACTTATCTTTTAATTAAAAATATTATTTATTTCTATCTTACATGGATAATTATTTTTTAATTAAAGATAGTTACTATATTATTAACCAAATAAATTTAATATAAAATTATTTATTAATTCTTTAAATAAACTTATATTTTTGACTTAAAGCCTTCACCATGTTAAATAATAAAAAAAATAGGTGGTATTAAAAAATCAAAGTTGATTCCTATTTGAAAAAAAAGTCTTTTAAAAATTAATTTTACAAAATTTATAACTATCGCGTCAATGTTCATTTTTTTAAATACATATCTTGACGACTGTATATGTTAACAAATTACATTATATTTTATTCTATTAGCATAATAGACCGATTTTTTCAACCGTGAAATGCATATGTTTTCTTAAACATATTTTTTTATTAGTTATATAGCATTACATTCATCAAACCATGTAATACATGGGATTGTAACCTAGTATGTGCGTATATATCCATTCGACCACTCATGTGTGCACGACCCATAATCCCACATGTTTATGCAAGTGTGATTAACCCTAAAACTAGAAAACATATATTTGCATGTAATACTTAAAAAATAACCAGATCGTCAAATGAAAATGATCATAATTATAATAAGTTATGTGTTAGAAAGGTAAAGAGGAACCAACATACCAGGTCATTATTACACTTTTCCAAATCAAGAACCTTGATGGCAACCGTCTCGTTCAAAGGAACACAAAGAGCTCTGTACACGGAGGCACTAACTCCTTCACCAATTTCCTCATATAGCGTGTAATCCTTTGCATCAAGAGGAAACTTCTTTTTTGCCTCTTCCATGTGCTCTTCTATGTTACAAAATTAAGCCATATTTACCATAAGCCCTAAAGACATAAAGGTGTGAGTCAACTTAACAATAAATTCCATCCAACATGCCAATATTGCTTTACTAATCCACTAACTTCATCAGAACAATCTTCAAAGTGTCCCGTGCACCAAGAGTCACATAACCACCAATAAATGACCACCTTAGTGTGTATGTTTACTCACTTGTAATTAAAGGCAGATAAGCAGGTTCAAAACATTAGCAATGTAACATGGGATCACCAGTATATGTTGTCAACTTATATGATTCAGAAGCACTAAAGAATTCTATAATGTAGATAAACCAGAATACCCAATGAAAGCCGAAGCTGATAAAGGTGAAATCCTGAAACATTAGGAATGTATAATCAATGGCTGGTGACTAGTAACACAGAGAAAAGATACAATGGATGGTGACTAGTAACTTGAAGAGTTTAAAATATTCTACCAACGGAAAACAAGTTAAATGTGCTACTGCTCTAACATGTTATGTAAAATAGATCATGAAAGTGATTAGAGACATGCAGATAACGACATAATTTCTTCAGTATATCCTTAAAAAGATACATATTATATCTAAATTGGGCCTCTAAGAAAAACAATAATGCAACTGCCAGACCACCAACTGTAGATGATGTGTTTTAGGGAACCCTTTGGATCCCACTTGAGACATGCTGTTGGACGAGTGTTGGTAAGTTTCAAATAACAAGGCACGATTTACTAGTGTGAAACTTATATATGTCAGGCCATTCGTCATGCATGATAACTCCACGATGCAGAGCGGAATCACTCAGCACAAAAGGAGAGAAATAAGAATACACTCTTTTAAGAGAAAATTGATATATTACTGAATGAGTAACACATGAAGCCCCTTGTTATTGAGAAATACTAAAATTCGTTGGTTGTCAAAAATCTTGGAAAATAAAAATTAACAGCCTAAAATAAAATTTAAATGCCTAAATAAATATTAATGAAATCCAGTGCTCACAAGATCCTACAATAAAACAAGAATCACTCAAAACCGGAAAATTTGGGGAAAAACGACAACAGCAAAATGATAAAAAAAATTCAGGCTCCGGATGAACAAATATGGATCCAAGCAGACCAACCATGTCCAGCCAGTTACGCTCTTCAACCCTTTCTACCACACTTACTTTTATTATTCAGTTGGCCGGCCCATATACAACTATGCCAAATCCTAAATCAGCTCCTTATCACACACAGACAATGAATAGAAGAAATTCAATATCAATTTAATTTACTTTACTTTAAAGCTACATTATTTTGTAACTAACATATAATATTATTATTATTATTATTATATTATCACGTTCTAATCTGATAAGTAATTGCATAATCATCATCCAATTAAACACAATTCCGAGAATCAAATTATTAATATAACAACAATCTAAGATCAATCAGAATCATAAAACAGGAATGGGATAAAGTAGAAACAAACCTAGGGTTCCGTACGAGACAGGAAGAGACAAAAGAGCTGGAATTGGGGTATAAAAACTGGAGATATTATTTAGAGAAAGATGAATTGGTTGCTGGCTTCAACTAATGAATGAATATGATGTGACTTAAAAGAGAATCGCACACAACAGCTATTGATGTGTAGGCTAGATCGGGGCGAATCTTCACCGTTAATTATTATTATTATTATTCGATAAGTGGAGATAATGGTGTCTATTGATCTGTTATGGTTGATTCTGGTCTACCTGGGTCTTTGATTTCATTTGGCCCCATTTTTAGTAATGCTTATGCTTAGATATTTATATTTCTACTTCCTTTTTTATAAGTTATGTTATTATCTTAATAATAATTTGATAAGGATGAAAAAGAAAGAACAGCCGCTTGAAAGATCTAAAATCTCATGTGGTTGATTAAGTGCTAAATCATTAAGATAGTCTGAATGGTTAAGAGCTGAATCATTTAGGTGCTGTTTGTTTTTTCTGAGGCAAAAGGTATGCAGTCTGCGGACCACATCCACAGACATCTGCAGGAGAAGAGGTGGACCAAATGTCTGCAGTCTGCAAGAGGAAGACTGTTTGTTTTTTAACGTCTGTTGTGTAACCCAAAACCACCACAAATATCCAAACAAATTTAACAAATAATAATATTCCATAATTCACAAAATTGTATTATTTTTGTTCAAAAAAAATTATATTATTTGAACAAAGACACAAAATCCAAACTTCTCACCTTCTGTACAATTATTCTTTATTATTATTATTATTATTATTATTATTGTTTCAACTTTCAAGTTTCAACATAAACATGTTGACTGTTCTACTTCTTCCTTTTATCTCCCACACACACACCAACAATTTCTTCCACCTCTCTCTCTCTCTCTCTCAAATAAATAAAACACACCTAACACCTAACTGCAGTGGTGTTGGGGAAGCGAAGACGGTAGATGGGAGGAGGGGGAAGCGACGACGGGCAGAGGAGGAGGAGGAGGGAGGGCGGTGGGTGGTGGTGGAGGGAGGAGGACGACGGTGGTGGTGGTAGTGGAGGGAGGAGGAGGGGGTGACGGCGGTGGTGGTGGCAACGGGCTGAGGGAGGAGGAGGAGGGAGGGCGGCGAAGGGCTGAGGGAGGAGAAGGGGCGGCAGCGGCGGTGGCGGGCTGAGGTGGGAGGGCAGCGGAGGGCTGAAGGAGGAGATAGATGGCAGAGGTGGGGAGGGGAGAGGAGGAAGGAGAATAAGGGATGGAAGAAACTGATGATGAAGATGATGAAGAAGAAAAGAAGAGGAGGAGAAGATGTGAGAAGACATGGGTCCAAGTCTGCACCAAGAAGAGGCCAGGAAGAGCTTTTGGAGTGAAATGTCTTCCGAAAAACAAACAGTCTGCCCGCCCCAAACGTCTGCGCACGTCTGCGCGGCGCAGACAAAAGAGGCTAGAAGAGCTTCTGGGAGAAAAACAAACACCACCTTAGCATCCCTTATTAGCTTAATAGTTCAACACTTAATCATTTCATTCAGATGCTGTAACAAAACAGTCTGAATGCTGAATGATTCAGACTTGAATGATTAAGAGGCTATCAAATAGGCCCTTAAAGACTATAGACCAATAAATTTGGCTGGTGTTATTTTTAAAGTGGTTTCTAAAGTTTTAGCTTCAAGGGTTAAAGGTGTCTTGGAGGAGGTCATTTCAGATACTCAAACTGCTTTTCTCACAGATCGCTTCATTTTGGATGGTCCACTTATGATAAATGAGATGATATGGTGATGGGGGCTCGTATAACACCCCAACCGATGGCGGAAACATCGGGATGTCACGTATTTATGATTGTTCAGTAGCTCATGGTAAATAACAAATTTCAATAAATGATTTAAATAAATTACATATAATTGTTCTAAGAATTTTGTACATCAAAATGAAAAATACTAGCTACGCATCTTCAAGCAATAACTCTAATCTTCAAGCAAGCTATAACCTGAAACATGTTAAGTTTGAAAATATTTTGGGTCAACAAAAGTTGGTGAGAATTACATAGGTTTTGATAATCGAATAAAACTTGTACAATTCAAGTGTCATGGCAAGTCTAGTCCATATGTGAAAACATACTAGAAGTAAATCGAGTGCATAATCAACCCTTGTGACTGTTATATTGTGATCCATCCCATACGCTCATGGTTCACTCGATTATGTTATCGATAACAATCACCCACGCTACCTTTGTAGGAGGCACGTATCCGGGTGGGATTGTCAGTCCAATAGATCTATCATTGTATACCGTCGGCTGATCAATGTTAATGATTATGCTAGAATATTGTGCTTACCCTAGTCATGTTTAAGACATAATGCAACATAGAAAAACACATAGACACTTTATGATTGAATTGCATATAGAATGTTGTAACATGTTTCACCCCAAAAATAGTGATAAATAGAAAAGGGGATATGTAAAACTCACATTGGCTAAGGTGAATTATCCTTTAAGTGTTGTGAATGTATGCGAGGCGAATCCCAAAGACTCAACAACGTAGCTAGTCGAAAAAGAAAGAATATCAAGCTTCCAATTCGCCAATTACAAGAGCTTATAATCAAAGCTTCAATTGTAGAAGTAATAGACTATAGAAGAAGGGTATGAGGGAAAGTTTAATCAGATTGAAACAATCGATTTAGAGGTGCAAAGTATAATGGGTCATAGGTGGGTTTTTATACTAGTTTTGGAGTCAATTAGCCATTAAAATTGGTCAACACCATAAAGTAAGGTTTTATGATGAATTGACTATTTGACTAAGACTTTGACTGTTTGACTAAGACTTTGACTAATCAATTTAAGGAATGTGTTACGTTTATTTTCTTCTGAAATACTACACAAGATAATAGTCGGCTCAGTTGGTTGTCACTGTGTGTTGGTTGGCTGTGGACGCGGGTTCGAGTTCCCGTCCACACAAATCTTTTTTTGGCAATTATTTCCCTAAAACTATATTATTCTAAATTCATAATATGATTATATAAGCCCGAAAGTGACTCGAAATATTTTTAAAACGTACAAAAGTGTCGAGATACAAATAATTATTAGTTTAAGGTATTTAAAACATATATTGTTTAAAACAATACATTCTTTTTATCAAAAAAAAATTAGGGGAAATTCGCGATGTTACAGTCTCCCCTACTTTTGGAAACTTCGTCCCGAAGTTATTAAAAACACAGGTTTGAGGTTGATTAGGTAGAAATTAAGGCAGCTGTGGTTTGGGTTAAGGCACGACATGAATTTATAGGTAATAGAATAATTTGTTTCGAATAATTTGGATAAGAGGTTTGAGATGTGAGTTTTAAGGATTGGATTAGGTTCGTCTGAAGTAGCAAGAAGCATAAGAATCTAGCAAAATACTAAACTTATGTTTTAGGAATCTTATAAGAAATGCATGAATTGATTGGCTATATGAAAACCAAATGAACTACTAAAACCTTATTAGAATTTCACACTACCTTAACGTACCTGTAAATTCATGATTACGTTCCGGACCGCAATCACCAATTTACCTTACATTAGGGTTTTGTGTCCTTCTATGACTCTAAACACACATGTAAGTAATGCAAAATAACCTTGTGATTGAATCGTTTACAATGTATCCAAAAATGAGTCCAACTGTTGAGTAGGAAAAAGACTTCTACCAGTCAGTGAGTAAGAACCTCTACCGATTGTTGAGCAGGTGCGATAGCCTCTACCAGTCGTTGAGCAGGTTGTAGGGCCTCTACCGACTGTTGAGCAGGCATGATGACCTCTACCAATCGTTGAGTAGGTTATTTGGTACTCAACTAACTGTTGAGCAAGTACTTCATCCTCTACCAGTTGTTTGATTAAGTGTACCAATTATTTCACACATAAATTGCAAATTGATAATATGTACATATAAACAATCAAGTATCAAGCATAGCATGCGAGTTGTAATAGTGTTGTCCTAGACAAGGTTAATGACTCTAGGTGTGTCTATAGCAAATAGTTTATATTCCATGATTTCTAGTATCAAATGTTTAAATATGGTAGATAATCGAATCCTCATGTATAACTAAGGATTATGTTTGATGCAACACACAGTCAAGTTTCAATAGTTTGGTTATCATGGGTAACTAGCTCATGTGTGAGAAGGTGAAGGATATGAATTTAGTTCTTGAGACGATGATGAAAGATCTTGAAGCAGAATCAAGGTTGTGAGAGATAGTGAATGTGAAGATAGTTTATAAAGAGTTTATTTTATAGTAAAGAGATTATGTAGCAGTGTAAATTTTGGGGTTTGGATCAAAGGTTATAATCAAGTGTATAAGAAAACATGATTATGGTATATGCCAAATATTGTAAAAATTTGAACAAGTTGAAAATGAGTGAGTGTCGATGGAGAATTTAGAGACTAGATATTATTCCTAAAAAAAAATCTTATTTTCAAAATTGGTTTTATACATAAAGCAAAAGTTGTTAAATAGTACAAGCTAAGTGGGCTTTGATTAAAATATTCCCGTTAGTTGGAGATTTCAAACATGACATTAGGTTTTGAAGATCAAGGTTCTATTAAGTGATTTTTAATAGTTTAAAGCCTTATATAGAAAATTGTTTGTTACGTCAATAAATAAACAATTGAATTTAAGTTCGAGGACATCTTTTGACAAAAATATGTACTTTGTAAAGTTACTAGGTAATGAAAATACAACAAGATTTAGAAATCTTTAGTTTGTGCTAAGGTATGAGGTTACAGTTTTTAAAAAATAAGTAACATGTGGAGAAATGAAATAATATGATTTGGGTAGGGTGTTGAATATTTAAAAAGTGGCTAAGATGGTAAGGTGAAGTGTGATTGTGAAATCCATAGATGGTTATGATATGAGATTGATTTAAGCTGTAAAATTTTGAGATTTTAGAGCTTAGTTTTAAGGGAAGTGAGTGTAATCATTTATTCATTAATTAAAACGAATAAACGAAAACGTTGACTTATCAAAACTTCTAGATTCTAATAACATAGTGAAGACATGCTTTAGCCTATAAGTGAACACTCATCCCGAGAATTCCCAGGTAGGCATCCGGGTCCCTCGTCTGATTGGGATATATGCGCAATGCCAGCCTAGACAGAAGACTCAGAATACAGGCGTTCACCCTTCCAGATTGCACGTGTTCATTATTAAAATCTAGAACTTCAACGAGATCTCAAGGTGGTTTAGGTTAAACCTGAGGATTTTGTCTTATTAGTCTAATAGTGGATCCAGTGATGGAGAGCAATCTTCTTGTAGGGATGAAAGTGGGGATAACAAGTAGGAGGGAGATAGAGAATAGCAAGTAAAAGAAGCAAATACTAGTTATAATCCTATGGCTATAGACTAGATTATTTTTCTAATAACCTAATTCCCTATAACCAAGGCTCTGATACCAATCTGTAACACCCCAACCGATGGCGGAAACATCGGGATGTCACGTATTGATGATTGTTCAGTAGCTCATGGTAAATAATAAATTTCAATAAATGATTTAAATAAATTACATACAATTGTTCTAAGAATTTTGTACATCAAAATGAAAAATACTAGCTACGCATCTTCAAGCAATAACTCTAATCTTCAAGCAAGCTATAACCTGAAAAATGTTAAGTTTGAAAATATTTTGGGTCAACAAAAGTTGGTGAGAATTACATAGGTTTTGATAATCGAATAAAACTTGTACAATTCAAGTGTCATGGCAAGTCTAGTCCATATGTGAAAACATACTAGAAGCAAATCGAGTGCATAATCAACCCTTGTGACTGTTATATTGTGGTCCATCCCATACGCTCATGGTTCACTCGATTATGTTATGCGATAACAATCACCCACGCTACCTTTGTAGGAGGCACGTATCCGGGTGGGATTGTCAGTCCAATAGATCTATCATTGTATACCGTCGGCTGATCAATGTTAATGATTATGCTAGAATATTGTGCTTACCCTAGTCATGTTTAAGATATAATGCAACATAGAAAAACACATAGACACTTTATGATTGAATTGCATATAGAATGTTGTAACATGTTTCACCCCAAAAATAGTGATAAATAGAAAAGGGACTATGTAAAACTCACATTGGCTAAGGTGAATTATCCTCTAAGTGTTGTGAATGTATGCGAGGCGAATCCCAAAGACTCAACAACGTAGCTAGTCGAAAAAGAAAGAATATCAAGCTTCCAATTCGCCAATTACAAGAGCTTATAATCAAAGCTTCAATTGTAGAAGTAATAGACTATAGAAGAAGGGTATGAGGGAAAGTTTAATCGGATTGAAACAATCGATTTAGAGGTGCAAAGTATAATGGGTCATAGGTGGGTTTTTATACTAGTTTTGGAGTCAATTAGCCATTAAAATTGGTCAACACCATAAAGTAAGGTTTTATGATGAGTTGACTATTTGACTAAGACTTTGACTGTTTGACTAAGACTTTGACTGTTTGACTAAGACTTTGACTAATCAATTTAAGGAATGTGTTAAGTTTATTTTCTTCTGAAATACTACACAAGATGATAGTCGGCTCAGTTGGTTGTCACTGTGTGTTGGTTGGCTGTGGACGCGGGTTCGAGTTCCGGTCCACACAAATCTTTTTTTGGCAATTATTTCCTGATGTGTGTAAATGTATATATAAAAATGTGCACAAGTTTTTAATTAAAACGACTCACCTAAAAACTACACACGCACGGCAAGTGTACCGGTCGCAAAGCAGTAAACAGATAAGACCGAGTATCGAACCCAAAGACGCGAATGTAACTCTAGATCACAACCTATACCGAATACTAGCCTAAATAAATATATACTTAAAGTGGGGGTGTTAAACTAATAATTATAAACTTAAAAGAAACTAAATTAAAATAACCTCAACTTCGTATAAGAACCTAGGAGCTTGGAGAAATCGGATAGGAAGAAGGCTGGTTACTTAGGTAAAATCCCTAGACACTAGCAATAAATCCTGAATCTGGTAATTAACTTGAGACCCTATTCTTACCTAATAAACCTCCTATCAAGGATGGCTCACTAGACTCAAGGCGGGACAAGTGTAGAAATGCTAAGATGGACCTGGATCGCCCTAGCGTACCAAAATCCCATAGAAATCAGATTAAAACCTCTCCTGGATTAAAACCCTCAAACTATGAAGCAGACTTAAACTCTACTGAAGAAAACCTAGGAAAACTCTAAACACGGACAAGTAGCGACTCCCGCCCTAGCGCTTGCCAACTACCGAACAATGCCTAGTTAGTTACCTAGCAATCTCGAGTTAGATTTCTCACCCTCAAGAATGGACTGCACGTCTTAGTTAATTTATTATATTAGTTTGTTATACTTGTGTCGTACTCCAACTCCAAATACTAGCACGCTAACCTAAGTTGACGAACTAGATTGATTTCAAGGCCTATGGGGTATCTCTACATGCCTAGCTCCACAAAACCAATAAACAAACCTCAAATAAAATTAACACCAACACACATATATCAAATCCTACAATAAAATTAAAGTCATGTAATCCTACACATCAAAATTAAAAACCAAGAATCATTAAAAACTGCAAATTTCGTGTCTAGTTCATAAACCTAAGCAACCATAAAATATTTAGTTCATAATCTTTATAAACATCACAAAATAAATAAAAATAGTTTTAACCATGTCTATAAAAATAATAAACGAAAACTAAACCTAACCCAAGGCTCGTTGGCTATTGATCTTTAACGTGCCCGTGGCCTTTTCTCCTTCCGGACCCTTTCGCTCGTCACCGCTTATGGCCGGTTCCTTTATTGGTTCTGTGCGATGTCGTGATTGCAAATTCTCCTCCAAAATAATGTTGTCAGCCTCAAAAAGTTATACCCCCCTTCGATGATAATGGTCTTCCCCCTATATATTATGATCCGCTGATTAGGCACCTCCCTTAGACAAATGTGCCGTCTTAAAAAAAAGTATTGAAAGACCTAGTTCTTTTTTTGCATCCTCCTTGGGCCTTGGGTCCTCTAACCACGTTTAACATTATTTATTTTTATTATTATTATTATTATCCAAGCCCGCATCTTGGGTGTTTCTTGGCTCAACCAAAATTTCTCGTTTATGCCCCAACGTTCCTGAACACTCGCTCTCAACTATTGGTGTCTCGATTAAAATTCTTTCATTATGAGCTCATTTTCTCCAAACACCTATAAAATAATAAAATACATAAATATATAATAAAAACGACACGAAACGAATACAAACCTGACCAAAAACTATACAAAATACATTGGAAAAGAGATGTGTTTTGCAACACATCATTTCCCTAAAACTATATTATTCTAAATTCATAATATGATTATATAAGCCCGAAAGTGACTCAAAATATTTTTAAAACGTACAAAAGTGTCGAGATACAAATAATTATTAGTTTAAGCCCCTACTTTTGGAAACTTCGTCCCGAAGTTATTAAAAACACAGGTTTGACGTTGATTAGGTAGAAATTAAGGCAGCTGTGGTTTGGGTTAAGGCACGACATGAATTTATAGGTAATAGAATAATTTGTTTCGAATAATTTGGATAAGAGGATTGAGATGTGAGTTTTAAGGATTGGATTAGGTTCGTTTGAAGTAGCAAGAAAGCATAAGAATCTAGCAAAATACTAAACTTATGTTTTAGGAATCTTATAAGAAATGCATGAATTGATTGGCTATATGAAAACCAAATGAACTACTAAAACCTTATTAGAATTTCACACTACCTTAACGTACCTGTAAATTCATGATTACGTTCCGGACCGCAATCACCAATTTACCTTACATTAGGGTTTTGTGTCCTTCTATGACTCTAAACACACATGTAAGTAATGCAAAATAACCTTGTGATTGAATCGTTTACAATGTATCCAAAAATGAGTCCAACTGTTGAGTAGGAAAAAGACTTCTACCAGTCAGTGAGTAAGAACCTCTACCGATTGTTGAGCAGGTGCGATAGCCTCTACCAGTCGTTGAGCAGGTTGTAGGGCCTCTACCGACTGTTGAGCAGGCATGATAACCTCTGCCAATCGTTGAGTAGGTTATTTGGTACTCAACTAACTGTTGAGCAAGTACTTCATCCTCTACCAGTTGTTTGATTAAGTGTACCAATTATTTCACACATAAATTGCAAAATGATAATATGTACATATAAACAATCAAGTATCAAGCATAGCATGCGAGTTGTAATAGTGTTGTCCTAGACAAGGTTAATGACTCTAGGTGTGTCTATAGCAAATAGTTTATATTCCATGATTTCTAGTATCAAATGTTTAAAGATGGTAGATAATCGAATCCTCATGTATAACTAAGGATTATGTTTGATGCAACACACAATCAAGTTTCAATAGTTTGGTTATCATGGGTAACTAGCTCATGTGTGAGAAGGTGAAGGATATGAATTTAGTTCTTGAGACGATGATGAAAAATCTTGAAGCAGAATCAAGGTTGTGAGAGATAGTGAATGCGAAGATAGTTTATAAAGAGCTTATTTTATAGTAAGGAGATTATGTAGCAGTGTAAATTTTGGGGTTTGGATCAAAGGTTATAATCAAGTGTATAAGAAAACATGATTATGGTATATGCCAAATATTGTAAAAATTTGAACAAGTTGAAAATGAGTGAGTGTCGATGGAGAATTTAGAGACTAGATATTATTCCTAAAAAAAAAAATCTTATTTTCAAAATTGGTTTTATACATAAAGCAAAAGTTGTTAAATAGTACAAGCTAAGTGGGCTTTGATTAAAATATTCCCGTTAGTTGGAGATTTCAAACATGACATTAGGTTTTGAAGATCAAGGTTCTATTAAGTGATTTTTAATAGTTTAAAGCCTTATATAGAAAATTGTTTGTTACGTCAATAAATAAACAATTGAATTTAAGTTCGAGGACATCTTTTGACAAAAATATGTACTTTGTAAAGTTACTAGGTAATGAAAATACAACAAGATTTAGAAATCTTTAGTTTGTGCTAAGGTATGAGGTTATAGTTTTTAAAAAATAAGTAACATGTGGAGAAATGAAATAATATGATTTGGGTAGGGTGTTGAATATTTAAAAAGTGGCTAAGATGGTAAGGTGAAGTGTGATTGTGAAATCCATAGATGGTTATGATATGAGATTGATTTAAGCTGTAAAATTTTGAAATTTTAGAGCTTAGTTTTAAGGGAAGTGAGTGTAATCATTTATTCATTAATTAAAATGTATAAACGAAAACGTTGACTTATCAAAACTTCTAGATTCTAATAACATAGTGAAGACATGCTTTAGCCTATAAGTGAACACTCATCCCGAGAATTCCCAGGTAGGCATCCGGGTCCCTCGTCTGATTGGGATATATGCGCAATGCCAGCCTAGACAGAAGACTCAAAATACAGGCGTTCACACTTCCAGATTGCAAGTGTTCATTATTAAAATCTAGAACTTCGACGAGATCTCAAGGTGGTTCAGGTTAAACCTGAGGATTTTGTCTTATTAGTCTAAGTGTGGATCCAGTGATGGAGAGCAATCTTCTTGTAGGGATGAAAGTAGGGATAACAAGTAGGAGGGAGATAGAGAATAGCAAGTAAAAGGAGCAAATACTGGTTATAATCCTATGGCTATAGACTAGATTATTTTTCTAATAACCTAATTCCCTATAACCAAGGCTCTGATACCAATCTGTAACACCCAACCGATGGCGGAAACATCGGGATGTCACATATTGATGATTGTTCAGTAGCTCATGGTAAATAATAAATTTCAATAAATGATTTAAATAAATTACATACAATTGTTCTAAGAATTTTGTACATCAAAATGAAAAATACTAGCTACGCATCTTCAAGCAATAACTCTAATCTTCAAGCAAGCTATAACCTGAAACATTTTAAGTTTGAAAATATTTTGGGTCAACAAAAGTTGGTGAGAATTACATAGGTTTTGATAATCGAATAAAACTTGTACAATTCAAGTGTCATGGCAAGTCTAGTCCATATGTGAAAACATACTAGAAGTAAATCGAGTGCATAATCAACCCTTGTGACTGTTATATTGTGGTCCATCCCATACGCTCATGGTTCACTCGATTATGTTATGCGATAACAATCACCCACGCTACCTTTGTAGGAGGCACGTATCCGGGTGGGATTGTCAGTCCAATAGATCTATCATTGTATACCGTCGGCTGATCAATGTTAATGATTATGCTAGAATATTGTGCTTACCCTAGTCATGTCTAAGACATAATGCAACATAGAAAAACACATAGACACTTTATGATTGAATTGCATATAGAATGTTGTAACATGTTTCACCCCAAAAATAGTGATAAATAGAAAAGGGGCTATGTAAAACTCACATTGGCTAAGGTGAATTATCCTCTAAGTGTTGTGAATGTATGCGAGGCGAATCCTAAAGACTCAACAACGTAGCTAGTCGAAAAAGAAAGAATATCAAGCTTCCAATTCGCCAATTACAAGAGCTTATAATCAAAGCTTCAATTGTAGAAGTAATAGACTATAGAAGAAGGGTATGAGGGAAAGTTTAATCGGATTGAAACAATCGATTTAGAGGTGCAAAGTATAATGGGTCATAGGTGGGTTTTTATACTAGTTTTAGAGTCAATTAGCCATTAAAATTAGTCAACACCATAAAGTAAGGTTTTATGATGAATTGACTATTTGACTAAGACTTTGACTGTTTGACTAAGACTTTGACTGTTTGACTAAGACTTTGACTAATCAATTTAAGGAATGTGTTAAGTTTATTTTCTTCTGAAATATTACACAAGATGATAGTTGGCTCAGTTGGTTGTCACTGTGTGTTGGTTGGCTGTGGACGCGGGTTCGAGTCCCGGTCCACACAAATCTTTTTTTGGCAATTATTTCCCTAAAACTATATTATTCTAAATTCATAATTTGATTATATAAGCCCGAAAGTGACTCGAAATATTTTTAAAACGTACAAAAGTGTCGAGTTACAAATAATTATTAGTTTAAGGTATTTAAAACATATATTGTTTAAAACAATACATTCTTTATATCAAAAAAAATTAGGGGATATTCGCGATGTTACAGCTCGCCTCTTTCTCATTTATTCTATGTGGATGACGCTTTGCTAGTGGGGGAATGGTCAAAGGAGAATATTGAAAAGGTGGCGAGAGTGTTAAGGGTGTTTCATGTGTGTTCGGGTCTTAAATATATTATGCATACGTCTCATTTGTTTGGGATTGGAATGAATCTAGAGGAAGTTGATAGTATGGCGGCTATTCTTGGGTGTAGAGTGGGAACTCTCCCGTTTGATTATTTGGGGATTCGGGTGGGTGCAAATATGAATCGGGTGTGTCACTGGAGCCTGGTAATCGAGACAATTAAGACTAGGCTTTCGTCTTGGAAAGCAAATACACTTTCTATGGTGTGGGATATTGACCATGATAAAGTCGGTGCTGGCTAGTTTGCCGATTTATTATTTGTCTCTTTATAAAGCCCCGGTTGGTGTTGTGAATCAAATTGAAAGTCTGATGAAAAATTTTCTATGGGCGGGGTCGAACAATATTAAAAAGATGCATTGGGTTTCATGGTGTAACACCAGTAGATTCCCCGACTCGTGTCTCGTCTTGTAAGGTTTGTACACTTGTAATTTTCCACTTTGAATTTATTAAAGGGGACTCTTTGCACTTTTCCTAAACCCTTTTGGAGTAGATTTGGGAGTAATTTTATGGAAATCAAAGATGAGGGACTAGGTGATAAATTATTACATAACTAAAAACTCTAACAACCTCCCCGTTGCCTCAACCTTGCGGCCGCAAGAAAGGAGTGCCATACATCTTTTTTTTCGATTATTGCTCTGCAAATCAAGCCCCATTCGACTAATCCTAATGTATCTCATCAAAAACCTATGTTAATCACTACTTAACATGTGTTAAATCGATTTTATTGACATTATTTTGGACGAATTAGGTTATATTCGGCCTAAGGTTTTGGACTTCAATTGGAGGATAATAATTGGCGATTTTGCCTCTAAATCATCCTAGAAGGTGAGTCTATCAAGTCCCTAATCGATTACATTGTCAATTGTTAAGCAAAATCGATTAATTGATTAATGTTGATAAATTAGGGTTTATATTTGGGTTAATCAATTTAGCCGAATTAAAGGTTATTGTTTTGGGGGTTTGCCTCTAAATCATTCCCCAAGGTTAGTCTGTCAATTCCCTAAGTGAATTAATGGTTAATTTTGATGTTATGATCGATTAATTGCTTGAAGTTAAAGCTAGGGTTTTGAAATTGGCATCTTTGGTTCTTGAACAATTTGATTGATTCAATTGGGGGTTTTGCTTCTAAACTACCCCAAGGTATGTAATTAACATCATACTCGAAAATGAGGGCCATTGGTTAAGGTTTGGTGGGTTAATTGATTGAATTATGGTTCTAGGGTTCTTGTTTTGGGAATTTTTGAGTTCCTTGTGTTAATAAATTAATTAGTTGTTTAGTTCAGCCCTAAAACCCCATTTAGGACCTGTTTTAATGTAAATTATGTCTTGGCATGATTAAATAGTTTATTGGTTAAAAATGGTAAAATCGAAGGATTCGGTTTGTATGAAAAGGGCCAATTTGGAACAAGGTGTTGTTGTTGTGCAATCACCACCCAAATCTGATCCCAAATGTCCCAAGTGGTAAAATATGGTTTAGGCCGATAATAGGGCTGATTTGGGTGAAGGACACGCTACTTTGCTAAACAGGACCTTTGGTTCGGCAATTTTCGGAATTTCCGCAATTTAAGTGATGGTTCACCATGTGAGTCACTAGCACTACTAGAAAAATACCCTTTCTTGACACTTTTTTTTTTATGACATACCCTATTTAATGACATGCAAAAGTGCCTGTCATAAAAAAATGTCATAATTGATAAAAACTGATAATTTCTTGACATTTTTTTATGCGTGTCATTAATTTTCCGTCATAAAATAAAAAAAACATGACGGTTTTAAAATCAGCGTGTATGGTTTTGTGTCACCACGCTTCCCCATAAACCTTCCCCCACTCTCTCTCATAACAAAATAAACATATCAGAATCCTCAAATCCTGCTCAAATCAAACATCACCTCCCTATCTTCCCTAACCCTAATCGATGATCTACTCAAATCCATAAACCTCCTTCTCCTTCATTTTTTTACTTATTATTGTCTGAGTTCGGTTGCATATGTGTTGATTTTGTAAAAAAAATCAGTTAGATGTGTGCGAAAATTATATCTGTATTTGTGTATTCGTTCATCCTATGATACGTGGTGTCCAGATCTTCCCTTCAATTGATGGTTGTATGTTCTGATCCCACACAGATCTGGTGACTGTAAAGGTATAATCTGAATCTTGACCCGAATTTGATGTCATTTACAGTTTACAGTTTATTATTCTTGTTTTTGTTCTTAGGGTTTCTAGGTTAATATTTTTTTAGTATCTGTTTTGTGTGCATTGTGTTATTATTGTTGAGCATTTTGAACTGATTTTCATTCCTTCACCTTGACCCGAATTTGATGTCATTTGATTCAGTTTTAGCTTTGATAACAGTGAGAAAACTTGTAGAGTACCAGTGAAAAAATACATTAAATTAATCAAAATACTTGTTTCTAGAAGAAAACAGAGTACAGTGAGAAAGATGTATGTGAAGTTGAGAGCTTGTGAGATTGCTTTATTTTTTTATGATGATTATCTTTAATTAGCTAATTCCTCTTTCAATTTTTGAATTGTGTTATCCGTTGACATAGGTCGCCATCATCCTCCCATAGTTTTTCCTAGAGAAAATGTGAAAGAAAGTACTCATTTGTGCTCAAGCGATGACCTGCTTTTGATTTTTAATGTCTTCTGTTGATCAATATGGAACCCACTACTACACAACTGTTGAAGCATCCGCTGGCTATTGTGGCTTTGGTGCCTAAAGATGTTGTTGAGTTTGCTGGAAGTGCCGGTGTTTCTGTGAAAACAGTTATTGCGCCTCTTGCCCAACGGGTGAGTCCCAGGTAAGAAGCACACAATACAAGTCATATATGCATGATATAACCGATTTTCAATGCCTTAGATAACCAAATTGTGGTCCCCTATCCGCTGACTTCGTCATGCCTAACTCCCACTATAAAGAGCGGCAACTCGACCTATTTGGAAATAGCTAAATACCACATTTTGGTATCGGTTTATCAAACGCGCAACGCGCGTTAATGTATACACCTAGTTTTATTTAATATATTAACTAATTGATAATAAACGAGTCGAGCCGAAGCCGAGCTCGAGCTCGACCTCTTATATAAGTTAATCGAGCTCGAGCCTGGTCAAGCTCGGGCTCGGCTCGGCTCGTTTACACAATTGCACCCCTAGTTATGTCCATTGTGCTCACATTTTCTTTAACTGCATAGAAGTGGTCATTTCTATTATAATTATTTTTTGTGCCAAACATTTCCTTTATTGTCTTATATGCAATGAAAATGATATAACGTTTTGTTTTCATTTCAATTTATTTTATAAATATTAAGTTTTTTATAGAGTCATCTTGGTAGTGCAAATGGAGCCCAACAGTTGAATACTGCAGAGTTGATAAGCAATGGTTTGTAAATTATTAACAAGGCTGATGAATATATGTGTAGCTTCATTGTGTAAAGTTCAACAATTTGAAAAAGCAGAAGCTGTTATAATTGATGCTATAAGGTTAGATACATAATACAATGATTACCGTGTAGATCCAAGTGATGAAATGCATTTAAAATGACCCATAAACATAGAAACTTGAATCTGACCCATTTGACTAGAATGCATGACACAGGCTAGAACAATGATCATATGCGTGTTAAATGGCATCTTGAATGTGTATTTATGTGTAATATATGTTTAAGGCTTGTCTAGAATCATTTTTATGCTTTAATCATGCCTATATGTTAGAATCATTGACTCATATGCATGCTGCAAGCTTCAATATGACAGCAGAACACATCAGTCCACTTTGTATGTGCACCTCTATGTGATTATTGATTGAGCATACATGATTCTTGGCCTGAGATTTCTATTCATGAGTGCTTAACATGTGTATCAAGTTTCATGATTTTTGGATATTGTTTGAACCTTCAAAAGTTGCCTTGAATGACCTTGGTACAATATGTCCAGGTCTGGACATGGATGTCGTTCGCGAAGAATGGTTAGGCTACGCCGCGACATTTATTTTCAAATGATCGAAACTTGTTTGTTTGAAGGCAATGTAATGTCGATACAATATTTATGTCAACGTTAAACGTTGTCTCGGATTAGTTTGTAATTCGATAAATATGGATTATATAATGAAATGATGTTTTTGTTATTATTTTGCTAATTATTTTGCATATAATAAAATGGCTATAAATCCAGGAGGGTAAATTTGTAATTTTATAGGAATTTTTTTTAGATTAATAAATTATGACACGCAAAATGAACGTCATAAATTTCTGTCATAAAATGTGTCGTTAAAATGCTAATAAAAACTGTCATAAAAATGTGTCATTAAAAAGTGTCATAACGCGTGTCAATAAATGCTGTCATAAATGTGTGTCATAAACAGATGACACGCGAAAATATGTCATGTTAAATTTATGACACCGCTATCCTTGACATTCTTTTTCTTGTCACCAGACCCCTTTCTTGACGCGCATTGCGTGTCAAGAAAGGCCTTTTTTCTAGTAGTGTAGATCAGGTCTCAGACCATTAATATAGCATATGAACTTGTTACAAATGATATTCTAAAGTTTAGGGGCTGAACTGATTAATTACGCATTTCTAGGAACTCAATATTACCCGTTTGAACCGTTAGGAACCATAGAAGTCTTATAGGTCTAGCTTGTAATATAAATTGTTACTTGGCAGGTGTTTGAGTTTGTGTGTAGCCTCCCGGTATCAATTTGCTTATTAGGTGTTGTTCTCGCTTTCAGGTGAATTCATGATACCCTTTTTACTGTTTTAAAACATTTTGGGCTAATATGCATGTCTTGAAAGTGTATGTGGAACCTTGCTTGTTAGATTGGGATTTGCCTTGATTTATACTTGATTAGGTTTAATTCTTTACTATATATTTACATATATATATATATATAAACTATGTATGACGGTAACTTAGTATTATAAATTGAGCTATGATAGTTATATAGTGTGTATGCTCTGATTTATAGGTATGGTTTGAGTCTTAGTAGGCGATATGCGCTTATGTAGATTTATTGTAGTTTTGTGACAAATAGGCGGAATGCGCTTATTGTAGATTTAAAATAAAGTCTTATGTTAAGTAGGCGGATTGCGCTTATTCTAGACTTTACTTATTATTTGCTTAGGGATCAAATAGGCGGATTGCGCTTATTGTAACTCTAAGGTTAAAAGTAATTTGTTAACTTTTTATTTTGACAATTTACTTAATATTTAAGAACTTCATAAAACTTGATTTCACTCGTCTCGTATGACTTTGCGTGCATATTAGCTTGATTCCAGGTACTTGAAGAATAAAAAGTGATGCATTGGCTTGCTGCAGGACTACTCAAAGGCGATTGACAATTCGAAATAAAAGAGTCTACTTTATTTACTTGAAAACTATTTTTTCTAAACTTATTGTTTTGTTTTACAAATATGCTTTGACCCGTCATGGGGAATTTCATGTTTGGATAACTTAACTATTTACTTTCCGCTACGTGTTTTCTGATAATAAATAAGACTTCTTGCGTATTAATTTATGGTTTTAGCATTTGAATGCCAACTGTTCGACCCGTCGGTTTTAAGGGTCTTACACATGGGAAGTGGTTTATACATCTAAAGAAGATGGGGGTTTGGGAATTTCCAAGCTTTCAGATGTAAACGTGGCCCTTTTAACTAAATGGGCGCGGCGTTTCAACAAGGAAAAATAGTCTATGTGGCGTAAAATAGTTGTATCCATTCATGGTGGCAGAGGAATGTGGAGTTTTCTTCCTATTAAAAGAGCCTTCACAGGTTGCTGGAAGCCTATAGCTTCCTTTTCGGAGTCTTTTTCGGTCCAAGGCAAAAGTATCTTCCAATTTATTAGGGGCATTGTGGGGTCGGTGATCAGATTCGGTTTTGGTCTGACTTATGGATCGGTTCTATGGTAAGGCGTGCAACGTTAAAGATAGGATCCAATGGAGTAGTGAAGGCTGAAGCTTAATACGAGCTGGCATAGACAACCTGCTACTGTTGAAGAATTGTCGGAACTACAAGATGTCGTGGCTTTGCTGCTGTCTTTTAAATTAGAAGGTGAAAGCGACCAGTGGAGGTGGGAAGATGGGAGCAATGGAGGCTTCACAGTAGCAGGTGAAGCCTGCTACTGTTGAAGAATTGTCGGAACTGCAAGATGTCGCGGCTTTGCTGCTGTCTTTTAAATTAGAAAGTGAAAGTGACCAGTGGAGGTGGGAAGATGGGAGCAATGGAGGCTTCACAGTAGCAGGTGTCAATAAATTGATAAAAGAAGGAATGGATCAGCGAAAGGACCAAATGATGCGGTGGGAGGGGTGGGTTCTGATTTAAGTAAACTTGTGGGTTTGGAAGGCGGAGTTCTATCGGATTCCTAATCGAGCTGCTCTGAATAGGCGTCAGGTGAATATAGCTGATGATAATTGTCCGCTGTGTGAAGTTGACGTCGAAGATAGGGACCATATTTTCATCGGATGTGGCTTCTCCTATGGGTTTGGAGTGCAATATGTAGCTGGTGTAATTTAACTCCATTCTTTGCTTTTTGACTTCCATGATTTGCTACTGTTGTGCGAGGGTATACAAGTGGAGCAATGGAGAAAAAAGTTGATAAGGGGCATTGTCATGGTCACGATGTGGGTTATATGGAAGACGCGGAATACTAAGACTTTTCAACAAAAAAATCCTCAAGTTAGGGAGGTTGTGGCCGAGGTTAAATCTTTAGCGTTTCTTTGGTTAAAGAGTAGATCTAAATTTAAAATATCTTGTGGAATGAGTGGGTCAAATACCCTTTGTACATTTGTATTTAGTTTTTGGCCGCCCTCACTTTGAGGGCTTGTCGGGTGTTTAATGAAAGTTATAGTTAAAAAAAACATCGGGGTTAAAAATTAGTTTTTCATTTATTTATCCCTTTCCTTTAGAGGTGAGCAGAAAATAAAAAAAAAACAAACTGAAATAAAAAACGATTTAATCGAATTGAAAATAACTGAACTGCACAAAAAACGGAAAGAACGAACCGAAATTAGCGGTTCGATTTTGGTTTTGCATTTTATCAAAACCGAACCGAATAACCCAAAATTCATTTGTTAATATATCTTAGGAAAAATTACAAAGTTCGTCATTTAACTTTACATCGTTTTTAGAAGATACCCTTTAGCTTTAAAATTGATGATAATCATCCTTAGCAAATCAAAAACTTGCATCCACTATCTTTTAACACTAACTTTGTTACTTTTTAACGTTAAAAGGTCATGTGGACCCCACGTGAGGGCAAAACTGTCATTTACTATTATGTCTCTATCCTTTTAAGCAAAAAGAATTCTAAAAAATTATAATAACCTCTCATTCAACTCATTCACTCTCTCTAACCTCCGGTGCCCACCACCGATATAAACCACCATCCCTTTCTCACCACCACGACCTGCTACCATCATAGCCGACCACCACTAACTCGTGCTCTCTCTCTCTCTCTCTCTCTCTCTCTGTGTGTGTGTGTGTGTGTGTGTGTGTGTGTTTCTCCATATCTCATTCTCACCCTAGCCTCAATATCACCAATCACCAAGATCCGAACTTGCAGGTTTATGGATCCAAACAACGTTACCTTTTTGAATGACATCACTTGGCGGATGAGTCAATACACAATCAAAGTTAAGGTACTTAGACTTTGGAAGCGACCAAATCGAAAGATGCTGGGAGAAACTCTTTGTCTAGATATGGTTCTGATGGATGAACAGGTTAGTTTTTAACGTATTCATGGTTTCATTTATGTTGTTAACATATTATTGTTAATCAAAATTCTGATTTACTTTATTTTGTTTCATTTTAATTTTTAAACAGGGCTCCAAAATGCAAGCTATTGTGTGGAGTAGATGTATGAAGAAACATGAAATTTTTTTACGTGAAAATGAAGCTTACTATATATATAACTCCCAATTAGCTGGAAACAAATCTACTAAACATTTTGATAAAAACGACATTCTTTCGTTTACTTTTGAAACAAGCATTACGAAATGTAGCAGGTTTGAAGGAAGTCAGTATGGTTTTAATTTTTCTTCTTTTGAGTCAATTAAGAGTGATAACCTGTCTCAGGAACAAAGAATTGGTTTGTTTAATCACACTTAATATTTTGTATTACTCTTTAACTTTTCTGATAATGTATTTGTATAAATTAATAATTTTTTTTTAAGATTTCATTGGCTATGTTGAAGAATGGACTCCACCAGAACCGACCGAAACAAAAGCCGGTTTGAATAACATCGCTTACATTGTTTGATCGAGAAGCGAAAAAATTGTTGGGCATGTCAGCAATGCAGCTGCTAGAAATCTCCAAACAGGTAATTTATTTTTTTCTGCCTTAAACAATATATTTTATTATACTTCATGTTACTTATGTCATTTTTATCTAGGTTTATGTTGAAGACAAAAAAACTCTTGCTGAGTTTGATGCATTTGAAGAGAAAAAGTTTGCTTTCAAGATTAAAATTGGACAATTCAACATTGATAAGCATCTTGATGGTTATGGTATACGCAAACTTACAAATGATTCTTCAATAGTTGCTTCTCTTGAAGAAAGGTTCCCTGATATTCAGGTTATTATCATCATTGAAATATTCCTTTATTATTACTCTTAAGAATCATTATTACATGTTTATTATTGTTCTTATTAATGTTATTTGTTGATAGTATAAACGTTTCCTTTGAAGTATTACATGTTTATTTTTTTTCCAGCTTGATCAACCTGTTTTTGAAAACATCGACATAGGTGAATCTTCAACACAGAATGCATTGTCTTTGAAGGTTGTTCTTTGACTTATTTAATCATATATTCAAATTAAGTTTTTAATGTAGTTTATTCTAACAATTTTGACATTTCATTTAATATTGTAGGATTCTGTTGGAGATAACACTACTCCAGAGTCATCTTCTAGAGTTAGTGTTATACGTGATGATGAGGAAGTGAAGCGTAGCCTGGACAAAGTGTATGAGCTTGACGATGATGCAAGTGAATCTACAACTAAAGTTCCCAAGAAATCACCTAAGATCCCCCTTTTGGTTCCTAAGCTTGAGAAATAGGAACAATGAACAATTTCTTTAAACATTTGTCTATTTTCAGGATTTTTATTTAATGTTTGTGACAATTTCGTTTCGTTTATGCTTGTTTTTTTTTTTTTTTTTTTTTTTTTTTTTTTTTTTTTTTTACAAATTTCATCTACATAAGTTGTGTGTTTGCATTTTATGTTTGTTTTTTGTTACTTTGTTAAAATTTTTAATGATGCAATAAATTTTTATGATGTAACATTATTATTAGAAATTTTTTATGACAACATTTTTTAATAAAGTCAATAATATTAATAACACAATTTTGAAAAAATTATAATTAAATTAAAATTATAACTTTATAATTTACAAAATATTAATAAAACCAAATTAAGTGATTACCATAAAATAAGCAAGTTGTTATAATTAGTATCAATTATACATATTTATACTAATTATAATAAAAAATTTGAAATTTAAAAATTTCGAATTACATAAAATTCTAAAATTTTGAATTCGATTTAGTATAAATTTATAAAATTAAAATTTTATTATGTCTAAAATTTTAAATACTATCAAATTTTGAAATTAAATTTATTAGTATTCCTTAAAATAATCAAGTTGCTATAATTAGGTTCAATTAAACATATTTATACTAATTTATACTAATTACAATAAAAATTTTGGAATTTTAAATTTTAGAATTACCAAAAATTCGAAAATTTTAAACTCGCAAAATTTGAAATTCAAATTTTTAGTAATCCTTAATAATGGTAATTCATTAAACATATTAATTATCAGTTTTAATTATACATTTAATGAAATGCTCTATAAAAACCACAAGGCTCTCAACAAAAATTACATACAAAAATTACCTCCTGTTTTAAAACTTTGATCAAACAAAGTTTCACAACAATCAAACCTTCAACATAATTCTACTTTGCTGTTTTATGTTCGCTCGGTTGTTCGTTTGTACAACCTGAATGTATGTCAATCTTTTCTTACGTTAGTGCATTTTTATAACTTAATAATTGAACATCATGATTATTTGTGTTGATTTATATTGTGTTAAATTGTTATGAAACATTTTATATAGACATTACCTCCTTTTAACAGAATTGGGACGTAAAAGGCTTTCTAACACTTAAAATGGTAATTTTTTGCTTATATCTATCTATATAATAAATGAAAACACTAGGGTTGAATCCTAGATTTTTTGAGGGTCTTCAAGGATCCAAATCCTAAATGGGGCTCCATGAAAAAGTATTATATAAACCTTTTTTTTTTTTTTGTCAACATCCATTTGTATGTTACAACATCTTCCTCCTTCCTATCCTAATAATTCCTTTCTCATTCCTCATTCCTCTCTCATTCTTCTTTTTGCAAGGTATGTTGTTCATCAATCTTACATCAATCTCGAAATGTTTTTGATAATTTTTCTGCATTTTGATTAGTTTGATACATAATGCTTGCAATCATCTTACATAAAAAGATAAACATAATCGGTTTCTATCATTATTTTTCTACAAAGATAAATCACAATCGTATAGCTATCAACCTTCTACAAAATATTTAACTACAAAACACGTTTTCTTATTAAAATAACTATCTAATCTGTTTTCGATTATGTTTCTGATTTGTATGATATCCATACATAGCGGTTTACTAACATATTAAAGCAAACAGAAATACAATCGTTTTATTTCGGATTTATTTGTAATGATCAGAATCTTTTTTTTATTAACACCATTTGATAATCTGTTTAGGATCAAGTCTCTGCTTTGGATGAAATCGACACACAAGTAATTCTGATCAGGTTTAATCATTGATGATATGATTGTGGTTTTAATAACAGATTGCAATTGAAATCAGTTTCGAGTATGTGTGAATATAAAAAAAGATTATAAAAAAACAAAATACAGGATTTCATACAAAAAAAAAATTGAAATCAGTTTCGAGTATTAGTGACTTTATGGATACTTTAACAAACGTTTGTTTTGCAGACGAAGAACAGGATTTCATTAGGACAAATAACTTCATTATGGCTTATCACAAGGGTGACAAATTCTTCAAGGTTATTCATGACCCTTCCGCACGAGTTTTGGTATGACGTTTCTAATTTTTTTTAAGTAAAAAAAGCTTATTCGTTATTATAATGTTGTTTTTTACGTGTTTGTCCAGACATTGCCGAAATCCATGAACAGGTTTTTGTTATCTAAAAACTTACGAAACAACAACATTAAAGTTTTGACATACCACGTAGGCTTTTTGTTACCAAGATTGACACACAAGAAGTTATTGATTTGTCACAAATGAATTAATCCGTGTTCAATGTATTTTGTCATTCATTCCATTAAACACATTTTCAATACACTCGTCAGTTTAATGTTACTTCTTTATTTATTATGATTTCCTTTTATACTTATTTTAAATAAATTTTACTGCTTATTAAATAGAATTTGACCTTTGACTATGCTATAAATTTTCAAACTTCGTATTAATTGGAATTTAAATGTGTAATTATGCACGTTGACTAAGATTTAATTATGGTCAACATGTCTAAATGAGTACGAAAATGTGTGAGTCAATAATCATTAAAATCATTACTATATTCCATTATTATATACAATAACATTTAAATTTTTACCGAATATTTAGTATGTTGTAATTGTAAGAATGTGTATACGTTAATCAGTGGTGGCAAGACGCAATTATTTAGAATACATAATGTATATGAATTTACTCACAGCATTCATAAGGAATTGCTACATGTTAAGGCGAAATTTATGGTTTCCTTCTACAGTAACAAATTGACTTTGAATACGAATTTACTGGTCCAATTTTCAAGCATGTTAAGGCGAAATTGATGGTCTCCTTCTACTCCATTGTTGAATGTATAAGGAAAGTAATATGTTTACTGATCTTGACTTTGAATACGAATTTACAAAATTGTAAATATACATTAAGATAAATAGTTATATTCACTCACATTATTCATAAGGTATTTATACATGTTCAGACGAATTTTTTGGTATCCTGATTCAATAACATATTCACTTTAAATACGAATTTACTCATAAAAATCATAATGTTATTGTCAAGATCTTTGCTGCTATACACTACAGTTATCATGTATGTCAAGCATTCAAACAATAACACACTAACCTTTTGCAGTTTCGAATCTGTAGCATAATGATATATGTAAAGCATATAATAACATATGAAGAACATTTAGTTAAATAACATTGAATAGATCAAAAAAAAATCACAACTAGGTATAATGCTTGACATGCGGCATTTATGGTTTCAATGCTTGACTTTGACTAAATTCAATCAATACATAATGTTATAACAATAATAACAATGCTAATTCGGATGCTAATTACCCTCCACTCTTTCATCCATTTCTTATTATTGAACTGATTGAATACCTATATAATGCTTGACATAACATATAAAAAAACATTTAGTTAAATAACATTGAATAGATCAAAACAAATCACAACTAACTATAATGCTTGACATGCGGCAGTTATGGTTTGAATGCTTGACTTTGACTAAATTCAATCAATACATAAAGTTATAACAATAATAACAATCCTAATTCGGATGCTAATTACCCTCTACTCTTTCATCCATTTTTTATTATTGAATTGATTGAATTCCTATATGAATACCTATATAATGCTTGACATACGCCAGTTAATCAAGAAATGCTTGACGTTGACTAAATTCAATCAATACATAATGTTATAACAATAATAACAATGCTAATTCGAATGCTAATTAACCGGCCACTATTTCATCCATTTCTTATTATTGAATTGATTGAATAACTATATAAACAAGTCAAACCAATTCACATACGATTGTAATAAGACACGTTGAATGCACTTTGAGTAATCGCAAAGATATATTATTAGGTTAATTTCTGTTTCTCATCTTTAAATACATAAACATTATTTATTTTGATTTTGATTTGTTGTGTTATTGAAGTCATCTATTGGTTTTTACATCATTTTTTTCCAGTTAACAAGATCAATGGCTGCTGTAGATGCAAATGAGTTTACAATGGTTTACCAAATTCATGTAAACCGAAATGGTGTGGCGTTAAAGCTAAAGATTATTCGGGTTTGGCGTCTACCCGATCGTCGCAATCCTAATGATGTGTACTCAATTGAAATGATCCTATGTGATGAAAATGTAAAACTCAACAACACGTTTTTTTTTATATCCTATTATTTTTAAATTTCATAACCTTTTTTTTTAGTTGTGATGTTTTTAATTTTAATGTATATGAATTTTCTTATTTTCGTACGTTAAAACACATCAATTACGTAGATACATATTTATAGTGTTTTCTTATTTTTTTTTTTATAATGAACAGGGTGACAGGATTCAAGCGAATGTATTTAAGCGGTTGTTTTTTAGATTTGAGAGGTTTCTGACTGAAAATTCTTCTCTTATTATAAGAAATCCAGGAGTTGGAGTCAATTCCTCTAAATACAAGTATGCTCCAAACCCAAACAAACTCTACTTGAATATGAATACTCAAGTTTCCGAATATGATGGTTTCCAAGGTCCAGATTTTGGTTTCTCTTTTGTGCCCTTTCAAAGAATTCTGGATAGGGAGGTTGATGAATATGTTACAATAGGTATATTTCGTTCTAATAGTCTTTTTTTCATCACAACCAAACCATAATAATAGTTTTATAAGTTATGTTTCATTAATGTTTATTTTATACTTGATCTTAGATGTTATAGGACATGTTAACAAGTTCTTCAGCAATGATGATAAAGATAAAAAGGTTGTCGCTGATAAAAAGAGGTTAACAATGAAAATTCAAGATATCGAGTATGTATTCTTTATTTATTTATTTTTTTGTTTGCATTTTATATACAAAAAAAATTACGTAGCTTTATAAATTGTTTATTTATTTTTTACTAAAATAATTTGTACTTTTTTGAAGGAGCTTGCGCATCTATTTAACGTTGTGGGATAGTTATGCCATGGAGATGTCTAAATATGTTGCAACTCATCAAACAGAGAAAGAATTTATAATAATAATGCAGTTTGGCCGTTTGAACTTTTATAATGGTTGTATAATGTTAATAAATATATATAGTTATATTTATATTTATATTTATAGCTACATTATATTTTGCATTATAAATTAAGTTCTAACTTCTAAATTTTCTTATTATTAAATATTTCAAATTTTTTTCCTAATGTTTTTTTATATAGGAAAACCGTATGTTTCTAACTCTTTTGGAGATCGAGTTAGTCGACTGTTCATCAATGGAGATATTGAAGATATAAACCTGTACAAAAAAGGGTATGTACTATTACGTTTTTCAATACGAATTACAAAACCTTTATAAAAAGTATTAATAAATATGTAATGTGTAAATTAAATTATTTTTATCAGGTTGGGTAAGAAAATCGCTGATAATCCTTCCTCTTCTCATCGACCATATGGAACTTCTATGTTCTGTTCTGATGAAGATGAATTTGTCCATAACACTCCTTTTAGTAACATTGGCGACATTTGTGAGATTCAAGAGGTAAGTATAATGTTGATACTTAAATACGATATTTATAATTAAATATAAAAAATTGTAATGAGGTTAAAATTTTAATTTTTATTTAATATTAATATCCATTGTATACCATATACTATCTTATTTCGGTAACAAATTATAATATTCATACAGGAGCAGGCTCTGGTATTATTGGGTACTATTAAAGACCTGTTTACCGAAATTGGCTGGTACTACATGGGATGCCCCAAATGCACCAGAAAATGTAGTATTGATTATATAATCAAACAGGTTGGTGAAGGAAGTTCAGATTTTGAGGAAGAAAAGGTTTACGAGTGTTTGAATGTTAGTTGTAGTGCCAAACAAGTTGAGCCTACACCAAGGTCGGATATATTTGTAACATCAATTTTAATATACACAAATATAGTTTGATTTCAACCCAACTTAGTTATAAATTTTTGTTTTTTTTTAATTTTTTTTCTAGGTTTAAAATTCAGGTTCGTGTGCAAGACGTTAATGGTGTTGTATCTCTTACGTTGTTTCATCGTGACGTTGCACAACTTATTAGTAAAAGTGCTTCTGAATTGCTTGATTTGAATACGGTATTCCATATTTTTAACTAAATTTTAAATACAAAATTATTTTTAATAATTCCTTAATTATAGTTTTGTAATATTTATGTATTTGGTTATTCCTTTTAAATTGGTTGGTGATACAGTTGAATATCCTGAAGAGATTAAGACTTTGTTAGACAGAGAGTTTGCTTTTAAGATCTTTGTCTCTGGGTTCAGTTTAAACAACAAATATGATGTTTATGGTGTAACTAAGATAAGTGATGATCCAACAATTATCTCGCATCTTAAGAAAAAGTTGTACGTAGGACAGGTACATATTCGAATTCCATTTCATATAACTTAGCAAATTTTATTTACGTAAGACTTTATTACATTTCTAATTTTTTGCATTTTTTTTTTAAAAACAGCCTGCTGAATCAGAATCACTTCACACGTCTCTCCTGGCAATGTCGTCCTATGTTATTTCTGTTTCCAAGGTACCATTTTCACAAACACTTAATTTCATATTAATACATTTTACTCATTTTTTCTTTCATACACAATCACTGATGAATTTGCAACATATGTTTGTAACTATTTTTTCTTTAGGAATCAGACACAGGCGATAATGATACGCCAATTTCCATTGCTGATAACTTTGTTGATAAGAAAGTTTATGCTGAAGGAGAACAATGTTCTATCAGTTCCAAGTATCAAATGGTTAAGCGTAAACTGATTGACGCGATTTCTGATGATGAAAGCACACCAATTCCTTCAACTAAGATTGGAAGTGGTGGTAGTATGGAGTAACTTAAAATTCCGTTGAGCCTCCCGTCTTCCTAAACCCAAAATGAAGAGGATTTGTTTGCTATGCTTATGGTCAACCAGTTTCATTGCTTTATGTTTTGTTTTTTTTTTTTTTTAATAATTTTGAACAATTTCTACTTTGTTATTTTCTCTTTATACCATGATATGGTTTACTGTTTTTATTAAGTTTCATAACGATGATAATATTTAATAAATGCGTTTGCTTGATTGATAAGTATGTTTTCATCCATTTGATATTATGTTTAGTATATATAGATACAACTAGATTGATGGATGTAGTCATCAAACATAATAGTGAGTTTTAATTTTGTATGATTAGTATCTAATTATAACAAAAAGATTGTAACATAAATGTTGTATATCATTTTAATTTTGTTACCGAAATATGTTGTTATAATACAAGCAACCATGGATCGGCCCACTAACTTACCAACACCAGTCCATATAAATTACATAGCATACATATTAGATTACTTATTGGGTTGAATGTTTTTATTAGACAAAGGCCCGATTATTTAATCTTACATTCTGATTCAGCCCAACATCTTCATTATATACATACCCGATACCCCACATTGTTTCACTTTTTCAGATTTCTAGGCTCTTCCAAAAAGCTACTTTACCAAAATGTAAGTAACCGTTCATCTTCTTCACTATTATGAAATTTCGATACTATCAAACACTTTCAGACATCATGTTAATAATCGTGTATCTGTTAGGAATCGATGTATTTGTTATTATCACTATGATTTTTTGATGATGCATGTGCTATTATTTCTCTCATTAACAGTATTAATCGTGTATCTTGATATGTAATGTCACTTATATGTATTGAGTAACAATCATTGTTTGATCTTTAATGTTAAGTAGATAAACAATCAGTGTTAAATATAGATGAATATCATTAACAAATCTGGAGAATTAGTGGTGTGATAATTTATTATTAATCATGTTTGATTGTTTTGATCAATGTTTTATTTTCAAATTATTGTTCTTGCATGTATGTAAATAATTGTTTGTATTACTATGTTAATTTCGAAATATGTATAATATGGTTATTAATTGTTTTTTAGTAACCTACTAATCAGTTGATGAATTATATAAATATACATATCGAAACTGATTTTGTGACACCCGGCATATTTGACTTAACATATTTAAACTTATAAGTCTACCTTAGCGGGAAACAGTCTAATTACGTACTTAACTGGGTTAGTTGAGTCGGGGTTTTCTTACGTATTGTCCAGAGTTCAATGATCTGAGGGATCATTGGTGTCTTTTACATATACACGCGTCTTGAGTCCCGTTATTGGTGAATTACATAAGCTAAATTAAGTGTTAGGTGTAGAATGATTCTTATATGGTGGATTATATACAAATATGTGTTTAAATGATGTTTAGATGATTGTCCATGCTTAATTATGGGAAACATAGATTAGGGTTACATGTTCATGCGTAAAGGTGCGTTAAAATGTGCTAAACACGACAAACTGGAAATATGAAAATGACACCTCTCTGGTTCGACCGTTCGAAGGGTCGAACCTGGCCCCCAGTTTTCTAAAAAGGTCTCCTTCGACCGTATAAGGCTACTTTCGACCCATATGAAGGGTCGAACCTGGCTAACTGTTTTGAAAAGGTTCCTTCGACCACTTAACTTCCACGTTCGCCCATACGAAGGGGTCGAACCTGGACATAGTATAAATACCATCCTTAGTCATTTTTCATCATTTCACAAACCCTAAACGCCTCTAAACACTCTCTCTCGACTATTATCATTGGGGAAGGAGTTTTTGAGCTTGTTTTTCATAATCCAACTCTCTAAATCATTACGAGTGAAGATCTAAGGTGTGTTCTTCATTCTAAATCCTTTTTAAACAATTTTGATTTGTTTTTATTAAACCCCAAGAGTCCAGATCTGATATAAACATGTTCTAATGGATAAAAACCTTCCTAATGTCTTTCTAAACAAAACCTATTCATAAACAATGAGTTTTCATACAAACTAACATGTGTTAATGGTGTTTTATGTGATGTTATGTATTGTTTGATGATTGACTGTTGTATAGATGTTATAACAATGATCTAGGACTGCTATTGATGATGTTTTATGATTGAGATAGGTTACAATTGATTATTGATGATGTTTTATCCATTTTGGGGGTTTTGGGTTAAATCTAGGGCTTGTTCATGATGATAGTGATAGGGATATGATTGAGGGGTTTATTGTTCATGGTAATCTGAGTATATTAAGTTGATTATTGATTGATTTCATAAAGTTTCCTAATTGGGTAAAGATTGCATGCATGATGATGTGACATCTCCATAATTTACTATTTTGGGAAACTTGTAAAACGACTAGATTTTGGTGTAAAATCGGTAGGGTTTTGTAGGGATAAGTTATCCATGATTGACTGCTGTGTTTGATGATGTTTCGAGTCGTTTTGAATGTGTTTGAAGCGTTTTTAGGGAAAATTGCACAACAGGGGCGAACCTGGCCTCCTTCGACCGGTCGATGGTGCGAAGGAGGGACTCTAGGGTCGAACCTGGTTATCAAATGGTCGAACGTATTACAAATGGGCGAAGGAGGGAGAAAAGGGGTGAAGGTAGCCACATTCGACCGTTTAAAGTCTCCTTCGACCATTTACAGTTACCTTCGACCCTACGTTAACTAAAATGAGATTTTTGATACAAACTAAGTGTTTTATGCTCGAAACTTGTGTGTAATCTATGTGTACTTGATTTACTTGTGTAATGGGTCACCAACGGGATGTCGGGTCAGTTTCACGTGTTGGTTACACTGTCAAACACGTTTTCAAACTTACTTAATCATGATCTGGACAATCGGGGACTGAATAGCCTTGGGGTTATTAGTCACAATTCTTATACAACCTTTATTGATAGATCACCGGTACTTGGGATCATCAAGACTTGTCTAAATTCTTGTTTTGGGAACGCAAACTAAGGTGAGTGTCACAGCCCCATTCTTTACTGTTTTTGGAACATTCTGGGGGAGAGACATGCGGTAAAACTTTCTAAACTTTTAAACCAACATATTACATGATACCTCATGGATACTTAGTGACTTATACTTTCATCATTAAAGTCCTCTCATATCTTAGTGAACCATCAATATGTGGGTACATAGCGGGGAAGGTGTGAATAGATCTATTGGGCTTGACTAGCCCCACTCGGGCCGACTGGAGGTCGGTGGCGGGTGCATATTTGTCCTATATCTTACGGCACCGGGTGATGAACCGGTGACGGGTTTGAGGCATTCTTATCTTGTCAGCAGTGGTTCACGACACTATAGTATCATGTAACGATGTCTAGCTAGCATCAGGTATAGATGTATGGGTTGTTGGGTTTGGCTTAATTATGATAAACTTTTGCAAACTATATCTCTGTGACTCACCGGCACTTTAAGTGTTGTCTAACTTCGCATGTTTTCTCAGGTCGCTAAGGTAGCAGGGAGTCTTAGGCGCACTGGAGTCGCACCGCGTCTAGTCTTGCATACATAAGCAAACCGGGTTGTGTTTGCATTCACATTTTGACATTTGTTTTGTAAACATTAAATTTTGCTTCCGCTGTCGTTTTACACTTTACTTATAAACTGCGTGGTTGGTATTTCTACGTAACTTTTATTGCATATAGATGTCGTTTATTGTGACCGTTGACTTGGATCCTGGTATGTCATGCGCCTCGCGGTACAACCCCGCAAGTGGAATTTGAGGGTGTGACAGATTTATAGTATTGTTTTCGTTTGCCATGAACATATACCGCGTCTACTCCGGTGGGTACCAATCTACTGATTAGTTGCTCGATAAATCATTCCGGATATGTTATCAGTTTTTTTCAGTAGCATGTCAGTTTGTTGGTTAATGTTTGATGATTTTTCGAAAATAATCCATATTCAATCATATGATGTTAGCTCTGTTTTTTGTATTTTGTTGTTTAGTCTTATTCGATTTTCTACAAATTGCCATAATAGACATGCGTTTTTATTTAGATTTGTTTGTTTTCAATACATGTGTAGGTGTATACATACTTATGCTTTTAACCTTATTTCTCACCTTCAAATGAATGCAGCCTTTTGCCATCCTGCCGCTTAAGTAGCAAAAAATGGTAAAACACTTAGATTTTTCTTTATTTTTATATCTATTTTTTTGTAAAAATACAATTTACGCTTAACTTTATAATTGTTTAGGCTAACCAACAGCCTGTTGAAGTGATTGAAGTTTCAAGTGACTCGTCTGACTTTAGCGATTGGGATGAAAGCGATTCAGATAGTGGGATGCACAATTTGGGTTTATGTAATTGGGAAGCTGCTCCTGAGCGTGATTCCATTGTTACAAAAGTCACAAACAAATTTGTGAGTATTTATTTAGTCATTACTAAATTTTAATCTCTAAGTATTTTTGTTAACAATTGTGATCTTTTAATTAACTTATTACACGCAAATCTTTATGTATTTTGTCGCAGCGCTTTCCAGTCGCTTTTGCAAGGCACCATCACTTTGAAAAGAAAGCCACCGTTTTTGTCCAGTTTGAAAATGGACCGTGTATGATTAGAAGAGTGCTGGTTGAAGGAAGCGGGAGTAAGGTAAGGTATTCGTTGAACAAATGGAAGTCAAGAATGAAAAGGCTTGGGTTAAGGAATGGTCGTCGTTATAAGCTTACGTTTTACAAGGGCATTTTGGTTTTCTCCATGCCTTAGCTAAAGGCATTGTAGGTTCAATGTTTTTGGTTTCGTCATTTGTTGTTGAAAATGACGATATCGTAGTAGAAATGAAATATAACATGACGTTTATGTACGTTTAGTGGTCCCAAATTTTGGTTGTTTATTACTGTGGGTACCCGTTTTGTACTAGCAACTTACTTATTATGAATGACCTTCATGTTTAGGTGTTAACTTTTATCCGAATATTAATGAATGAATCGGTTTGTAGTATGTATGTCGTTTTAATTTTGCATCAAGTTATGTATTCATATAAACAATAGATGTTGCTATAAGTTTTGACCTCTTTCAAATTTGTATACACTTATTAGAAACAATCCATTTAATATACTAATACAACCGCTCCGTGGTTCTGCGTTTTGGTACACCGATCATTCTGGTGTTATAACCCTTTACTAAAATTCGTAGTAAATAATTTAATTAGACAAATAACATAAAAATACAAGTTTATATTTGGTAACTATTAATATTTGGCATAAACTAATTTTAGAATTGACTATACAAAAAATTCGTTTGACTTTGATAACTAAAATTGTGTACAATTATACATAAATAAATTTCCAGTATATTTGGTAAATTAAAAAGGAGATTATATGTTTTAAAAATTTACGGTAATTTATGTTCATAAACAATTGAACATATATATTGTTATTAATAAACTTTACAAAAATATTTCTATTCATCTATATATAATAGTTATGTAACCATGAATATGTAATTCATTTAAAAGCTTTTTCACTTTTGAAAACCAGGTTTCAAAACTTTGTTTTGTTATCTAATTTATTTACGTTTTGTGTTTATGTATACTATTTTTTTTTTCATTTTTTTAGTTGTCATGGATAATAGAACCGTTCAAATGGTAGCCAACGGTGCAGTCTTGCATGAAATCGTTTACTGTTATCTATGCGATCTAAATTATATTGACCATGCTCAATACATTCAACATTGCAATGGCAAAAAACATCGGGCAAAGGTATTACATTTACGTCATTCGTATAATATATTGCGCATTCCTTTTGTCAAGATATTTTAATATACGTAGTTTTTTTTTTTGACATTCAAGAATGGTATGTATTAATGGCTATTTTTGTAGATTGGGCATGCGTATGGTCAAGATTTGTTCTACTGTGGAGTTTGCAACATCCAATGTACCAGCATGGATAACTTGAATGGCCATCTTGCAGGAAAGAAACACATTAAGGCGATAAAGGCCCAAGGTTTTTTTAATGTTATGGAATAAGATATTCTTATGTCTCGTAATGTCGCATCTTTTAATTTTAGTATCTTAATTGTTTTCAATAACAAATACTAATTACCGTTTTTCAGTTTATGCATCTATGTTTCTATATTCCCTAATGTTATTTACTATATTAATTTTGAAGCATTCATATTTTATTCCGTCGTTTACATACTTAGATGTCCGATGTTTGACACTATGTAAAATATATCTACATCTTATGATTTGTTGATAACCAAGACATGGTTTTATACCAAAAGTTTAATAGATATGCCAATTAAAAGTAACCAGTTTATATAAAACTTCGACCCAATTAGAATAAATTCCATAATTTGAGTTTGTATTGAAGAAAAAACGTGTAATACATATGACTACTTTTCGCTTTTGTTTCTTCAATCAGATGTAACCTCATTAAAATACGATTCTTTGTGTACCTCAGACACAGCTTCAGGTACATACATCGATAACTTTACTCTATGTAATGAATGATATTGTTAATACCAATCTATTATTGTTTCAATTATACATTGTTAGTTAATAACTGAACAGTTGTATTCTAAATTATCATATGTAACTGCACTTAGTGCATAAACTTGCTGAAGTTTATGTATGTTCTTATCCCGGCACTTTTTTCTCGCCAATCTTTATTACCTATACAGTTTTCATAAATAATTTGTCATAATTGTGTATACGTTAAACTAAATCTGTAAACTGTTAATTTATAAATGAAGAAATAGATACTGAGTAGAGTGCCTTGCAAAACACTCGTGACAAACATACATCGTGTGAAAGGTTGCAGGACAGATTCTGCATAAACAACAGATATAGCAGATTTATCAAACTGTTCAATTATGTGACGATTATTATAAACAATTTTTTTGCGAAATATATTTGAATAAGCTTGCAATACAAACATACGTTATGTATATACAACTTCAATAATAAAGTATTATTTTAAACTTTTTTTTTGTGCTTTGAACAGTGCGTTGCCATTTGTCAATAAAACAAGTTATGTACTAATTACAATTACATTAAAAATAAAAATATGATAAAAAGTCATTTACAAAAACACAATGTATTCATACCTTTTGTTATTTTTTGTTAAAGTTTATACTTTGGTTGAGTACTGATCATAATAGGTAATCGGTTTTCATTACTAACGTTACTTATAGGTTACAAAAAATATCCACTTTGACATGAAAACCATAGTTATATATTAGTTTTAATTTTAATACCCATTTCATATCAACGCAACATTGAAACATGACGTTTATATAAGAAAAAAAATATCAGGCTAACCGTTATTCTTAACACTTTACGTTGTAGCCACTAAACTTGAATAATACAACTCTTAGTTTAATAATTTTTTTTTTATTTACTATGGTTTGCACCGTGGGTCCCCACGGGTCTCAAACCTAGTATACAATATATTCCTTTTTATAATACTTGTGTTTTGTCATTTAACTTATGGTTTTTTTTAAGGTCATGACAAAGGAACACCGTTATCTAACATCTCTAACGGTAAACGAAGTTCATATATTTTACATCTTTATTTATATGCTAATGGTATTATGCAAGTAATTTATTTTTCTTCACAGTTCTCTCGAATGAAGAAAAAATTAAGAATGCGGTCGAGTGTCGCAAATTTAGAAAATTACAACTAGATGCCAAGAGATGCAAGGTCAATAATCCTACAAATGATGGAATACAAAATGTACCACCAAGTGGAGTATTTAACCGCGACTCCATTGAATCTTCACACCATTATATTCATCAAAGATCCATCGTCCAAACTATTTTCAATGTGTCTACACCCATTATGGTCGCTGGCTCTAACCCTGAATCCTGCAAAGTATCATCCTCGCAAGACAAGTGTAAAGAATCATTCTGTCAGTTAAATCATGCACAGAATCAGATGAGTAAGGACAAACAGTTTCAGCAACGGGCCTAATGGAATCAGGTAATGTGAATGTTACCATCTCGTCTGGGTCATCATTTGTGAAATAAACCTGCTGAACTGGAGGTGGGACTTCAACGTCCATTATGGTCTTCAGTTCATCCACCTGAGCCTCTAGCCTCTTAAGTGCCGCATCTTGTTCCCTCAAATAGTCGGTGCGCTTGGATAGCAAAGAATCCATATCCTCGAGCATGAGCTGTTGATTAGCCAGGAAGGCGGCAAAATCGGGTCTAGTGTGAGACGAGACATCTCGATAATCAGGATGTGGATACAAATGTTGGCTAGGTGGATACTTTGACGAGCTGCCACCATGCATTTCCTCATACATCTCATCTTGTAGACGATCAGGCCGACTTTTTATTCTATCTAGTGACTCAGATGTTGCAGGGTTAAACCACCGGTTTGACTGTGGGTATGAAGGCTGGTATGACTGATATGGTTGCGGCTGCAAATACGTGTTAGAATAATAATCCGTGGAATACCCCGATGAATATGAATGAGGGCATCTTATGGTAAAATGGGGTCCTCCGCAGATCTCGCACATGATAAAAAAAATTATATATTACGAATAAAAAATAATAATAAGAGGAAAAATAAAATAAAAACAAAAATTATTCACAAAATAGTAGACCAGAAACGGATCGGATAATTCTCAAGAGTGTCAATTGCGTCCCTGGCAACGGCGCCAAAAACTTGATGTGTGTAAATGTATATATATAAAAATAACACAAGCTTTAATTAAAACGACTCACCTAAAAACTACACACGCACGGCAAGTGTACCGGTCGCAAAGTAGTAAACAGATAAGACCGAGTATCGAACCCAAAGACGCGAATGCAACTCTAGATCACAACCTCTACCGAATACTAGCCTAAATAAATAGATACTTATATGGGGGGTTAAACTAATAATTACAAACTTAATTAAACTAAATAGATTAAACTTAACTTATGGACAACTAATAGGAACTTAAGGAACTGAAGAAATCAGGTAGGAAGAAAGCTGGTAACCTGGGTAGAATCCCTAGACTCTGGTTATAAAAGCTGACCTATGTAATCCTGTTGGAGACCCTATTCTCATCTAATAAACCTCCTGTCAAGGATAGTCGACTAGACTCAAGGCGGGACAAGTATTGAGAAGCTAAAATGAAAGTGGATTGCCCCAGCGAAACCAAATCCCACAGTAATCCTTTAATCAACCACTCTTGGATCGAAAACTCCCAAACTGTGAAGCAGACTTAACTAGTACGAATGAAATCCTAGGAAAACTCTAAACACGAATAAGTAACCGGTCTCGCCCCAACGATAACCAAACTACCAAACAATGCCTAGTTAGTCAACCTAGCAATCCTGAATTATATTCCTAACCTTTGGGAAGGGATTGCACACCTTAGCTAATTGATTTTAAAAACCTGTTAAACTTGCGCTATTCCTAACTGCAAGAACTGGCTCGACAACAAAAGTTAATCAAACTAGAATGATTTCTAGATCTAGGGGATATTCCTATATGCCTAGAACATCAACACCAACAAACAAGTAATCAAATCATAAAGCGCCAGCACACAAATATTCAAAATCAAACATAAAAACTAAATCATGTAACCCAACACATCCAAAACGAAAAACATAAGTCTTTAATTAAAAACCAAAGTCTAGTTCATCATCCCAAGTTACCAATAAAAAGGTTTAGCTCATAATCTTTAGAAACATCATCACAAAATAAATAAAAATAGTGTTGATCATGTCTAAAAAAATATAAATGAAAACTAAACCAAACCCGGTGTTCCTTGAATATTAATCTTTAACGTGCCCGGGACCTTCTTCCCTTCAAAGTAACCTCTGTTTGATCACAGCCCTTCTTCGATTCAATGTTTTTTTCTTTCTCTGCGGCTGTTGCTTCCTTCGGTGTATTGAAAAGTTGTTGTTCGAATATTATTAATAATCCTCCCCTCAAAGTTGTTCTCCACGAGATAATATATATCCTCATTAATGTGAACCCTACAAATCTTCTTGGGCTTTGGGGTCGTGACAAGGCCTCGTGCCTTTTTTTTTCTTTTTTTATATTATTATTATTATTATTATTATTATAAATAGCATTCTAGCTCCATGCTCTTGACTCAGGTGTTCTTGACTTGACCAAAGTTAGTCGTTCACGCTCCAACGTCCACACGAACACCTACCAAATAAAAATACAATAGATAAATACTAAAAAGGACCTAAAACTAATAAAAATCTATAAAAACCTAAACTAAATAAAATAGACCGGTACAAGCCTAAAACTAATAAAAACACTATCTAAACGACTCGAAAACTATACAAACTTTACACTGGAAATAAATGTATTTTACAATACATCAATTAAGAAGTAATCGACGTTGCATCTCCCCTGTTCGCATGGTTAGTTTGTCAGACGAAGAAGATATGAATCCTCAACCCATTGCAGATTTTCGATATAAGGGTGTCTCTAAAGGTAAATGTTATTTTTAAAAAACCAATTACGATTTTATATTTTTATTTATTTATGTTAATATGATTTCAATTTATTCTATTCACAAGATTATTTGGATCACGGTGATCAAACGGTTGTATGTGAGATGTGAACGCCAAACTGTGGAAATCGGAAGCTGGCAAAGGACTACAAGTTAGTGGTAGAACATGTTACATGCTATGTTGTGGTTATGGCAAGGTGCAACTTCCAGATTTCAAAGAGAGCAGTCTAGATTATCATAATCTTTTCAAGAACATAGACTTCCGAAGCAAATATTTCTTAAAGCACATTCGGCGCTTCAATTCTATGTTCTGTTTTACTTCAATGGGAGGCAAGGTCGACTCAAATATTAATAAAGGCAAAGCTCCGTTCATATACTAAATAAGTGGTAAAAACTATCATGCCCTAGGTGGTCTTATTCCTAAAGATGGAACCAAACCAAAATTTTCTCAGTTGTATATCTATGACACTGAAAACGAAGTCTCCAACAGGAAAAACATTTTCAGGTAATATTATACAGTTTATTAATATTAAGTTTTACTTATACTTTATTTTTTAGCATTTTTGTCATATGTTCATTTTTTTAAATTTTTATTTATTTATTGCAGTAAGGAAATAGGAGAGTCTAAAAATATTGATGAAGAAGTTGATGTTGAAATCATTCAGTACCTCAAGTCGATGTTAGACTCTAAAAATCAGCTTGTGAAAAGCTATAGGAGTGTACGTGATTGATTTCATGAAAATCCTGAAGTTAGCCTTAAGTTACGTCTTATTGGGAGGAGAACTAAAGATGGCCGACTATACAACTTACCAACTTCATCTGAAATCGTTGCCCTTATACTTACAGACCATGATGACGAGCTTGACAATCGAGATATTGTTGTGGAATCAAGAAAAGACGGTCTTCAGCGGATAAGTGAACTTCATCCAAAATATTTAGCTCTTCAGTATCCATTGCTTATTCCATTTAGAGAAGATTGTTATAGGGTTGATATACCATATCGGGAAGAAAGGAAATCTAAAAATAAAGTAGATTCAAAGTGTTCAATGAGAGAGTATTTTGCCTATCATATTCAGGACAAAGTTGGTAAGTTCTCATTGATTTTGAATGCAAGGCGCCTTCTTCAACAGTTTTTTGTTGACTTTTATACTATGATGATAGAGAGTGAGCGGTTGTTTTATGTACGTCATCAGCAACAAAAACTTAGGTGTGACTCTTATACCAGTTTTCAAAACTTGCATCAAAATGGACCTACAGATTTGGCAACGGTAGGTACACCTATAATATTACCCTCTTCTTTTACCGGTGGTGCACGTTACATGAGGGAAAATTATCTTGATGAATGGCTATTGTAAAAAGCATGGATTCCCTGATTTTTCATCACAATCACGTGTAATCCAAAATGGCCTAAAGTTAGAAGGTTTCTGAAGGATAAGAAGACAAACCAGACATTTTAGCCAGATTATTCAAAGTTAAGCTAGAATCAATGATGAAAGATTTACGTGAAAAAACACTATTGAGGAAGACTTCAGCAGGTAAAATACATTAATAACAAAAAATACTTCTTTATATATATATATACACATTATTACCGTAATAAAGTAATAAATTTATTCAATATATTTTTTGTTTTATTTTAAAGCATGTTTTTATTTATTTCATTTATATTTTAATTTTATTACCATTTATTTCTACAACGGTTTATACTATAGAGTTCCAAAAACGTGGCCTTCCGCACGCTCATATCTGTCTGTTTCTTAAATATGATAGCAAGCTTCCCACGATTGAGCATGTTGATCGTTTCGTTTCTGCTGAAAGCCCAAATAAGAATTTAGATCCTGAGTTGTTTAGTCTTGTGGGTGACTTTATGATTCATGGACCATGTGGACGTGAATATCCCAACTGCCCATGCATGATTGATGGTAAGTGCTCCAAGAAATTTCCAAGGAAGTTTTCTCCCGCGTCAATGATAGATTCAAATGGATATCCGGTTTATAAAAGAAGAGACTCAGGAGTATTTGTTGAAAAAGGAACTGCTCAGTTAGACAACAGAAATGTGGTTCCTTATAACCCAACACTATTGAAGCGTTACCAAGCTCATATTAATGTTGAATGGTGTAACCAGGCCGCTTCAATTAAGTATTTATTCAAATACATTAACAAGGGACCGGATAGGGCTAAAGTTGCTTTTGTAGAAGATGATGGAGAAGGTCAACAAGTTTTGCAAAGAGATGAAATCAAAAAACATTATGATTGCAGGTTCCTTTCAGCATGTGAAGCTTCGTGGAGGATATTTAAACACGAGGTGCATTACAGATACCCTCCAGTGATTAGGCTTCCTTTTCATCTACCTGGTGAGCAAACTGTTGTATACGGTCCACAAGAGAACCTTCAAAATGTACTCAACAAACCATCAGTATCTTCTACAATGTTTCTACAATGGATGCAACTAAACCAAAATGAAGTTGTGGCATGTGAACTTAGTTACATCGAAATACCAAGTAAATTTGTTTGGAAAGGTGATGAAAAAAAAAGTGGACTTTCGAAAAACAGGTAAGGCAATTGGTCGTGTTCACATGGTTAATCCATCAATGGGTGAGGCTTATTTCTTGAGAATTCTTCTTAATAAGGTAAAAGGTCCTAAATCTTTTGTTGACATAAGAACGGTTAATGGAGAAGTTTTACCAACATTTCGAGATGCATGTTACGCTCTTGGCCTCTTGGAAGATGACAAGGAATATATAGAAGCTATTGAGGAAGCTCATTATACAGGTTCAGGATACTCTCTTCGTAATTTGATTGCGATGATGTTGTCTAACAGCTTATCAAGGCCAGACCATGTTTGGGAGAAGACATGGAAGTACTTGTCAGACGGTATTATGCGTAGACACGAAGACGTATTCCAAATTGAAGGTAAAAAATTTATAATTCAATTTTTTTTATTTACGTCATTATTTGTTCTTTGATTAATAATTAGAATCTTTATCATTATCAGGTTTGTCTCTTCCTGATGATCAAATCAAGAACCTTACATTGCTTGAAATTCAGAAACAGTTGCTTCGGAATAACTCCAGCCTACGTAGGTTTCCTTCTATGCCTTATCCTAATAATGATTCGATTGCATCTGCAAATAACCGTTTGATACTTGATGAACTAAATTATCAACTAAGTACGCTAGCTGAGGAATTTCATAGCAATGCACCTTCTTTAACAGATGAATAGCGTTTAATTTTTGATGACATAATTGATGCGGTTGATTGTAACAAAGGTGGCCTATTTTTTGTTTATGGGTTTGGAGGCACTGGTAAAACCTTTTTATGGAAAACGTTGTCTGTTGCCATTAGATCTAAAGGGCAAATTGTTTTGAACGTTGCATCCAGTGGTATTGCTTCTCTGTTGTTATCAGGTGGAAGGACGGCACATTCTAGGTTCCGTATACCTTTGAATGTTACTGAAGAATCAATGTGTTCTATGAAGGTGAATAGCGATGAGGCAGATTTACTGAAGCAAACTAAGTTAATTATTTGGGATGAGGCTCCAATGATTCACAAACATGCTTTTGAAGCTCTTGATCGCACAATGAAAGACATCTTGAAATCAAAGGATTCTGTTAATTCTGAGCTACCTTTCGGAGGTAAGGTTATGGTTTTGGGTGGTGATTTTAGACAAATCCTTCCTGTTGTTCCCAATGGTAGTAAAAGAGATATTATAAGTGTCTCAATAACTTCGTCTAAGATTTGGAATAGTTGCAAAGTCCGTACATTAACCAAAAACATGAGGTTAACATTGGGTAACAACACATCTGAATCCGAAGAAATAAAGGCATTTGCAAACTGGCTTCTAGAGTTAGGTGAGGGTAAAGTTGGTGATTCAGTTGATGAAAATGAGGCAGATGTCGACATTCCAGATGATCTTCTTATTCAGCATTCATCAGATCCGATTTGTAGCTTAATTGACTTCGTCTACCCTTCACTTCTTCAGCTTTACAAAGATAAAGATTATTTTGGAGAACGAGCAATACTTGCACCTAAAAACGAAGTGGTACATGAAATTAATGATAGGTTGCTTGCATTGTTTCCTGGAGATGAAGTCGAGTATTTGAGCTCTGATAGTATATGCCAGACTGAGAATGCTAATAACCGTTCACAGGAAGATTTATATTCTCCTGATGTGCTTAATGGTTTAAAAATTTCTGGATTGCCTAATCATCGATTAGCACTAAAGATCGGTGTTCCCGTTATGTTGTGGAGAAACATAGATCAACAAAATGGCTTTTGTAACGGCACGAGGTTATGAATCACCAAACTTGCAAAGCGTGTTATTGAAGCCGAAATCATATCAGGTGGAAACATTGGTACCAAAACTCTTATTCCTAGAATAAATATGATACCATCTGATAACAAGATTCCAGTAAAGTTCCAAAGGCGCCAATTCCCAATAATCGTATGTTTCGCAATAACCATCAATAAAAGCCAAGGACAGTCTCTATCGAAGGTTGGATTGTAGTTAAGAGACCCTGTATTCTCACATGGCCAGCTTTATGTCGCATTGTCAAGAGTTAAAAGCAGGGCAGGTGTGAAGTTACTTATACTCGATGCTGATGGGAAGGTCAAGACTAAAACAAAAAATGTGGTGAATACAATGTGTGTTGGTTTCTTTTAAATTTTAATAAAATATTTCTACTATATTTTTTTTTACGTTTTACCACTCAAAATAATTGTACGTTGGTGAACCGCGTGTAAACGCGGGCAAAAGTCTAGTATCTTATACATTGATTTAGGAATTATTCGTTTTATTATTGAAAATAATTAATTTTCAAAGTATTACAAAAGAAATGTCTTAATAAAAACTTTGGAAAACATGGAAATCGTTTAGGATGTTCGGTTTATATGAACAACTAGGTGAAATCCCGTGCGATGCACGGGAAGACTACATTATTTTTAAAGTCTGTTTACTAAATACCAAATTAAGAAGTCAAGCATATGTTGCAGGCAAAGTCTATTTACTAAGGTCTGTTCCAGAGCAGTGGATTTGTTAAGGAGATATGTCTGAAACAACTGTTGAAGCATCATCTGTTTGAACAACAACTGTTTCAGACAGGTCTCCTTAAGAGACCCACTACTCTAGAAGCCTTAGTAAACAGACTTTGCTTGCAACAGATTGTTTACTTCTTGATTTAGAAAGATAATAAGACGCTCATTTTTTTCCCGTTTTTTGTATAGCACTATGGTACTTGTTGGAAAGATAATAAAATGCTCGTTAATTTGGTGCATTTTTTTTTAAAAAAAATGACATTTAAAAAAGTTATTAACGTTTAAAAATAATGGGGGAAAGTGCATGTGCTATGGACATGAGAGAGAAAAAATAATTTAATAGTAGATGTGCCATGTGGCTTAAGGAGAGCTTGAATAAAATTAAATGAGCGGGAAAAAAAAAACTATGCTCCCATATGATGACATGTGTCCCAACTTTGCTTTCATTTAGATATAGTAGTAGATAGTAGATATTAATTTAAAAGGTTAAATATTTTAACATAAATATAAACATCTAAGAAAGATTATTAAATCTTGACTTATAATTTCTATTTTTAAATTTTATGAAATTATGTTCCAAAAACCTAAAAGACCAAAGACAGAACCAAACCGTTACTAAAATATATAAAAAAACTGAAACCGGACGGTTTTCAAAAACCAAAAACCGAACACTTCGATTACGATTATGGTTTTACCAAAAAAACAAAACCGAACAAGACTATGCACACCCCTATTTTCCTTCATAAAAAGGTATTTAAAAGATCGAGACGGTTTTAAAATTTTTCGCCTTTTATTTAACGTAGGTTAAGATTTTTTTTTTTTTGAATATATTAGCGGTTAAATTAAAGCTAATTTAAATGTTTATAGAACTTTACAATACTATTTTTTTTTAATATATTAGGGGTTAAATTAAAGCTAATTTTATATATGTATAAACTTTACAATAATAATAATAATAATAATAATAATAATAATAATAATAATAATAATAAATTTTGACTAAAATACACAAATGGTCTATCTGGTTCAGGCCAACTAAAATTTTAGGCCTTAAACTTAAATTTGGTCTTTGATAACACTATTTGTTTTTTCAGTGATGGTCCTTAGTTTAATGATGTTAATTAGTAGTTAGTTGGAGGGGCATTTTGGTGATTTACCATTTTATTTTTATACAAAAAATTAAAAAAAATGCAAATACCTACCCCTACACACACCGGCGTGCGCCGGTCAGCCACTCACCACTTGTCTTTATCCCCAACCCCTTAACAATCGTCAACCCCTTACCTTTCACCTTCTTTGATTATCCATATGTTTCAAGGCGTGAGTTTTGAGCCTTCGTTTTATAAAAGTTATAATTATCATGGATCTTCACATTTTTATAGGTTTTGGTACTAATTATGAGCACTACGAAAGTTGTTGACATTCGTCCAAACTAGCATAACAAACATGCATGCCTATTAAAATCCTAGAGCGATTTTGGAGCACTTACTACTGAAGGGATATGGTATCAAAACATACATATCACCAACCAACAACAGCGCCTAGCTAAAACACACCCCGTCCGTTTTACATCAGCGAAACAGCTAACGTCCGTCAGACGCTAGACGCATGCTGTCCTGCCTGTTTTACGTCAGCGGAACAGTCAACGTCCGTCAAATGCCAGACACATGTTGTCCTGCCCGTTTTACGTCAGCGGAACAGCTAACGTCCGTCAGACGCCAGGCGCATGTGGCCCCGCCCGTTTTATGTCGGCGGGGCGGACACATTACGAAGCTTCCCCAACAAGTTAGACAAAGCTTTGTCAACACAACTGGAAGCTAAGCAGTTAATATCACCGATATATCCGCTATATCGGTCCGATATATCGGTTATCGGTCCTCAACCGATATATTGATACCGATATTTTGACCGATATTTTCTACCGATATTATCGGTGATATTGACCGATAGTTGACCGATATCTTACCGATATTTGACCGATATATCACCGATATTCCCGATATCGGTATCTTTCTTATTAGTTCTATTTGTCTTGCTTCTTATTGATGCTGTTAGTGTTTTAAGTCTTAATTGTTAATTGTTAGTGTTAAATATTAGTGTTTAAAGTCTTAATAAGTTCCTACTTGCTACAATTGTTATTGTTTTGCATGTTGCAAGAGGTCAATTTGTTAATTGTAGGAGATTATATTTAATTGTTAGTGTTAAACCTCTATATATATATGGATTTTGCATGATATAAAATTACAGATATCCCACCGATATCTCACCGCGAAAACCGATATATCAAATATCGGTCCTCGACCGATAACCGATATTTTCCGACATTAACTGCTTAGACTGGAAGATGCTTTCCGGGGTAGCCTAGAGATGCACACTCCTGCCCCAAGCAACTGTTCCTGACGCTACAGGCTGCCCGTCAGAGTTCTCGGCCAATCAAAGGCTGCTCGCAGACTAACACCCGGAAAGGACGATGACGTGGCAACCTTAAAACCAAGATATCTCTCTGACAGAAGACTTTTGCAGCCCCTCAAATGATGACTACCCACCGTCCGAAGTAGCCAATATGTGGACGCCACGTGTCCCCCGCCCACCAGCGTCCACTCATTGGAAACCACGTACGTTTACGTCAAGACGGCAACATCCCCCCTTTACTCCCTCTTTTTTACTAAACCCACTTGCACTATTGGGCTTAGGGACTTGGGCCGGAAATTTAGAGACTCCTCCACCTGGGCCGGGCCCCATTAAGGGTAGATGATGGGCTGAGAAAATTGGAAGTCGAGGTACTACAAAAGGAGGAGCTCTTTCTCCTTTTGTCGGCATCCGATATTCACCAATACTTTCATCAAGAAGACTACGAACTCCTTCGTATCTTTTTCAACCCCTTGTTTATTATACTAACGCTTAGAGGCTCGACTCTTCTGATCGGTAGTCTCTTAAACTCGTTGGTCTTGTCCTTAGACCGACACACTTTTATAAACACACCTTTTTATAAAACCTTGTAGAATCACTACCCAGATTAGCGTCTGTGCGATAATCTCAGGATTCGTGTTTCTTCATTGGCGCCATCCGTGGCCTTACCACAAATATCTCCCACAAAAATACTAGACCGGCTGTTTTTTCACAAAGAAAAAACAAAAATGACAAGCTCACCCCAAAGAGTTTACACCCCTTCTGGGGCCGTCGAAGACATCACCGACGTCACCCCAGGATTCCAGTCTGCAGCTGGGGATCATGACGACGGCCAGCTCAACGCCGTCATCATACCTAGAAACCTAGATTTTCAGGCTGGCGAACCAGCACCTCCCACCCAGAAGGAGATAGACGCTATAAACAACAACTGGTACGAACGTCAGAAGCAAATCTTAGACGCTCAGATGGAGCGTCACCGGATTACTGGCAAAGCCATCATGGAGTCATTCTCCAAACACCCCACCAGAACACTGGTTATTGCCCGTCACGGAGAAGGTCCAGGGAAATCCCCTATCGACCAGGCCTGTGCAGAGCACAACCGGTTTGACGAAGAAGATTACGACGAAAGCTCGTGGGAGGACGACGCTCTAGGGATTACATGGAATCGTTTAGGATGTTCGGTTTATATGAACAATATTAATTTAATATGTTAAATATTTTAACATAAATATTTACATCTAAGAAAGATTCTTAAATCCTGGCTTATAATTTCTATTTTTAAATTTTATGAAATTATGTTCCAAAAACCTAAAAGACCAAAAGACCGAATCAAACCGTTACTAAAATAAATAAATAAACTGAAACCGAACGGTTTTCAAAAACCAAAAACCGAACACTTCGGTTACGGTTATGGTTTTACCAAAAAACAAAACCGAACCAGACTATGCACACCTCTATTTTCCTTAATAAAAAAGGGTAGTTAAAAGATGGAGACGGGTTTTAAATTTTTTCGCCTTTTATATAACATTGCTTAAGTTTTTTTTTAATATATTAGCAGTTAAATTAAAGCTAATTTTAAATATTTATAGAACTTTATAATAATAATAATAATAATAATAATAATAATAATAATAATAATAATAATAAATTTTGACTAAAATACACAAATGGTGTATCTGGTTCAGGCCAACTTACAAATTTAGGCCTTAAACTTAAATTTGATCCTTGATGACACTGTTTGTTTTTTCAGTGATGGTTCTTAGTTTAATGATGTTAATTAATAGTTAGTTGGAGGGGCATTTTGGTGATTTACCATTTTATTTTTATACAAAAAATTAAAAAAAAAATGCAAATACCTACCCCTACACACACCGGCGTGCGCCGGTCAGCCACTCACCACTTGTCTTCATCCCCATCCCCTTAACAACCGTCAACCCCTTACCTTTCATCTTCTTTGATTATCCATATGTCTCAAGATGTGAGTTTTGAGCATTAGTTTTTTAAAAGTTATAACTATCATGGATCTTCACACTTTTATAGGTTTTGGTACTAATTATGAGCACTACGAAAGTCGTTTACATTCATCCAAACTAGCATAACAAACATGCATGCCTATTAAAATCCTAGAGCGATTTTGGAGCACTTACTACACTTGTGAGTCTTCATTCTAAACAAGCAAACAAACTACCTAGTAATGGATCTTAATTTTATAATATGAAATTAATGAATATGAAAAATAAGAAGTACGTAGCAAATTGTATGGTGATGTTATTTAAGGATTGTACCAATTAGGTTAGTGTTCATTCGGTTGTTGAAAGGGAATATGGATCAACCACATGTGGTTGGGTTTTAACTGTTTATTATGTTATTTTTTTTAAATATACAATGATCAAAATGCCATTTGAAACTAAACGATCAAATTAACACCATAAAACGTAGGATTTTTTAAAGCCAAACAATGCCATGAGGGTTCCAAATAGGTTAGTATTTAATCAAATTCAAAATCTGAAACAATTAAACAAACCACATGACATCCGTTTAGTTTACTTAATAAATTTATATGTATTCTCTGATTAAAAAAAATAATAATAATTGAGGCGTTTGTAGTTTCTCAATAGGCTGAATATTTATTTTCTGTTCATTTATTGGCCTGCATGTCACATCTCCTAACATGGAATTTAAAACTCCATTTTCAATTATTACTCTCTCCAACCCAATTTAAATGTTTATCTTTCTATTTTTAGTTGTCTCAAATTAAATGTCCATTTTCAAAAATAGAAATGCAATTTTCAGTTTTGTTCGTAAAAGACAAAACACAATCAAAGATTTGAAGATATTATTGTCATTTTACAACATACAAACAAAAAATTCCTTGATATGTATGTTTGTGGGCCCTTGACATCTAAATTGGACGAAGAGAGTATTACTTCTTGAATAATCTCTCTCTCTCTCTCTCTCTCTCTCTCTCTCTCTCTCTCTCTCTCTCTCTCTCTCTCTCTCTCTCTCTCTCTCTCTCTCTCTCTCTCTCTCTCTCTCTCTCTCTCTCTCTCTCTCTCTCTCTCTCTCTCTCTCTCTCTCTCTCTCTCTGGATAATTTAAGAACTCCATTGAAAATCCTATCTCTCCTTCCATTCTTTTAACCATTTTTTTAAAAAAAACATAGATGAACATCTAACTAAGAAATCTGCCAATTTTTTTTTAAAGAACTTGTGTTCGTTCATTTACATAGGTGTAAGTTTAATGAAGTTACACCATGTTACGCCACGTTTACATCACTTTTGTGTGACGTCAGACACCTGTAAATTTTTTTACATTTATGTAATTTTTCTTATTCGTTTTTATTTTTTATTTTTCCGTAAAAGTAAGATATTTTAGAAAAGAAAATAAAAAAATCACATGGGACATCGAATTTCTCGCAATAAGAGGGAGTTCTCATTTGATCCTTCCGTATATATGTATATATATATACACACACACACACACACTATACTAGTTTATCCCCCGGGAGCTTTCTGTGATATATAAGGGTCTGTTTGATATGGGGTAATGGAATGGAAGAGGGAATGGAATGGACTGGACGAGGTAATGGAATGGACGAGGTAATGAAATGGATCATTACCATTCCATGTCTTGTTTGGTTGCCATGTGGGAATGAAACAAAACATTATTTTGTGTTGTTGGATAGGCATGAAAAGACGAAGCAATAAAATCGGTGGATAGTGGCGGTGGTGGGTGGTGGTCAGTGGCGATGATGGTGGTGGTGGTGGTGGTGATATGCGGTTGTAGCAGCGGTGGTGGGTGGTGACAGTGACGGAGGAAGGTGGAGGTGGATGGCCGTGATGGTTTTCGGGCGACGATGGTGAGTAGTGGTGAGTAGTGGTTGGTGGTAGTGATGGTAGGTGGTGGTGTGTGGCGGGTAGCGTGGTGGTGGGTGGCGGCAACGGTGGCGATGGGTGGAGGTGGATAACGGTGATGGTGGGTGGGTGACGATGGTGAGCAGTGGCAGTGGTGGGTGGCGGCAGTGGGTGGGTAATGGTGGTGGGCGACGGTGGGTGGCGGTGGATGGCGGTGGTGGGTAGGTGACGGTGGTGGGTTGCGGCGACGGTGGTGGGTAGGTGGGTGAAGGTAGCAGGTGGCGGTAGCGGTGGTGGACGACGGTGGTGGGAGGTGATGATGGTGGGTGGTGGCAGCAGCGATGGTGGGCGACGGTGGTGGGTGGTGACGGTGGTGGTGGGTGGTGGCGACAGCGGTGGTGGGTGATGACGATGGTGGTGGGTGGTGGTGGTGGGTTATGGTGTTGTTAGTAATGGATGAATGAGGGATGGAATGAAAAAAAAACATGGGGGGGGGGGGGTGGATGGAATGGTTTTGAGGGAATGTAATGCCTTGTGGAATGGGTGATTCCATTCCTTTAACCAACCAAACACACTATTTTTCATTACCTCGTAATGGTCAATTCCATTCCCCCTTCCATTCCACCATACCAAACGCTACCTAAATATAACTAGCTGATTACCCCGGAAAGTCTTGGGGTTGAAAAATCTAATATGACTTAATAAAAAAATGATAAAAGGAGAAAACATACCAAACGTAAACCCTGTCATACGGATCAACATTCAACCACATGACATTCATGCAATGCAAAAAGGTTACGGTTAGTTTTGAAATTATATAAGTTGGAATAAAATTTGTAGTCGGTTGCCATTGGGGTTGGTGGCCCAATGGTAGAAGCAAAGCTTCTAGGAACACCTAAAGAGGAGGTCATGGGTTCAAGTCCCACAAGGAGAAGAAATTTGTCGTTCAAAAAAAATAAAATTGAGTTGGTTCCAAGTGTTGATTTTGGCTGTGAATGTAGCATAGAAGATTGCAGTAGAGAATTTACATATCAGGAAAAGATCTAGACTATGTGAAGTAAATTGTAGCTAACCTTTGAGTAACCAAAATCACATATCTTCAATCTTGGAGCAGGGCTTCCGTCTATCACTGTGTTTTCTAGCTTCAAGTCTCGATGACAAACTTGCTGCAACCAACCGAGGTAATAGAAATTGTTAAATGCGTTCATATCATTACATCTTTAAGTTCTATAAATAGCATACTACACATACCATATTGTAACACCCCAAAAATGTTAACTAATAATAGTAGGGTGGAAATTATATATAATTATATACCTATGTGTATAAGTATGAGTGTGTATGTATGCGTGTATATATATGTATGTAGATGTTATACCCCTAGTTGTAAGTAGTGCATTGGTAATTGTACATTTGACAAACATAAAATTTACCAAGTTAGTCACTTGGGTAAATTGGTAGAAATTTAACTAATAAAGAGGGAGGGGTTAAATGGGAAATGACACACACTTGAGGGATGGTTTGGGAGAAAGACTAAAAGAGATAAGGTAGGAGGGATTAAAAGAAAAAAAAAAGAAAGAAAGAAAAAGAAAAGAATAGAGAACGCAGAGAGAGGGAGGGAGGAGAAAAAGAGGAAGCTTCACCTCATCCATCCATAGCTGGAAATTAGAGCAAGGAATCATCCCCAATCCCTGCATGTTTATGAATTCATAACCATCTAGTGGCCCTAATACTATTGGTAAGTTGTAGAACTAGTAATTGTAAGGTTTGAAAGTAGTATGGTGGGTTTCATGATTTTGTTGTGATAATTACTTCTTGTGGTTATGAAAGTATGCTTGTATGTGTAGTAGTGTGAAATTGAAGAGATTGTATGTTAATTGCTTGTAATAGGGTTGAATTGAGAATGTGTTAAGTGGGTATTAGAATGAAGGTTTCTGTTGACTTTTTAAAAGTCAAACAGGACCTTAATCTCATAAGAACTCAATTGATTATGCTTATTGTTAAGAAATTCATGAAGATTGTGAGTATAAGTATAGAATTGGGAATGTTGTGTCATGGGATGGTATAACCACTTGAATGTAGGAATATGCACACCAATTGTATGATGAAATGTCTAATAACTTAGAATAGGTGAGATTGTGGGAAAATACATGATAACTATGATGGTAGATGTTGTAGCTATGTGGATATGATAGTTTATCTACCTTGTACCAAGAATGGTAAAGGTAAAGTGCAAAAAGCTAAAGTATGAATTCCTTCGCTATGTAGGTGTGAAGGTGGAAGGTACAAGCGGTTACAAGGAGCAAGGTGCGCACGATAAAGGTAAGTTGGTTACTACCAACTACGTAGTCTAATGAGTATGTTAGTCATAGTTGTATGTATGCATTTTGTGATTGGATTTGGTAGAATGGAAGTAACATGAAGTATCCTTGTGGCTACACAAGGGTATAAATTGGTAGAATGGTTTAAATGGTGGAAGCACCCTTAACGGGTCAAAATAGTAGGAACACCCTCGATGGGTCAATATGGTGGAAGTACCCTTAACGGGTCAAAATAGTAGTAACACCCTTAACGGGTCAAAATGGTGGGAATACCCTTAACGGGTCAAAATGGTAGGAATACCCTTAACGGGTCAAAATGGTAGAAGTAAGGATTTCATTATGGATCCATGGACTTCTTAGATCCCTTGGACAAGACGATCATATGGTTTATAACCTACTAAACGTTTGCCTTGTTGATTGTAATAGGTAAAGCACATGAATGAAGATCAAGTCTCAAGCAAGGATGGGTTATGCACGCTCGCGTTCTTTTTGGGTTGGGTACCATGGTTATGTTAGGATCTTTGAGTCTTTTAAAAACAAATGGTTAATGTTTTGTATATGGTTTGGATATGGGTCAAAGATTCGCATGGTAGCCAACTTAGGCTTTGTCTTTTGTAACTTAACTAGTGTCGCCAAGGTTGTTGGCACGTTGTGAACTTGACGTTTTGGATATATATATATATAATGGATGTTTATATATTATCTACATGTTAAAAAAAAAAAAAAAAAAAAAAAAAAAACGAGTCCTTACAAGTTGGTATCAGAGCCAAGGTTTGAGCGAATCAAGTATATTAGGTACTTGATCTCAAACCGGAAGCTCGTAGGGGCGTGCATTCGATCCGAGACTTGATCAAGGTATGTGCGGGATAATGGATGGGAGAGTTACCAAATGAGAAGTGGGAATGTCGGGAATTACGGGTAAGAAGGGCAGGAACGATATGGCGTTGAAACGGGAAAAGCGTGGGCAAAACTGCAGTTGGCGTACCCTACGCCAATTTTGGCGTAGGATACGCCAGACCAGTCTTGCCTACGCCAACCTGTTCTGGCCTACGCTACCCTGCCTCCTTTTGCCTACGCTAGTGGCGTAGGCTACGCCATTTTTGGCGTACCCTACGCCAAACCTCCTGTCAGCCTTGGATGCTGATTTTTCAGCTTGTCATGCCTCCGTACCTCGCCCGAGCAACCCCGAAACTCGTTTATAGACGCATTTATACACATGGGATTGTGAATCCGTGTATACATGTAGTAAGGAATGTGGAAGCCCAAATATTGGGAGTAGAAAAAGTTACTTTCGTAGAAAAAATGAATGATGACTGAGATACCGTAATATGGTATACATGTTAAATGGTTGTTAATGTTTCAGAAACATGGAGAACGAAGGTGATAACGTGGTGGGGGAGCGTACCCAACACGGCGAGTTGAAGGAAATGGTAGCAACCGAAGTGGGGGAGGCTATAAAAGTAAACCTCCCCAAGATAATGGAAGAGGTGGAGAGTAACATCATGGGGATAGTGGAAGGTATGTTGACAAGCAAGTTCGATGAATTGAAGAAATTGGTTGAAGAGGGGTCGTCTGGCTCCAAGAATGTTAAGAGATGTACATACCGAAACTTCATGTCATGCAACCCCACCGTGTTTAAGGGAGAAATAGATCCACTCGAATGTCTAAGGTGGATCTCGGATATGGAGGGGGTGTTTGCACGAAGTCATTGTGAAGGCGAAGATGAAGTAATGTTTGCCACGGGGCAATTGCGACTCCGCGCGAAGGATTGGTGGGACAGTTATAGTAAGGAAGTGGGGCAAGAACGAGTAAGAACCATGACATGGGCTGAGTTTAAAGAGCCCTTCCTGAAGCATCATTGTCCTCAAACTGCAATCGATCGCATTCAGGAAGAGTTTCTACACCTCCGCCAGAAGAATGAGACCATTGATGAAATCACAAACATATTTCTTGACAAAATGAAGTTTTGTCCAGAATTGGTGGGAACGGAACGAATGAAGATTAACAGGTATCATGCCATGTTAAGGGCAGAATACCGGGAGTTTATCACTGCATCGAAATGCAACACGTTGGGTGAACTCATCGATTGGGCTCGTGAACGAGAAACGGAATTAAAACGACAAGAACAACGGGGTGAGAAGAGGAAGGCCGAAAAGACTTGGGAGTCGCCAAAGAAGGCTAAGGGGCACGAACAAGGCAAGAAGGATCCTAAGAAGGGAGAAACACCGAGTTGTAAAACGTGTGGGAAACCGCATACGGGGGAATGCCGCTTGGGGCAAAAGACGTGCTACAATTGTGGGAAGACGGGACATCCGTTTTACAAATGCCCTAGTCCGGTTCAGTTGTGTTATCATTGTTATGAACCCGGGCACTTCAAGGCGGATTGTCCCAAGCTCAAGAAGGAGGCACCAAAAGAAGGAAAGAAGAATGAAGCTTCAAAGGCTCGTGGAAGAATGTTCCAAATCACCGCCGAGGAAGCAAAGAACCACCCCGAGGTGGTGTCGGGTATGTTACTAGTCAACAACACTCCTATGTATGCGTTGTTTGATACAGGGGCAAGTAGGTCTTTTGTGTCTACCAAAGTGATTTACCACCCCTCCTTTATCATAGAAACGTTGTCAAGCCCGTTAGAAGTAGAAATTGCGGATAGTAAGAATTATTTATTACACAACGTATGTAGGGATTGTACTCTCACGGTAGAAGGGGAAGATTTTAGGGTAGACTTGGTACCCATGACAATGGGGGAATTCCAAGTAGTGATTGGCATGGATTGGTTGGCCAAACACCACGCGGAATTCCAATGTAAGAATAAAACCATATACGTTACCTCACCTAGTGGGCGGCGGGTAAGTTTTGTAGGGGATAGAAAGGTCGAAGCCAAGTTATGCACCTTGGTGGAGACCATGAAACATGTGCGTAATGGGGGAAGGGCATTCATGGCCTACGTGGTTGATACCACTATCACCACCCCCAAGATTGAAGAAGTACCGATTGTTAGGGAGTTTCGAGATGTATTTCCGGATGATCTTCCGGGTCTTCCTCCCGAACGCGAAGTGGAGTTTAAAATTGAATTGGTGCCCGGGGCTCAACCCGTTGCAAAAACACCATATAGGTTGGCACCCACCGAACTCCGAGAGTTGATGACACAACTTCAAGAGTTACTTGATAAGGGCTTCATTCGCCCGAGTGTGTCCCCGTGGGGAGCCCCTATATTGTTTGTGAAAAAGAAGGATGGGTCTATGCGGATGTGCATAGATTACCGGGAGTTGAATAAATTAACAATAAAGAACCGCTACCCCTTACCCCGTATTGACGATTTATTCGATCAACTTCAAGGGGCGAGTTGGTTCTCAAAGATTGATCTTCGCTCCGGGTACCATCAATTAAAGGTAAGGGAAGAAGATGTGGCCAAAACAGCGTTTAGGACCCGGTATGGGCATTTCGAGTTCCTAGTAATGTCCTTCGGATTGACAAACGCTCCGGCCGCATTCATGGATTTAATGAATCGGGTATGTCGTTCGATGTTGGATCGTTTCGTGATAGTGTTTATAGACGACATCTTGATTTATTCCCGAAGTGAATCGGATCACGCGGATCACTTACGGGAAGTCCTCGAGACGCTTAGAAAGGAAAAGCTTTATGCTAAATTTTCTAAGTGTGCCTTTTGGTTGAGGGAAGTCCAGTTTTTGGGGCACGTAGTGAATGAGAAGGGCATTTCTGTAGACCCTTCGAAAGTAAAGGCGGTGGTGGAATGGGTTTCTCCCAAGAACCCGAGTGAAATTCGAAGTTTTCTGGGCCTAGCCGGTTATTACAGAAGATTCATCCAAGATTTTTCAAAGGTGGCACTACCTTTGACCCGGATGACGAAGAAGAATGAAAAGTTTGTGTGGGGCGAAGACCAAGAAAGAGCCTTTCGAGTGCTAAAAGAGAAGTTGACTAGTTCGCCTGTTCTGACCTTGCCCGAAGGGTCGGATGATTTTGTAGTCTATACGGATGCCTCGCATCAAGGGTTGGGGTGCGTTTTGATGCAACGGGGGAAAGTCATCGCCTACGCATCAAGACAACTCAAACCCCATGAATGTAATTACCCAACCCACGATTTGGAATTGGGGGCCGTAGTGTTTGCGTTGAAAATATGGAGGCATTACCTGTATGGGACAAAATGTACCATATATTCCGATCACAAAAGCCTCAAGTATTTCTTCGAACAGAAAGATCTCAACATAAGGCAACGGAGATGGCTAGAGTTGATCAAGGATTATGATTGTGACATCGTGTACCACCCGGGCAAGGCTAATGTGGTGGCCGATGCTCTAAGTCGGAAGGAATACCCACCCCCGATTCAAGTTAAGGCCTTGGGTGTTGTGATTACACCTACCCTTTTGGGTGAGATACAAAAGGCCCAAGTCGAGGCTTTGCAAGCCAATGACCCAAAGAAGATAAGAATGAAAGGGATGATAGACAAGTTGGAAGAGAATGCGGATGGGATGAAGACCCGATATGGGCGGGTATGGGTCCCTTGGACATGTGAAGTCAAGACTTCACTACTTGACAAAGCCCACAAGTCCCGGTTCTCAATCCACCCGGGGGCGACCAAGATGTATCGGGATTTAAAGAAAGACTATTGGTGGCCGGGAATGAAGCGCGACATCGCCAAGTATGTGGAGAAATGTTTGACCTGCTCTCAAGTCAAAGCCGAACACCAAAAGCCTTACGGGAAATTACAATCACTTGAGGTCCCGGTGTGGAAGTGGGAGGAGATCACTATGGATCTCGTGACAAAATTACCAAAGACAAGGAAGGGTTATGATGCGATTTGGGTAGTGGTGGACCGACTCACTAAAAGCGCTCACTTTTTGGCTATCCGGGAGGCCTACACCTCCGAACGGATGGCAGAAATTTATGTGAATGAGATTGTATCCCGGCATGGTGTACCCGTGTCTATTGTGTCGGATCGGGACACTCGATTCACATCCCGGTATTGGAGGAGGTTCCAAGAAGAAATGGGTACGAAGTTGTTGGTTAGTACCGCCTACCACCCCCAAACTGACGGACAAACCGAAAGAACCATTCAAACCCTCATAGATATGTTGAGGGCATGTGTCCTAGATTTTGGGGGGAGTTGGGATGAACACCTACCATTAGTGGAATTCTCGTATAATAATAGCTATCACAGTAGCATCCAAATGGCACCATTTGAAATGTTATACGGGAGGAAATGTAGAACCCCGGTGTGTTGGGGGGAAGTGGGTCAGCGGGAGTTAGCTCCAAGTGATTTGGTGGCTCTCACTAACGAAAAAATTAGCCTAATACGGGCTAGAATTCAAGCCGCTCAAGACCGACAAAAGGCGTATGCGGATCGTAGAAGACGCCCGATCGAATTTCAAGTGGGAGATTTTGTGTTATTAAAAGTCTCCCCTTGGAAGGGCATTATCAGATTTCGTAAGCGCGGGAAGTTAGGCCCGCGTTATATAGGACCCTTCAAAATTTTGGCACGGGTCGGGCAAGTGGCTTACCGGTTGGAGCTACCGCCATCCTTGAGTGGGATCCATGACACCTTTCATGTGTCCCAGTTACGGAAGTGTCTCGCAGATGAAACCGCGTACGTGCCTCTTGAAGACATAGAGGTAGACGATAAGTTGAATTATGTAGAAAAACCGGTAGCTATAAGAGATTCCAAGGTGAAGCGGTTGCGAAATAAGACCATCAACCAAGTTTTGGTTCAATGGCAACATCGGAAGGGTTCGGATCTTACGTGGGAATCCGAGGAAGAAATGCGGAAGCACTATCCTGCTCTATTCGGTACGTATTTAGGTTTCGGGGTCGAAACCTCTTTTAAGGGGGGTAGACTTGTAACACCCCAAAAATGTTAACTAATAATAGTAGGGTGGAAATTATATATAATTATATACCTATGTGTATAAGTATGAGTGTGTATGTATGCGTGTATATATATGTATGTAGATGTTATACCCCTAGTTGTAAGTAGTGCATTGGTAATTGTACATTTGACAAACATAAAATTTACCAAGTTAGTCACTTGGGTAAATTGGTAGAAATTTAACTAATAAAGAGGGAGGGGTTAAATGGGAAATGACACACACTTGAGGGATGGTTTGGGAGAAAGACTAAAAGAGATAAGGTAGGAGGGATTAAAAGAAAAAAAAAAGAAAGAAAGAAAAAGAAAAGAATAGAGAACGCAGAGAGAGGGAGGGAGGAGAAAAAGAGGAAGCTTCACCTCATCCATCCATAGCTGGAAATTAGAGCAAGGAATCATCCCCAATCCCTGCATGTTTATGAATTCATAACCATCTAGTGGCCCTAATACTATTGGTAAGTTGTAGAACTAGTAATTGTAAGGTTTGAAAGTAGTATGGTGGGTTTCATGATTTTGTTGTGATAATTACTTCTTGTGGTTATGAAAGTATGCTTGTATGTGTAGTAGTGTGAAATTGAAGAGATTGTATGTTAATTGCTTGTAATAGGGTTGAATTGAGAATGTGTTAAGTGGGTATTAGAATGAAGGTTTCTGTTGACTTTTTAAAAGTCAAACAGGACCTTAATCTCATAAGAACTCAATTGATTATGCTTATTGTTAAGAAATTCATGAAGATTGTGAGTATAAGTATAGAATTGGGAATGTTGTGTCATGGGATGGTATAACCACTTGAATGTAGGAATATGCACACCAATTGTATGATGAAATGTCTAATAACTTAGAATAGGTGAGATTGTGGGAAAATACATGATAACTATGATGGTAGATGTTGTAGCTATGTGGATATGATAGTTTATCTACCTTGTACCAAGAATGGTAAAGGTAAAGTGCAAAAAGCTAAAGTATGAATTCCTTCGCTATGTAGGTGTGAAGGTGGAAGGTACAAGCGGTTACAAGGAGCAAGGTGCGCACGATAAAGGTAAGTTGGTTACTACCAACTACGTAGTCTAATGAGTATGTTAGTCATAGTTGTATGTATGCATTTTGTGATTGGATTTGGTAGAATGGAAGTAACATGAAGTATCCTTGTGGCTACACAAGGGTATAAATTGGTAGAATGGTTTAAATGGTGGAAGCACCCTTAACGGGTCAAAATAGTAGGAACACCCTCGATGGGTCAATATGGTGGAAGTACCCTTAACGGGTCAAAATAGTAGTAACACCCTTAACGGGTCAAAATGGTGGGAATACCCTTAACGGGTCAAAATGGTAGGAATACCCTTAACGGGTCAAAATGGTAGAAGTAAGGATTTCATTATGGATCCATGGACTTCTTAGATCCCTTGGACAAGACGATCATATGGTTTATAACCTACTAAACGTTTGCCTTGTTGATTGTAATAGGTAAAGCACATGAATGAAGATCAAGTCTCAAGCAAGGATGGGTTATGCACGCTCGCGTTCTTTTTGGGTTGGGTACCATGGTTATGTTAGGATCTTTGAGTCTTTTAAAAACAAATGGTTAATGTTTTGTATATGGTTTGGATATGGGTCAAAGATTCGCATGGTAGCCAACTTAGGCTTTGTCTTTTGTAACTTAACTAGTGTCGCCAAGGTTGTTGGCACGTTGTGAACTTGACGTTTTGGATATATATATATATAATGGATGTTTATATATTATCTACATGTTAAAAAAAAAAAAAAAAAAAAAAAAAAAAACGAGTCCTTACACATATCATGACAATAGCTGACTCCGGATATTAACTGTTGAAAGAAAAATCAGACATGCACAAAAACTAAATTAGTAAGTCTGCAAAGCCGCTTTTGTTAGCTTTTCATGTTTTATATAATTACTTATTATTTAACATTAAAGAAAGCTATGCGTGACATGATAGAATTACATTATCCTCACTGAAACGCTCTGGATTACAAATCCTGTCGAATAACCAATAACGCCTTGCATAAGCTTCTCAAAATGTAGTTTCTAAAAACGCATAACCAATAACACCTGCACATTAATCGCAATTCATAGTAGTAAACAAACAAACTCTACTTTATTTATTATACCATGTATCCATCCGTACCTTCATCCTATACTTCACTTATCAAGGAACCTTCACAATTTGCATAAAATTTTTTTTTAACATGATCAACTTCAATTCCAAAATATTAATTTCGACCAATTCGAACGCTTATTAACTGTCAGTTTGCTTATTGGATTCCCTGAGAGCTAACTTCCTGTTCAACATCCTCATGAATGTTAGATGAAGATATCTCCATTGCATCTTCAACCTAATTACTCACAGCCAACAAAATCAATTTCACTAAGTGAGAGATACAAAAATAAACTAATAAACAAACAATCAACTAAAAATGTGACAACATAAACTATGGGAATGGTTAAAAACATAGATGAACATCTAACTAATAAATCTGCCAAATTTTTTTTAAAGAACTTGTGTTCGTTCATCAGTGCTGTCTCCGAAAATCTTAAAATTTGTTTGGGCCATTGGCGAAAAATAATCGGGCCTTACCCCCGCAATATGATATAAATTCATCATTCAAATATATAAAAAAACATAATATAACGTTAATTGTTATAAAGCAAAAAAAAAAAACAAAAGTTTTTTTAACAAAATGATCGAACCTACTTACTTAAGTGAATCGCGTGGATCTCCTAGCGTTTTTGGAAGCAAAGTTCTCGATCAAGTCTTTATACTCCATACTTTCCAATATTTCGTTTTCAATAGATATCATTGCCAATCCATTAAGTCTTTGTTGGGACATTGTAGACCGTAAATAAGACTTCAACAACTTCAATTTAGAAAATCTTCTTTCTGCCGATGCTACCGTTACCGGAATTGTCAACAACACTCTATAAGCATTTATAGCATTAGGATAAGAATCGTGCTGCTTCTTCAAACTGTCTAAAGCATCTAAAGGGCTGACAGCGTGACTCTGTAAAATTGTCTCAATTAACTTCAACTCGAAATAAAGCTCATTAGCATCAATTTCAGAAACTCCTTCATACTTCAATGCATCTTGAAGCGATAACAACACGACTTAAGATTGGCTTCATCAAGTGTCTTCAACTTTTTTGGAAACAAAAAACCAAATATTTTTTCGAATTTTTGATATTGATCAAATATTGTTTCAAGAGAAGCAATGGCTTGATCAACAATACATAAAAAGTAATTCACTTTAAAATCCTCCTCGGGTGAAAATACAACTTCTTCTACACTTGAAATCTCATCAAATTGTTTTTTCTTACGTATCACACGTCTTTGGGGGAATTCCGCAACAACACCCATTTCATTGGAAATTACTCTAGCTTCATGAATCGCATTAGACAACCCCACTTCTCTAAAATTCTTAAAGTATTTAATCAATTTGTCAACTTCATGAATAGCAACATCAAGAACCACATCCTTTGATTGCAACCTTTTGCTTACCACATTCACGTGTGATAACATTTCATACCAAATAACAATTTGTACCAAAAATTCAAATTCACCCACTTCATACATTTCTAGTGATTTAGCTTCGCTTATGATTTTAGGATCTTTATCAGAGTGCCTAACTTGTTGCAAAGTTGTTCTTACATCTACAAGTTGAGATCTAATAGGCTTAATACTATCTACACGACTTTCCCAACGAGTCACAGACAATGACTTAAGAGTCAATCCTTTAACATTTTCTTTCAAAATTTGCCACCTATTAATAGAATTAGCAAAGATAGTATAAATCCGTCGTATTGTTCCAAAAAACTCTCTAGACTTAGTAATAGTGTTAGCCATGTCACACAATACAAGATTTAGACTATGAAAACCACAAGCACTATAAAAAGCTCTAGGATTTGTGCCCAAGATAGTGTACTTGATGATTTCTGTTTTAACTTGATGAGCTAGTAATTGTATTAACTCATTTTGGATATTGTGCCCAATATAGTGTACTTGAACTTCATCATTCATGATGCGCCGCACATGTTCTTTCATAATTGGGTCAAACTCTTCCAACATCTCAACTAATCCCAAAAAGTTTCCATTGCCCTTTTGATACAACTTCTCATTTGATCCATGAAATGCCAAACCATGTTTTGCAAGAAATTTCACTAGTCCAACAATTCTAAAAATGACTTGTTTCCAATAGTCTCTTTCTTTTTTAAATTGCTCATATGCTACTTTGTCAATTGTTTCATTGCAATCCAACCTTTGACGCATTTCATACCATTGATGCATATTCTTCATATGTTCTAAGCTACCTTCATGCTCTTTAAGTCGAAAATTAGCATGTTTCTAATTTGCATAACCATCACTATCCAACCCACCTTTTGGATGCCCTTTTCTAAAAAGTTTACAACAAAAACAAAAGAGTTTGTCAATCTCTTTCGAATACACTAGCCATGCTCTATCACATGTCTCCCCATTTGATAGTATTCTAGTATACATTTTTGAAGAAAATCTTCTTCTAGTTTTATCTTTAGGACCCTTAACAATCGTCAAATCTCTTTTTGGACCTTTCTTAACCAATTTATTAATTAAGTTAGGATTAAGCATCTCCCACGTTCTAGGATAAAAAATATCAATACTTGCATCCGCATTAACATCATCTTCACCCAAATTAGCTTCATCCATATTAACATCATTCTCCACATTTACATCATTCACATTATCATCCGCATTAACATCATCTTCACCCAATTTAGCTTCATCCACATTAACATCATCTACGCCCAAATTAGTTTCATCCACATTATCCTCGGCATTATCCTCAACCACATTAGCATCCGCATTAGCATCAACGTTAGAACTAGAACTTTGAGGTAGTTTAGAGAAAAAATTGTGTAACTTAGGTATACTCTTCTTTTCAATGTTCCTTTTGATTTCCTCTAGCTTCTTCTTTTTACGTTTTTGACATCCGGATTGGTATTTGTATTTGGAAGGCATAATTTCTACACAAAAAATATTCAAAGTTTCAACAACTAAATAAATTTAACTTGATGCATCATCAACAGCATCACATTCAATTATTCAAAAAAGCAATAAAAATTATAATACTATTACTACAAATCTTAAAGAATAGTTAAACTAAAATTTTAAAAATTAAAATATTACAAAATAGTAAAATACAAAGTTACAAACCTTAATGAGTTAATGCTTTGCTCCTGCCTTTGAATTTTGATCGTCCCTTATGCTTACTCCCTATATCTTCCTTTTTTTTCAGTCCAGGCGTTCGTCAAATCGTTAGATACGTGATGATTGCTTTTTTTTTTTTTTTTTTGGTTTGGCTCCTCCAATTCCCTTATCCTCAAAACAATATTAATTAACCTGGGTTTTTTTATTGAGTTTAAATATTAAAATTTGGATTGGGCCTAAATATTGGATTAATTTTAAGTGTGAACAAATACACAATGGGTCTAGTTAAAAAAATTGTGGACCTATTAAAAACTACAATTCTAAAATCACATTGGGCCTAGTTATTTTTTTTAAATATATATATATATATATATATATATATATATATATAAAAATAAAAAAAAATTCGGGACCATTTGCGGGTCGGGCCCTGAGCCGGCGACCACCCCGCCTACCTCAGGGCCGGCCCTGTCGTTCATTTACATAGGTGTAAGTTTAATGAAGTTACACTATGTAGCGCCACATTTACATCACTTTTGTGCGACGTCAGACACATGTAAATTTTTTTACATTGATGTAATTTTTCTTATTCGTTTTTATTTTTTATTTTTCCGTAAAGTAATATATTTTAGAAAAAGAAAATAAAAAAAATCACATGGAACATCGAAGTTCTCGTAGTTCTCGCAATAAGAGGGAGTTCTCATTTGATCCTTCCGTGTATATATATACACACACACACACTATACTAGTTTATCCCCCGGGAGCTTTCTGTGATATATAAATATAATATGCAGTAACAAAATGTATGTTACGATGTAGTGTAGAAATTAATGTACTAACATATATCTAAATAAGCGCCACACCGTTTATCCCTCACACCATGAGCCCACAAATATATATATATATATACACACACACACACACCACATACATGTATAATAAACTAGTAGGAAACCCGCGCGATGCGTCGGGAGTAACACTTTTCATTGCGTTACTTATTTCAAATCCATACAGTATTTGTTGTAGCGTCATTGCGGTGGATATACACATAAGCGTTACACATGTCTAGTAACTAAAAAGATTTAACATTTAAATTGTAAAGTGACAAAATTACACAAATTGTCCTTTATTTATCACCCAAATTTCATCCTATGTCCCTTGTCTTTCATTTGCATTGGTTATGTCCTTTATTTTCTCAATTTGTTACACCCTCTGTCCTTTAGCCTAACTAAGTTAATGAAGTTGGTTAACTTTATTTTCTAACTTTACACTTTTAGCCCCTGTAGTTTTCCTATGCCTTAACTCCAAATAAAACTACGAAACTAAGGCACGACAAGAAAAGAAATCATAGGGCTTTTAAACTACATCAAACTCCGATCAAAACCATAATTTTGAAGTAAAACAATTGATGAAAACATATATTGTTTTTACAACAACTCATTTTATATATAAACATACACACATATATAACCGAAGTTAAGCGAATTCACATCAAACATAATCTGACACACATGAAACCAAACCGAAACTTGTTAAAAACTTATATCGAATCCAACTGATATAAACTGGATCGAAAAACGGGTCAAAACCCAATCCGCAGTGGTCCAGATTTTTTTTTGGGTTGTTCACTGCAACCCCTGTATATTTTTTCTGTCCTTAAGGTTTCATTCTACTAACAGACCCAATTTAACAGGATTGCAATCTTGCATCAATTTTCAAATCAAATTCGAACAATAGAACAAGAAAAGAAACTATCATCAAAGAATTGAAGCAGTTTAAAGATCCAATTATGGTTAATTTCAACATTAAAGATTTTTTTTAAACAAAATATAAATTTAAAGATTTGTAATTTGAATTAAATTTAAACGTATAGTGTATTATTTTTTTTAAAACAATGGCCACCTTATTGCATTTTTTTTTCTGGTCAGAACTGGAATAAGCAGAGAACCATGTTGGACTTTGGAGACAATCTCTTGAGTTGAAAAAGCTTTAAATCGAAAATTCGATATCAAAACAGAAGGTAGAGCAATTACTCAATTAATCTATTCAGAAGCGTAAATAGATAAGAATAGAGTGTATGCTACTCGATTTTTTCACTTGAACCTTGGTTGGTTTGTGGATTAAGTGATCGGAGGCTGCTTTGTCGTTGCCGAAATGTGATCGGAGAAAAGGTTACTTGTTGAGGGTGTCGAGGCTACTTTGTCGTTGCCGAAAAGTGATCGGAGATAAGGATTAGTGGTTGTGGGTAACTGGTTAGAAAGGGAAAAGGTAAACGGTCGACGACCGTTGTGTTGTTGGGTCGCCGGAGAGAACGAACGATCGGAAGAAGATCGGTAGGTTAGGTGATAGAGAAAGGGATCTGGATGTGGTGATGTGATCACCGGCGACTTGTCCGGAGAAGATGGTGATGTGATGTGAAAAGTTTAAAGATTTTCAAAGCTCATGATCTGGTATAAACTTGGCTGCAAGTGTAATACAAATACGTGGAACTTGAATCGCTAAAATGATTGAGATTGTAAAATTTAATGCTTGAAACACAGAAAAATGTTTTGAAAATACACACATAAAATGGAATATGATTTTGTTGTTTCAATTATTACAAGTTTACAACACTTCCATATACTTGAAAATTACAGGGGCTAAAAATGTAAAGTTAAAAAATAAAGTTAACCAACTTTTTTAACTTAGTTAGGCTAAAGGATAAAGGGTGTAGTAAATTGAGAAAATAAAGGACATAACCAATGCAAATAAAAGACAAGGGACATAGGATGAAATTTGGGTAATAAATAAAGGACAAACTGTGTAATTTTGTCTTGTAAAGTACTTCAAGAAACATTTGATAATAAAGTAAAATACGAAAGGAAAAATAAGTACTAATAAACATAAAAGTTGAAAAATAAAAGCTCAAGTGTGAACTACTTGAATCATGAGATCAATTTAGTCATACGCCTTCCAAATCTGCACGATCTCATCTACATTGTGTGCCCACCATTCGTCATCAAGAGCGATCACTGGAATTTCTTGTATATCTTCACTGAAATTTCTTGTATATCTTTTGGTGAGGATGAGTTTCCTCTATCTTCTCCTAGCTGAAGTGTCATCAAATACGTCTTCTTTGTCATTTTCATCAGAGCTGCTTAGATCAATAACTTCACTACATTTTCATTCAGATAGCCTATTAGTTTCATGCATCCGATCCTTAAAATAAATTAAAAATATTTAATACACAAGTTAATAGAAGATGAAATAAATATTGATATTACCTCTTCACTAAATTCATGTTGAAGATCATATTTGTAGGGACTAAACATTATACCATAGTAAATAATCTCAATACTATTATCACCATTATATACAATAAAACACATACAATATACCACATAAAATAACAACCATGTTAATATTAAAAAGTAAAAATTAATAAATACAACCTTAGACGTTGGAATGATTATTGGTTTGTTTATTTTCGTATGTTTTTCATCTAAATGAATCTGTAAAACCCAAAAGTTAATATTTAAATGACTAAGATATGTATATAAAGGTATAATTAGTAAAATGGGACGAATGAAAACCATAAACTAACAAATAACCAACATTAGAAGCTTAAACCTTTGAATTCAGATTTAGATCCATGCCTAAGTATTTAAGCAAGTGAAATAGGTGTGCGTTACTATGTATTTATAGGATAAACTTAAGTAGGTTAGTATATGGTTTAAGTTTTAAAATAATATTTTTCCCACCCTTTTAAATTAGGAAATTTTGTTTATCTTTGACTAAAGTGTAAAATAATTATCATGTTTTGTGTGAATACCGAATTCAGTGCTTTTTTCTTATATTTTTAATACCTTTTTTAAAAGAACCCCTTCAAATTAGAGAGTTTTATTGTTATTAACATAGATGTTAATATCACATGGATATATAATATGCATCGTGTGTTTTCAGCCAAAGTGATGCAGCCGAGGGTTCTAAAAGAAATTTACCTACAATTAAAATCTAAAATGCATTTTAAGATTTTCTAAACTTAATTATTTTAAAGTTTTATATATTTAGCTAATCTTCTATAACATATAAATGAAAGCTAATGAGAGACACATGGCACCTTATGAGGGCTTCCTACAAGTTTTTCCCGCTCATTTTATCGAGTCAATTAAATGGGGTCATGGATACTCCATCTACTATTAAATTGTTTTTTCTCTCTCATGTGCATGGCACATGCACTTTCCCTATGATTTTTAAACGTTAGTAACTTTTTTAAACGACATTTTTTTTTTGGAAAAAAAATACACCAAATTAACGAGCGTTTTATTATCTTTTCAACGAGTACCATAGTGCTATACAAAAAACGAAATAAAAACGAGCTTTTTATTACTAATGGGTCTGCTCTGAAACAAACTTCTGATGACAACATCTGTTGAGTGCAAACCACTGTTGTCATCAGAAGTTTGTTTCATCATCTGTTGCTTACTTCATCTGTGGATAATCATCAGCTGTTTCATTCATCAGTGGTTACCGATTCATCAGTGGTTTCCAATCAGCTCTTTTATTTTATCAGTGGTTACCAAAGGCAGAAGCACAACCACCAATGAATAAATTTTCAGCTTTAGTTGGATTTAGTCTTCCCGTGTTTTAACACGGGATTTCAGCTAGTTATGTATATTTAAAAGTATAATGAGATTTATTCTAGTTAATTATATTTATGTGTTTACCTATTAATATATGCATGCATACCCATATACATATGCACATATTACTAATGTTGATTATTTAAATAGAGTAATATAATTGAAGCTATCGGTAACAAATTAGATAATGCATTCTTAAAGCCCAGGCTTATGTTGCAGTATTGTTACCATGTGACAAATTATTTATCTGCTAAAGTGTGACAACCGGCAAATTTCGTACAACAATTAACGTGATTCTAATCATGTTTTCGAAGTAATTAACATGGTTTAAGGTTAATTAAGATATTATGAGCCGTTATGAGTCCTACGATGTCCTTCTCGAAGTTCGTGGATGTCTTGAAGTCTTTAAAGAAAGACTTCGCGTAATTAACGTTAACGAGCTGACATCAGTGAAAATTTGTCAAACTGGAATAACATAAGCTTATTCTATGTAAATACGACACGTATTTACTATCGATGCGATCGGATGTGAAAACGGCGTGGTAAACGGCCAAAAACGCAGCGTTTTGGAGAACGCGGAGAGGAACTGACGTGGGATTCGAACGTCAAAACGCGTGGTTTTAACCGTTATCAAACTTTCGGAATAATTATTTATTATAAATAATGTTTCTTATTGAATTTCGAAAGTTATCGGATCATTTAAATGAAGGATAACACAACCGAATCGATTAACGCGATTTTAACGCGTGTTCTGTTTTCACGCGTCGGATGACGAAAATAACATTTAAATTGCTCGGTTTAGTTATGTTTTTCATTTCGAATAAAACCGACTAGTTTTTGTAATTAATTATCGGGCCAAAATAAAACCGAAGCGAAAAACGTTTATACGGGTTCGATTCGCGGTACAAGTCACCTACCCCAAACCCTAACTATGAAAGGCATAAGTTCTTCTTCTTCTTCACTTGTGGCAGCCGCAACCTCTGTCTCTCTCTCTACTCTCTCTCTCTACTCTCTCTCTTCGATCTCCTCCCCTCTCTGCCCGATCTCCCTCTCCTCCTTCTGTGACAGCAGCCGGCCGACCACCACATCCCTTGGTGGCGGCGACGTGGTGGTTCTGGAGCCCGAAAACGGGCAGAAACAGCAGCACAGAGGTGGTTGTTTTGGGTGGCTGCAGAAGACGGTGGTGATGGGGTCTACTAAGACGAAGAAGGTTGAGGTTTTCTTGTCCGATCGTGATGATGGTTGTGGTATGGTGTTGACACGATGGTTCGGTTATGGTGGTTCGTGATTGTGGAGGTCCGATGGCTAGCTTTTGGTGGGTGTTTAGGCCGGAAATGACGGTGATGATGGCTGAGGTGGTTTCGTGGTGGATCTGACGGGTTAGGAGGTGTTTGGTGGTGATTGAGTTACGGTGGTGGTTGTTTTAGGGCTGATCAGCCGGTTTGTGGTGGTTAGCGACGGGATGTAGCAGGTTGTGGATGGTTTTAGTGGTGGTTGTTCCCAGTTGTGGTGGTCCGAGGTGCTTCGGTTTGGTTTTGGTTCAAACTCGTGGTTTTGGTCGAAGTTCGGGTTCGTTTTGCGAGTCGGGTTCAACCCGAGCCTTGAGTTTCAACTCAGATCTGGTTCGGTTTGGATTTCTGGTCGGGTTCGTCTCTGGGTTCATGGCTGTGGTGACTTAGATGGTTGCTTTAGGACAGATCTGGTCCGGGTTTACTCCGGTGGTATGAATCGCGTTCGAGTCTTGGCAGATCTGGTCAAACTCGGTCAAACCGAGTCATCTCAGTCAATGACGGTCAACGGGTCAGATTTCGGATTCGGTCAAGACCCGGTCAACTCAGTCAAGCGCTTCGGTATAACTAACTCGTGACTATTTCTTTTGCATTATTATTTATATTTATGTATATATTTCTAAAATATATAAATATAAATGACTAACTCGCTAACGAACCGATATGAATAATAAACGAAAAGGATTATACGATAGTACTTGTATATGGGTCGTGACTTGGTGTTGTTGATTATCGGACTAATCTGTTGGACTATATCTATATTTATATAAATAAGTACGATTTATATAAAAGTTAACGAAATATATAAAATCTCGTTTTATTTGAAACTTTGCGGATAAGTATATGTTCGTCTTGTTTTGGTGTCAATTTTGGGGAAATTGTAGACGACTTGTGTTGTCTGGTTTGTACAAAAACAGAGGAAACTCTGCCAAAATTTTTATAAAATCCAAAGCGCGACAAATGTGATATTGTTGTGCGTTCTTATAAATAACTTTCCAAGTGTTTGATAAATGTAGTTTTATGCAATATCACGACGTTTTTGACAAGGAATATTTGTAACAATAATGGTTCATTCCGGGCAACCTATCAAACAAATCTATAGTCTTTTTGTTACCAAGCGTCAAGTATGACGAGTTTCTTTTTAAAGGTTATTCGATAACTAAAATATGTTTGTTATTCGGATTCAATATGCAAAAACGTTCGATTTTCATTTGGAAAACTTTCTATAAAAAGCAAAGTCTTTAGGTTTGTAAGATACTTGGATTCGGGAAAAGATGTGACAATTGTTATTAATCTATTTTAATAGCTACAATTATGTTTCCTCAAAGTATATATATATATTTTTTTGAAAATAAATGTACAAGACAAATACATTTATCTGGTTTATAGGACGAGCTATGGCTCGGGATGAGTTATACACTTCGTAGTAATAGTCCAATGTGGTTACACACGAATAGTAACAGGTGAGCGACTTGGGTACTATGTCGTATGTGGACATAAGATCTATGCCAAGTCACGATCGGTTCGTCGAGTTAAAACACTTAAAGACTCGGGTTAGTACACACGAGTCAAGATAGTTGAATAAACTATCTTTTAACCGGAAAATAAGCTAGGCTTATATATGATAGACTTTAAGGTGTCCTTTATTGGTAATTAGGGCATGAGGAAGTCGGTCAAAGCTTTGGGCTTTATTTGCTAGCTAAGCATGGAAATTAAGGTGAGTTTCACGGCCCCATTTTACTGTTTTAACTGGGGGAAAGATATGTTTGTCAAAAGTTATCACATGTTGAAATGTTTTCAAAGGTTAAAAGGTGATAAGTGGCATGATGAGTACTTGAGTTTTTGTTCGCCACTCGGGGTTGGGTCCTCGCTACTGTAACCATTAATTCAGGTAAATGAAACCAAAGGAATATTTGGATAGTACTATTGGTGCCTGACGAGGCCCACCTCTGGTTGACAGCGTCAACCCGGTAAAGACAAGAGGTGCACATATTCTGAACTTAAGTCGTTGGGTTCCGAGAAACGACTCGGCAAGACCCTAGTATAATTATTTAATGGGAAAATAATTATACGGTAAAGTGAGTCGAGTCGATGGTTGTAAAATGTAATGTCGAATCGACAAGATCCTAGTATAATTATTTAATGGGAAAATAATTATACGGTAAAGTGAGTCGAGTCGATGGTTGTAAAATGTCATGTCAAATCGACAAGATCCTAGTATAATTATTTAATGGGAAAATAATTATACGGTAAAGTGAGTCGAGTCGATGGTTGTAAAATGTAATGTCGAATCGAAAAGATCCTAGTATAATTATGTAATGGGAAAATAATTATACGGTAAAGTGAGTCGAGTCGATGGTCGTAAAATGTAATATCGAATCGACAAGATCATAGTATATTTATTTAATGGGAAAATAAATATATGGAAAGGTGAGTCGAGTCGATTATGGGAAAAATGAAATCTCGACTGACAAGATCCTAGTATAACTACTTAATGGGAAACTAATTATATGGTAAAGTGAGTCGAGTCGGAGATGATTTTATCCAAGTCAGTTAATATATATATGGAGACATACATATATATTGAATATAAGGTCACGACGTGCGTTTTGCGTCTGAATTCGTCATAATACTTGGGGAGTGAAACCACATTTCGGGAGCCGAAATCGTAAAGCGTGTGACTCGTAATTGTCAAGTGTCACAGAACGCTTTGGCTGACATCGAAATTCCCCTCGAAAATCAAATAACGGACTACTGGAAGTGGTCACGTTATTCTGTCAACTAAACTTACCCATGGGACGGCAATTCCATTGCTCATGTTGCAATGTTGAACGTCCGCTACCCTCGTCAGGACGACGAGACTGGTTGTCTATTTGGGGTGACAATTGATGCGAAGTGTTTTCCATCAATCCCCATAGATATTGAGACGTTGCGTCCCTTTGTCACGGTGTTTTATAAACTAAGGTTGCGAGATCCATTCGTCATGGACAATGTGACTTGCCTAATCACTGGTCATATTTCGATACTCTCACTGCGCGGCCTATCAGGAAGAAAGTTCACTGGCCTTGCTTAGGTGGCGGAGAGGCATTTCAGTTGATGACTGTCGGTGCTAGGGCCAAAATAACATGCAAGAGGACCCTAATGAGAAGGATGACTCGGCTGAATTGCCCGAGTCTGTATCGTTTTATTTTATCGTGGTGTCTCGATAAATCATGATCCTTCTACCTCTACTATTCTTGTTGTGACCAATATTTTGATATTGAATAAGATGTAGGTTGGTTTCTAGGTCCTATGGATACTATTTACCACAATTCTAATAACTACGATGAGTCTAAGGCTCCCACCGAGCCTAATGTTGCTCCTGCTGTAATTGTTCTATGGCCCAAGCGAATCATGTCATCGTTGCTGAGAGTGTAGCTCATACTGAGCGTGTTGAGGATGTTTCTATGGCTTTTGTCAAGTTTGATGTTGCTGTTGTTTCGAAGGCTCCTACTAAGATCACTGTCATTGACATAGACATCTATAGGACCCTTGCCAAGCCGCTATGACCATGTTTGTGTCACGATGGAGTTCGTTGCTGTTAACTCCATTTTCTTGGAGGTTTTCGTTAAACCGCTCGTTATCATTCCCTGGCTCCTGCCAAGACTAATGTTGGCGATGGCTCTCAGGTATGGTTGAGCCTGTCAATGCTGCAGTTGCCATTATTCGAGTGACTTATATCGAGCATACAGTCATTCTCCCTAAGAACGATATCGGCTAATAAGTCTACTAAATAATGTGGAACCCATCGTTCCCATTCCTATTACGATTTCGGAAACCTTTGTTGACCCAATCGTTCCTACCATTGGGCCTATGGAGGATAGGTTTGAGGTCGAAGGCATGGATACAAATCCTGCCCCCACAAGTGAGCTGAGACGCACCGGGATGCGTGCTCACCATAACAGAGCTTTCTGTTGTTGTGAATTGTGGATTTTTCCATACTGAGCGTCAAATTGTCGTGTGCATTCGTGCTGTTGTGTTACCCCCCAGCGTTTGAGCATGTTTGTAGTTGCATTATTCTGCCGATTGCGTATCCATGTGGTTGCGCCGCATTGACGACGGTGCATTCCTGTTGTTGTGCTGCTCCTGCAGTAGTGTAGCCTTGTTGTCGTATTTCTCTGTGTCATGCGGTTCATGTTGCGATGTTACCTGGTTGACATGCTTCTCTGTGTTGAGTTGTTCCCGTTGCAGTGTTGCCTTGTTGTCATGCTTCTCTGTTGTCGTGTTGTTTCCTGATGCGGTATTCCGTTGTTGATGTGTTTCGTGGACGTGTTGCGATCATTGTCGTGTTGTCCCTACTGTCGTATTGCACCATGAACGTATTACTACAATTGTTGGATTGACTTGATGATGTGATAACTTGTCGTTTGTTTCACTCTTGGTTCCCTCGGGATAAAGACATTACCCCAAACCCACGTAGCTGTTGTTATGTTGCTGAGTGGTTGTGTAGTGTCGCCATCGATAATGTGGGAATTCGGGTGTCTAACGGACCTTCCTGTAGTCATACTAAGACACTCTAGTCCTAGTGTTAGCACATGTATCTCTCTAAAGTTCGAATCTCGTAGTTTGAGTAATTGACCGAATCATGTGTCGACCTCTTTATATGCCCGCGAGTCTCGTGAGCATTACCTCTTCAAAATCTAAGGCATCAGTGACGCCATGTCCAGCCTTAACCTTTTACGCGCATTTCGGTCGACTAACCACTCTCGGATCATGTCGGAAGGAAATCCCATGATTCGCACATGACGAGGCGAGGTTCGTGATAAGGGATTTCGAATACATCTCGAACGTGAAGGAATCGAGTAAATGTGAGCGATATTATGACCCATACCTTTGGGCTAGTAAGAGTTGAAAGACTCAATTTATTATTGCTCATCCCAGTGGATTCGTTGACGTCATACATGCCGATGTGTCATATTGGTGATTAAGGAACTACCATTTTGGACCCACCTAAGGCGTGGGCATTGGTGGAGTCCCTGGTACATGATTCGAAGGTTTCATGAAACCCTGAATCCTGAGGGCATATATAAGGGTGCTACCCTACCATTATGAGTTGGCCGATCAACTCAGCCCCTCGATTAATGTTGTTATTCCTCTGATGGTGGGTTTATCCTGTCTTGGTGTCGTTGCGTAGATTCTTGGGATAGTGGAACCCTTTCGACCTTGGGTCGATACGGGTGTTCCCAGTTATTTTTCAGTAGCATTGCTCGCGCTAGAGCAAAATCCCCCGTACTTGACAGACACTGTTGGAGACACCATAGTAGTATGAGCTGCCAGGTCAGTACATTTACTACCTGACTAATCAGGATGAGCTTGAAAGCTTACGCATTGCACCCATTTGTGTGACTACCTGAGTCGTTGAATGGGAGGCCTTATCGGAAGGCTCAAGACTATTTCTTGTGGAGCGATCTCGGTCGTTTGTTTGTTTTAAGTGACGGCGTTGGCGTATGAAGCCGTCAAGCCCCAAATGTGAAATCTAAGCCAAATGCAATCATCTATGACTCAATTTCACCCCTTTACCTCGAAAGATCCCGAAAAGATGGAACCTTTGGCGATTGAGGGTTCCGGTTTCAGGACTCCTTTCACTTAGATCTCTGCATAAGATCTGAAAGTCAATTTGAGGGCGTGTGGCCTGTATTATTCAGAATTGACTTACTAGGTTGCTAATACTAATAGGACACCATCGCCCATGAGGCACATATAACAGGACAAGTACTGGATACCCTTGTTTTGGGTAGCTACCGGTGCTCTCCATACTGTTTGGGTGGAGACCAGCGTGTCGAGATGTTGTCTAAACTTTGTCCCCTGTTTGTTGTGGCAACCATATCGTGATGATCCATACACATCATTCCCGTGTTGACTAATGTGATGAGGTAATGTGAGCCCCTGGTCACTTGTGTTTAAGTCGGTTTTTAATTCTCGCGGATTGTGGAATTGTACGGCCTGTGTGTCGGATATACATTGTTTACTGTTTGGGAAAACTGAGGGGTGAAAGTGACGCAAAAACTTTCGATCTCCATCAGTCCATACTAGGCACCCTAGTATCATTGACCACAATCGCTCATGCGAAAGGTTGTAAGTTAGTGCATAGTGGATTCCAGTCCGTGTGAGGACATGGGAATACCATCCGCTACTATAAACAACCTGGAGCGTCCTCGAGAATGTCGACTGCTTTGTGATCTGGTAAGATCACCCGATTAGTGAAATTCAACAAGCGAACCTAATGGTCTTGTCGCCTGAGGCGTCCGGTGGCTGTGATGAGACACAGGCAATGATCGATCGCTGCTGGAACCTTCTCATCCCCCTACTCGTTTGCAGTTATAATACGAGGCATGCGGATAGCCACCTATACTCTTGGAGAGTCGTGGCTAGACACTAGGTGCCAACGTTCATAATATCCGATTTTAGTAGTCATCCTACCTCAGGGTTCGCCGAACCTTGAACGCAAGTCTGGGATACTCAATTTGAGATGAGTATGGATTACCATTCTTGAACGAAAGAATTATTGTCCTGGACGGAAGTGTCCTGTGTGATACGATTGGTGTCGGTGGCAAATCAAATTCGTGTACTTTGTCGCCAGAATTTCCTATGTGAAAGGAATTATCACCCCAGTGTTCGGAGTGTACTGCTCGAAGTCCTCTGGAGTGCATACGTGTACGTCTCTAGTACATTGAATGGCAGATAGAGACATACACATGAACTGGCTTGAGTTCAAGAGATGACCAACGAATCTGGTAGATTCAAATTTGCTTGAATAAGTGGCCAAACCGATCAAGAAGTTGTACTAACAAGGCGTTGTTAGCCTTAGGAACTTCGAATCGGTATAGGACTTTGATGAGTGTTATACTCTGAAAGGGGTGTTGTTAAGCACGAAAACTGTAATGGAGTGACTTCGCTTAGTACTCCAGTGACTCGGAGACGTCGGTTAAAATTGGCCTTGCAACGAACAAGCTCGAACTATCGCAAGAGCTTAGTGGGACTCTTGAGGAATCTCGCAAGTCTGGTCTGAGGCAGCATTGTCAATTCCTCGACCGACAGAATTCAGGTTGACGCAAAGCTCTACTATTTCGGGAAAACCGATATTTGTGCCGGATTGCGATATCCAAGAGCTCGGTCGTGGCCGGATCATGACATAGTGTTCGTTAGAACGCTAAGCGTGAACTTGGGTTCACGTAGAAAAGGAGGTAATCGTGTGAGTCGCAAACATCCCGCCCTGTTCAAGGATACTAACGTATCGGATGACTTGAACTGAATTCCGGGACGGAATTCTCTTAACGGGGGGAGAATGTGACAACCGGCAAATTTCGTACAACGATTAACGTGATTCTAATCATGTTTTCGAAGTAATTAACATGGTTTAAGGTTAATTAAGATATTATGAGCCGTTATGAGTCCTACGATGTCCTTCTCGAAGTTCGTGGATGTCTTGAAGTCTTTAAAGAAAGACTTCGCGTAATTAACGTTAACGAGCTGACATCAGTGAAAATTTGTCAAACTGGAATAACATAAGCTTATTCTATGTAAATACGACACGTATTTACTATCGATGCGATCGGATGTGAAAACGGCGTGGTAAACGGCCAAAAACGCAGCGTTTTGGAGAACGCGGAGAGGAACTGACGTGGGATTCGAACGTCAAAACGCGTGGTTTTAACCGTTATCAAACTTTCGGAATAATTATTTATTATAAATAATGTTTCTTATTGAATTTCGAAAGTTATCGGATCATTTAAATGAAGGATAACACAACCGAATCGATTAACGCGATTTTAACGCGTGTTCTGTTTTCACGCGTCGGATGACGAAAATAACATTTAAATTGCTCGGTTTAGTTATGTTTTTCATTTCGAATAAAACCGACTAGTTTTTGTAATTAATTATCGGGCCAAAATAAAACCGAAGCGAAAAACGTTTATACGGGTTCGATTCGCGGTACAAGTCACCTACCCCAAACCCTAACTATGAAAGGCATAAGTTCTTCTTCTTCTTCACTTGTGGCAGCCGCAACCTCTGTCTCTCTCTCTACTCTCTCTCTAAAACTCTCTCTCTCTACTCTCTCTCTTCGATCTCCTCCCCTCTCTGCCCGATCTCCCTCTCCTCCTTCTGTGACAGCAGCCGGCCGACCACCACATCCCTTGGTGGCGGCGACGTGGTGGTTCTGGAGCCCGAAAACGGGCAGAAACAGCAGCACAGAGGTGGTTGTTTTGGGTGGCTGCAGAAGACGGTGGTGATGGGGTCTACTAAGACGAAGAAGGTTGAGGTTTTCTTGTCCGATCGTGATGATGGTTGTGGTATGGTGTTGACACGATGGTTCGGTTATGGTGGTTCGTGATTGTGGAGGTCCGATGGCTAGCTTTTGGTGGGTGTTTAGGCCGGAAATGACGGTGATGATGGCTGAGGTGGTTTCGTGGTGGATCTGACGGGTTAGGAGGTGTTTGGTGGTGATTGAGTTACGGTGGTGGTTGTTTTAGGGCTGATCAGCCGGTTTGTGGTGGTTAGCGACGGGATGTAGCAGGTTGTGGATGGTTTTAGTGGTGGTTGTTCCCAGTTGTGGTGGTCCGAGGTGCTTCGGTTTGGTTTTGGTTCAAACTCGTGGTTTTGGTCGAAGTTCGGGTTCGTTTTGCGAGTCGGGTTCAACCCGAGCCTTGAGTTTCAACTCAGATCTGGTTCGGTTTGGATTTCCGGTCGGGTTTGTCTCTGGGTTCATGGCTGTGGTGACTTAGATGGTTGCTTTAGGACAGATCTGGTCCGGGTTTACTCCAGTGGTATGAATCGCGTTCGAGTCTTGGCAGATCTGGTCAAACTCGGTCAAACCGAGTCATCTCAGTCAATGACGGTCAACGGGTCAGATTTCGGATTCGGTCAAGACCCGGTCAACTCAGTCAAGCGCTTCGGTATAACTAACTCGTGACTATTTCTTTTGCATTATTATTTATATTTATGTATATATTTCTAAAATATATAAATATAAATGACTAACTCGCTAACGAACCGATATGAATAATAAACGAAAAGGATTATACGATAGTACTTGTATATGGGTCGTGACTTGGTGTTGTTGATTATCGGACTAATCTGTTGGACTATATCTATATTTATATAAATAAGTACGATTTATATAAAAGTTAACGAAATATATAAAATCTCGTTTTATTTGAAACTTTGCGGATAAGTATATGTTCGTCTTGTTTTGGTGTCAATTTTGGGGAAATTGTAGACGACTTGTGTTGTCTGGTTTGTACAAAAATAGAGGAAACTCTGCCAAAATTTTTATAAAATCCAAAGCGCGACAAATGTGATATTGTTGTGCGTTCTTATAAATAACTTTCCAAGTGTTTGATAAATGTAGTTTTATGCAATATCACGACGTTTTTGACAAGGAATATTTGTAACAATAATGGTTCATTCCGGGCAACCTATCAAACAAATCTATAGTCTTTTTGTTACCAAGCGTCAAGTATGACGAGTTTCTTTTTAAAGGTTATTCGATAACTAAAATATGTTTGTTATTCGGATTCAATATGCAAAAACGTTCGATTTTCATTTGGAAAACTTTCTATAAAAAGCAAAGTCTTTAGGTTTGTAAGATACTTGGATTCGGGAAAAGATGTGACAATTGTTATTAATCTATTTTAATAGCTACAATTATGTTTCCTCAAAGTATATATATATATTTTTTTGAAAATAAATGTACAAGACAAATACATTTATCTGGTTTATAGGACGAGCTATGGCTCGGGATGAGTTATACACTTCGTAGTAATAGTCCAATGTGGTTACACACGAATAGTAACAGGTGAGCGACTTGGGTACTATGTCGTATGTGGACATAAGATCTATGCCAAGTCACGATCGGTTCGTCGAGTTAAAACACTTAAAGACTCGGGTTAGTACACACGAGTCAAGATAGTTGAATAAACTATCTTTTAACCGGAAAATAAGCTAGGCTTATATATGATAGACTTTAAGGTGTCCTTTATTGGTAATTAGGGCACGAGGAAGTCGGTCAAAGCTTTGGGCTTTATTTGCTAGCTAAGCATGGAAATTAAGGTGAGTTTCACGGCCCCATTTTACTGTTTTAACTGGGGGAAAGATATGTTTGTCAAAAGTTATCACATGTTGAAATGTTTTCAAAGGTTAAAAGGTGATAAGTGGCATGATGAGTACTTGAGTTTTTGTTCGCCACTCGGGGTTGGGTCCTCGCTACTGTAACCATTAATTCAGGTAAATGAAACCAAAGGAATATTTGGATAGTACTATTGGTGCCTGACGAGGCCCACCTCTGGTTGATAGCGTCAACCCGGTAAAGACAAGAGGTGCACATATTCTGAACTTAAGTCGTTGGGTTCCGAGAAACGACTTGGAGCGGGGCATATTTATTAGTCTTGGTTTGGTTATGGGACTCAGGGGATTGCTTATCATCATAGTTTGTAGGAGCTAGTTACTCCATACAAAGGCCACAAATTGTGCTGGATCTGCACAGGATGTAAAAATGTTGTTATTACGGAACTAAAACCTGTGAACTCACCAATATTTTATATATTGACGTCTTTTTAAACATATCTTTCAGGTAACTAAGTGCTGAACAGGTATGCGGCTAGTACGGTGGAATTTGGGATGTCGGACACTGGTTGGGGGTTTCATCTATTGTTACCTTCGGGTTGGGACATAAATGGAAACACCCCACTTTAAAACTTAATGTTTGTGGTTTTAAGTAATGTTTGAAACCAGATACTCCTTCCCGACATCTTATTATAATGATCTTTTCTAATTAAATATAGTTTGTGTTAATCTTGACCTTGATATGCTTTCGAGCGTCGCGCCACGTGTTTCCGCCATTGGCGTGGTGTGACAGAAGTGGTATCAGAGCCAAGGTTATAGCGAACTAGTATTTTTGAAAAATCTAGACTATAACCGGTTTTGGCTCGAAAACGAAGTTTTCAAAAATAAAACACAACGAAATATTTTTAGAAAAGAAAGAAAATTGTACATGGATTGTACAAGGGGAAATTCCGACCGACTAGCCATGTGTGTCAATATATAAAATGTTAGAAAATATGGATATGAATGTTTATATTGTGTAAAGATCCAATTTTCTAACTAGTGCTAGTTAACGCATATAAGTAGTACAGATAGCTTGCCTATAAGGATGTCGTGTCACACTTCACTTTAGTCCGCACTTTTGCATCGATTACCGATATCAACAAGCGGGGCGGAAGCGGTGGTCTACGACGAACTCACCCGCTTACCTGCGGACGGGATGGTCAGAAGGACTAACCTTTATCGTGCTAGTGGACGTTGTCGTGTTGCTGATGTTGTGAAGGCGAAGCTAGTCTAGGTCTCTTATTGTGTGAAATCTCTGTCTTTGGATCAGGAAGCTCGGAACTAGCGGGCGCTAAAATTACCTGGCAACACCGACTATCATTACGGGTGCACACGTAATAATAACTTGTGGTGCACGGTAACCTTGGTGGGCGCTAGGGCCGGGGTTGGTGATCACTCCTTGTCTGGTCTATTCTTGTTCTATAGGTTCAGTCTTAACTTTTGATTGGTCAATGAGTTAAAAAGGGAGGTCTTGTTGATATCCCTTGATTTTGATCCTCGCGAACTGAATGAGCTCTCTTCAGCATTACCTTTAAGGTACGAACACGGAAGAGCTCAAACGTCTATTCATATGAGTAATCTGACGTAAACCCTTGCATCGGATAGGGACAGGAGACGAAAACTTCCTTGTATAGGAGTTAAATGCCTCCACACAAAGTTCTTCAATGGAGCGGACATACGAGGATGCATTGCCTACCGAAGAGATGAATGCTTGGTACGATGCGTGGAATGCTAAACCTGGAACCCAGTGGAGACCGAGGGTGCGTCCCTGCAAAACCAGTGCGTTTTGAGCACGGGACCCTGTGTGGATCAGTATTGAGACTAGTGGCCCGTGTGCTGCTGTATTATTACTGTGAGTAAGTCATTCTTGATCTAACACATGCCCAAGTTGTCTTCGAGGGTCAGGCGTTCCTTCCCCTATTGGAGGGCAGAATCGTCCTTGCTGAGTTAATAGGCTTGATCATCTTATCTAGAAGGCATGATAGCCCCCGTCTAAATCAACAATGTCGAATCGGCAAGATCCTAGTATATTTATTTAATGGGAAAATAAATATATGGTAAAGTGAGCCGAGTCGGGTGTTGAAAACGAAATATCGATCGGCAAGATCCTAGTATATTTATTTAATGGGAAAATAAATATATGGTAAAGTGAGCCGAGTCGGGTGTTGAAAACGAAATATCGATCGGCAAGATCCTAGTATATTTATTTAATGGGAAAATAAATATATGGTAAAGTGAGCCGAGTCGGGTGTTGAAAACGAAATATCGATCGACAAGACCCTAGTATAATTATTTAATGGGAAAATAATTATACGGTAAAGTGAGTCGAGTCGATGGTCGTAAAATGTAATGTCGAATCGGCAAGACCCTAGTATAATTATTTAATGGGAAAATAATTATACGGTAAAGTGAGTCGAGTCGATGGTTGTAAAATGTAATGTCGAATCGACAAGATCCTAGTATAATTATTTAATGGGAAAATAATTATACGGTAAAGTGAGTCGAGTCGATGGTTGTAAAATGTCATGTCAAATCGACAAGATCCTAGTATAATTATTTAATGGGAAAATAATTATACGGTAAAGTGAGTCGAGTCGATGGTTGTAAAATGTAATGTCGAATCGAAAAGATCCTAGTATAATTATGTAATGGGAAAATAATTATACGGTAAAGTGAGTCGAGTCGATGGTCGTAAAATGTAATATCGAATCGACAAGATCATAGTATATTTATTTAATGGGAAAATAAATATATGGAAAGGTGAGTCGAGTCGATTATGGGAAAAATGAAATCTCGACTGACAAGATCCTAGTATAACTACTTAATGGGAAAGTAATTATATGGTAAAGTGAGTCGAGTCGGAGATGATTTTATCCAAGTCAGTTAATATATATATGGAGACATACATATATATTGAATATAAGGTCACGACGTGCGTTTTGCGTCTGAATTCGTCATAATACTTGGGGAGTGAAACCACATTTCGGGAGCCGAAATCTTAAAGCGTGTGACTCGTAATTGTCAAGTGTCACAGAACGCTTTGGCTGACATCGAAATTCCCCTCGAAAATCAAATAACGGACTACTGGAAGTGGTCACGTTATTCTGTCAACTAAACTTACCCATGGGACGGCAATTCCATTGCTCATGTTGCAATGTTGAACGTCCGCTACCCTCGTCAGGACGACGAGACTGGTTGTCTATTTGGGGTGACAATTGATGCGAAGTGTTTTCCATCAATCCCCATAGATATTGAGACGTTGCGTCCCTTTGTCACGGTGTTTTATAAACTAAGGTTGCGAGATCCATTCGTCATGGACAATGTGACTTGCCTAATCACTGGTCATATTTCGATACTCTCACTGCGCGGCCTATCAGGAAGAAAGTTCACTGGCCTTGCTTAGGTGGCGGAGAGGCATTTCAGTTGATGACTGTCGGTGCTAGGGCCAAAATAACATGCAAGAGGACCCTAATGAGAAGGATGACTCGGCTGAATTGCCCGAGTCTGTATCGTTTTATTTTATCGTGGTGTCTCGATAAATCATGATCCTTCTACCTCTACTATTCTTGTTGTGACCAATATTTTGATATTGAACAAGATGTAGGTTGGTTTCTAGGTCCTATGGATACTATTTACCACAATTCTAATAACTACGATGAGTCTAAGGCTCCCACCGAGCCTAATGTTGCTCCTGCTGTAATTGTTCTATGGCCCAAGCGAATCATGTCATCGTTGCTGAGAGTGTAGCTCATACTGAGCATGTTGAGGATGTTTCTATGGCTTTTGTCAAGTTTGATGTTGCTGTTGTTTCGAAGGCTCCTACTAAGATCACTGTCATTGACATAGACATCTATAGGACCCTTGCCAAGCCGCTATGACCATGTTTGTGTCACGATGGAGTTCGTTGCTGTTAACTCCATTTTCTTGGAGGTTTTCGTTAAACCGCTCGTTATCATTCCCTGGCTCCTGCCAAGACTAATGTTGGCGATGGCTCTCAGGTATGGTTGAGCCTGTCAATGCTGCAGTTGCCATTATTCGAGTGACTTATATCGAGCATACAGTCATTCTCCCTAAGAACGATATCGGCTAATAAGTCTACTAAATAATGTGGAACCCATCGTTCCCATTCCTATTACGATTTCGGAAACCTTTGTTGACCCAATCGTTCCTACCATTGGGCCTATGGAGGATAGGTTTGAGGTCGAAGGCATGGATACAAATCCTGCCCCCACAAGTGAGCTGAGACGCACCGGGATGCGTGCTCACCATAACAGAGCTTTCTGTTGTTGTGAATTGTGGATTTTTCCATACTGAGCGTCAAATTGTCGTGTGCATTCGTGCTGTTGTGTTACCCCCCAGCGTTTGAGCATGTTTGTAGTTGCATTATTCTGCCGATTGCGTATCCATGTGGTTGCGCCGCATTGACGACGGTGCATTCCTGTTGTTGTGCTGCTCCTGCAGTAGTGTAGCCTTGTTGTCGTATTTCTCTGTGTCATGCGGTTCATGTTGCGATGTTACCTGGTTGACATGCTTCTCTGTGTTGAGTTGTTCCCGTTGCAGTGTTGCCTTGTTGTCATGCTTCTCTGTTGTCGTGTTGTTTCCTGATGCGGTATTCCGTTGTTGATGTGTTTCGTGGACGTGTTGCGATCATTGTCGTGTTGTCCCTACTGTCGTATTGCACCATGAACGTATTACTACAATTGTTGGATTGACTTGATGATGTGATAACTTGTCGTTTGTTTCACTCTTGGTTCCCTCGGGATAAAGACATTACCCCAAACCCACGTAGCTGTTGTTATGTTGCTGAGTGGTTGTGTAGTGTCGCCATCGATAATGTGGGAATTCGGGTGTCTAACGGACCTTCCTGTAGTCATACTAAGACACTCTAGTCCTAGTGTTAGCACATGTATCTCTCTAAAGTTCGAATCTCGTAGTTTGAGTAATTGACCGAATCATGTGTCGACCTCTTTATATGCCCGCGAGTCTCGTGAGCATTACCTCTTCAAAATCTAAGGCATCAGTGACGCCATGTCCAGCCTTAACCTTTTACGCGCATTTCGGTCGACTAACCACTCTCGGATCATGTCGGAAGAAAATCCCATGATTCGCACATGACGAGGCGAGGTTCGTGATAAGGGATTTCGAATACATCTCGAACGTGAAGGAATCGAGTAAATGTGAGCGATATTATGACCCATACCTTTGGGCTAGTAAGAGTTGAAAGACTCAATTTATTATTGCTCATCCCAGTGGATTCGTTGACGTCATACATGCCGATGTGTCATATTGGTGATTAAGGAACTACCATTTTGGACCCACCTAAGGCGTGGGCATTGGTGGAGTCCCTGGTACATGATTCGGAGGTTTCATGAAACCCTGAATCCTGAGGGCATATATAAGGGTGCTACCCTACCATTATGAGTTGGCCGATCAACTCAGCCCCTCGATTAATGTTGTTATTCCTCTGATGGTGGGTTTATCCTGTCTTGGTGTCGTTGCGTAGATTCTTGGGATAGTGGAACCCTTTCGACCTTGGGTCGATACGGGTGTTCCCAGTTATTTTTCAGTAGCATTGCTCGCGCTAGAGCAAAATCCCCCGTCCTTGACAGACACTGTTGGAGACACCATAGTAGTATGAGCTGCCAGGTCAGTACATTTACTACCTGACTAATCAGGATGAGCTCGAAAGCTTACGCATTGCACCCATTTGTGTGACTACCTGAGTCGTTGAATGGGAGGCCTTATCGGAAGGCTCAAGACTATTTCTTGTGGAGCGATCTCGGTCGTTTGTTTGTTTTAAGTGACGGCGTTGGCGTATGAAGCCGTCAAGCCCCAAATGTGAAATCTAAGCCAAATGCAATCATCTATGACTCAATTTCACCCCTTTACCTCGAAAGATCCCGAAAAGATGGAACCTTTGGCGATTGAGGGTTCCGGTTTCAGGACTCCTTTCACTTAGATCTCTGCATAAGATCTGAAAGTCAATTTGAGGGCGTGTGGCCTGTATTATTCAGAATTGACTTACTAGGTTGCTAATACTAATAGGACACCATCGCCCATGAGGCACATATAACAGGACAAGTACTGGATACCCTTGTTTTGGGTAGCTACCGGTGCTCTCCATACTGTTTGGGTGGAGACCAGCGTGTCGAGATGTTGTCTAAACTTTGTCCCCTGTTTGTTGTGGCAACCATATCGTGATGATCCATACACATCATTCCCGTGTTGACTAATGTGATGAGGTAATGTGAGCCCCTGGTCACTTGTGTTTAAGTCGGTTTTTAATTCTCGCGGATTGTGGAATTGTACGGCCTGTGTGTCGGATATACATTGTTTACTGTTTGGGAAAACTGAGGGGTGAAAGTGACGCAAAAACTTTCGATCTCCATCAGTCCATACTAGGCACCCTAGTATCATTGACCACAATCGCTCATGCGAAAGGTTGTAAGTTAGTGCATAGTGGATTCCAGTCCGTGTGAGGACATGGGAATACCATCCGCTACTATAAACAACCTGGAGCGTCCTCGAGAATGTCGACTGCTTTGTGATCTGGTAAGATCACCCGATTAGTGAAATTCAACAAGCGAACCTAATGGTCTTGTCGCCTGAGGCGTCCGGTGGCTGTGATGAGACACAGGCAATGATCGATCGCTGCTGGAACCTTCTCATCCCCCTACTCGTTTGCAGTTATAATACGAGGCATGCGGATAGCCACCTATACTCTTGGAGAGTCGTGGCTAGACACTAGGTGCCAACGTTCATAATATCGGATTTTAGTAGTCATCCTACCTCAGGGTTCGCCGAACCTTGAACGCAAGTCTGGGATACTCAATTTGAGATGAGTATGGATTACCATTCTTGAACGAAAGAATTATTGTCCTGGACGGAAGTGTCCTGTGTGATACGATTGGTGTCGGTGGCAAATCAAATTCGTGTACTTCGTCGCCAGAATTTCCTATGTGAAAGGAATTATCACCCCAGTGTTCGGAGTGTACTGCTCGAAGTCCTCTGGAGTGCATACGTGTACGTCTCTAGTACATTGAATGGCAGATAGAGACATACACATGAACTGGCTTGAGTTCAAGAGATGACCAACGAATCTGGTAGATTCAAATTTGCTTGAATAAGTGGCCAAACCGATCAAGAAGTTGTACTAACAAGGCGTTGTTAGCCTTAGGAACTTCGAATCGGTATAGGACTTTGATGAGTGTTATACTCTGAAAGGGGTGTTGTTAAGCACGAAAACTGTAATGGAGTGACTTCGCTTAGTACTCCAGTGACTCGGAGACGTCGGTTAAAATTGGCCTTGCAACGAACAAGCTCGAACTATCGCAAGAGCTTAGTGGGACTCTTGAGGAATCTCGCAAGTCTGGTCTGAGGCAGCATTGTCAATTCCTCGACCGACAGAATTCAGGTTGACGCAAAGCTCTACTATTTCGGGAAAACCGATATTTGTGCCGGATTGCGATATCCAAGAGCTCGGTCGTGGCCGGCTCATGACATAGTGTTCGTTAGAACGCTAAGCGTGAACTTGGGTTCACGTAGAAAAGGAGGTAATCGTGTGAGTCGCAAACATCCCGCCCTGTTCAAGGATACTAACGTATCGGATGACTTGAACTGAATTCCGGGACGGAATTCTCTTAACGGGGGGAGAATGTGACAAACGGCAAATTTCGTACAACGATTAACGTGATTCTAATCATGTTTTCGAAGTAATTAACATGGTTTAAGGTTAATTAAGATATTATGAGCCGTTATGAGTCCTACGATGTCCTTCTCGAAGTTCGTGGATGTCTTGAAGTCTTTAAAGAAAGACTTCGCGTAATTAACGTTAACGAGCTGACATCAGTGAAAATTTGTCAAACTGGAATAACATAAGCTTATTCTATGTAAATACGACACGTATTTACTATCGATGCGATCAGATGTGAAAACGGCGTGGTAAACGGCCAAAAACGCAGCGTTTTGGAGAACGCGGAGAGGAACTGACGTGGGATTCGAACGTCAAAACGCGTGGTTTTAACCGTTATCAAACTTTCGGAATAATTATTTATTATAAATAATGTTTCTTATTGAATTTCGAAAGTTATCGGATCATTTAAATGAAGGATAACACAACCGAATCGATTAACGCGATTTTAACGCGTGTTCTGTTTTCACGCGTCGGATGACGAAAATAACATTTAAATTGCTCAGTTTAGTTATGTTTTTCATTTCGAATAAAACCGACTAGTTTTTGTAATTAATTATCAGGCCAAAATAAAACCGAAGCGAAAAACGTTTATACGGGTTCGATTCGCGGTACAAGTCACCTACCCCAAACCCTAACTATAAAAGGCATAAGTTCTTCTTCTTCTTCACTTGTGGCAGCCGCAACCTCTGTCTCTCTCTACTCTCTCTCTAAAACTCTCTCTCTCTAGTCTCTCTCTTCGATCTCCTCCCCTCTCTGCCCGATCTCCCTCTCCTCCTTCTGTGACAGCAGCCGGCCGACCACCACATCCCTTGGTGGCGGCGACGTGGTGGTTCTGGAGCCCGAAAACGGGCAGAAACAGCAGCACAGAGGTGGTTGTTTTGGGTGGCTGCAGAAGACGGTGGTGATGGGGTCTACTAAGACGAAGAAGGTTGAGGTTTTCTTGTCCGATCGTGATGATGGTTGTGGTATGGTGTTGACACGATGGTTCGGTTATGGTGGTTCGTGATTGTGGAGGTCCGATGGCTAGCTTTTGGTGGGTGTTTAGGCCGGAAATGACGGTGATGATGGCTGAGGTGGTTTCGTGGTGGATCTGACGGGTTAGGAGGTGTTTGGTGGTGATTGAGTTACGGTGGTGGTTGTTTTAGGGCTGATCAGCCGGTTTGTGGTGGTTAGCGACGGGATGTAGCAGGTTGTGGATGGTTTTAGTGGTGGTTGTTCCCAGTTGTGGTGGTCCGAGGTGCTTCGGTTTGGTTTTGGTTCAAACTCGTGGTTTTGGTCGAAGTTCGGGTTCGTTTTGCGAGTCGGGTTCAACCCGAGCCTTGAGTTTCAACTCAGATCTGGTTCGGTTTGGATTTCCGGTCGGGTTCGTCTCTGGGTTCATGGCTGTGGTGACTTAGATGGTTGCTTTAGGACAGATCTGGTCCGGGTTTACTCCGGTGGTATGAATCGCGTTCGAGTCTTGGCAGATCTGGTCAAACTCGGTCAAACCGAGCCATCTCAGTCAATGACGGTCAACGGGTCAGATTTCGGATTCGGTCAAGACCCGGTCAACTCAGTCAAGCGCTTCGGTATAACTAACTCGTGACTATTTCTTTTGCATTATTATTTATATTTATGTATATATTTCTAAAATATATAAATATAAATGACTAACTCGCTAACGAACCGATATGAATAATAAACGAAAAGGATTATACGATAGTACTTGTATATGGGTCGTGACTTGGTGTTGTTGATTATCGGACTAATCTGTTGGACTATATCTATATTTATATAAATAAGTACGATTTATATAAAAGTTAACGAAATATATAAAATCTCGTTTTATTTGAAACTTTGCGGATAAGTATATGTTCGTCTTGTTTTGGTGTCAATTTTGGGGAAATTGTAGACGACTTGTGTTGTCTGGTTTGTACAAAAACAGAGGAAACTCTGCCAAAATTTTTATAAAATCCAAAGCGCGACAAATGTGATATTGTTGTGCGTTCTTATAAATAACTTTCCAAGTGTTTGATAAATGTAGTTTTATGCAATATCACGACGTTTTTGACAAGGAATATTTGTAACAATAATGGTTCATTCCGGGCAACCTATCAAACAAATCTATAGTCTTTTTGTTACCAAGCGTCAAGTATGACGAGTTTCTTTTTAAAGGTTATTCGATAACTAAAATATGTTTGTTATTCGGATTCAATATGCAAAAACGTTCGATTTTCATTTGGAAAACTTTCTATAAAAAGCAAAGTCTTTAGGTTTGTAAGATACTTGGATTCGGGAAAAGATGTGACAATTGTTATTAATCTATTTTAATAGCTACAATTATGTTTCCTCAAAGTATATATATATATTTTTTTGAAAATAAATGTACAAGACAAATACATTTATCTGGTTTATAGGACGAGCTATGGCTCGGGATGAGTTATACACTTCGTAGTAATAGTCCAATGTGGTTACACACGAATAGTAACAGGTGAGCGACTTGGGTACTATGTCGTATGTGGACATAAGATCTATGCCAAGTCACGATCGGTTCGTCGAGTTAAAACACTTAAAGACTCGGGTTAGTACACACGAGTCAAGATAGTTGAATAGACTATCTTTTAACCGGAAAATAAGCTAGGCTTATATATGATAGACTTTAAGGTGTCCTTTATTGGTAATTAGGGCACGAGGAAGTCGGTCAAAGCTTTGGGCTTTATTTGCTAGCTAAGCATGGAAATTAAGGTGAGTTTCACGGCCCCATTTTACTGTTTTAACTGGGGGAAAGATATGTTTGTCAAAAGTTATCACATGTTGAAATGTTTTCAAAGGTTAAAAGGTGATAAGTGGCATGATGAGTACTTGAGTTTTTGTTCGCCACTCGGGGTTGGGTCCTCGCTACTGTAACCATTAATTCAGGTAAATGAAACCAAAGGAATATTTGGATAGTACTATTGGTGCCTGACGAGGCCCACCTCTGGTTGACAGCGTCAACCCGGTAAAGACAAGAGGTGCACATATTCTGAACTTAAGTCGTTGGGTTCCGAGAAACGACTTGGAGCGGGGCATATTTATTAGTCTTGGTTTGGTTATGGGACTCAGGGGATTGCTTATCATCATAGTTTGTAGGAGCTAGCTACTCCATACAAAGGCCACAAATTGTGCTGGATCTGCACAGGATGTAAAAATGTTGTTATTACGGAACTAAAACCTGTGAACTCACCAATATTTTATATATTGACGTCTTTTTAAACATATCTTTCAGGTAACTAAGTGCTGAACAGGTATGCGGCTAGTACGGTGGAATTTGGGATGTCGGACACTGGTTGGGGGTTTCATCTATTGTTACCTTCGGGTTGGGACATAAACGGAAACACCCCACTTTAAAACTTAATGTTTGTGGTTTTAAGTAATGTTTGAAACCAGGTACTCCTTCCCGACATCTTATTATAATGATCTTTTCTAATTAAATATAGTTTGTGTTAATCTTGACCTTGATATGCTTTCGAGCGTCGCACCACGTGTTTCCGCCATTGGCGTGGTGTGACATAAAGCAATGATGAACCATAATGTTTAACAACATTATCATATTTTAAGAATCACCAGAGCTGATATGTAGATTTCGAGTGCCCTGTTTAGTTTTCTAAATCGTTGCATTTGATTGATGTGAATTTTTCATCATTTGGCTGAACAGTATTTAAAACCAAATTCCATTTTACGATTTTGAGTTTTACTTGGTCATGAAATGGTGTTATGATTCAACATCTATATTAAGAATAAACATGTCAAAGTTCTTTAATTGCGTCCAACTTACGTTGATCTGTAATCCAAATTTCACCCACAATTTAGTTTTTAATTAATGTCTATTCAAGCGTTATAATATTTTCTCCTAAAATAACACGTTAGCTGCTTTATGTTTATTTCTACATTAATAGACTGTACCTTATAACAACATTAGTTACATATTTTAACGTTTTAGCTATAAAGTATTTCGTTGTAGGTGAAATTTAGATTTTTTCAATTAATTATTAAATATTCATTTCTTTTAGATTCTTTCAGTTATACATGCAATGTGATAATCACTTATATATAACGCATTTCTTTCTTGTACATTTCAATTTACACGTCGATATTGACTAAGACAAACATCGAGACATCGATAAAAATGAGCATGTCGTCACGGTATTTTTAAATGTTTTTAAAACATAATAGTTTAAATGTTATTTAAGAAAAAAGAATTATAACTTTATAGTAGAGGGGAGAAAAGTGTAACTACTAACTAAAAATAAGGCAATTAAAGTAATGAAAATGAGGAACTAAAGTGTAAAAGTGTTTTAATGACTATTTTACCCTCATTTTAGAGTCATTAATGAAAATAAAGTCCTTAACTTTTAGATATCTTAAGCTACCCCATGCATTATAATATAGATAATTTGAGGAAAAACCAGGGTAAGGAACTCTTTTGTGCAAAAAAAAAGGTGCGTTGGGTTATATGACATCAACCTAGCCCTTTGATAACTGATAACATATCATATATAAAAAAACAATGAGTCTAGTGTGCAGTTCAAGTTCCTCATTGACTGCCAAGGCAAAATGTTTGGTATTTAGACCATCCTCAATGCGTTCGAAGTAAGGTCGCCCGAGCCACGTCAGAGTCGCCCGAAATTTGGTGCGGCGTTGGAGTTGGCTGTCCGACGATGTCCGAAGGTGAGTCGTCCATTGTTAAGGTCTCAGGTTATCTCGGTTCTTATGCTATTTCTTGTTTCTTTTCCCAAAAAAAAAAAAAAAAAAAAAAGTCAAAACAAACAACAAACTTCACACCCAAATAGGAACTTGATTAAATTACATCAGAAATGAACAAACTTTTTGCATAATAATGTAAATCCAAATGAGAAGTTAAAGAGCAAGAAACAAAAAACTGAAAGTAAGAGTAAAGTGCACGGATGGTCCCTGGGTTTGCCCAAATTTCACGTATGCCCTCATATATTTTCAATGGTCCCTAATGTTAACATTTTATAACATTTTGGTCCCTAACAGCTAACGTCGTTAAATTTTATCAGTTAAGTCATGTAAAATGATCAAAATACCCATAGGGACCATCCGAGCAGTTTAATTTTATATATATGACCAGCACCAGCACCACCACCTCTTCCTCAAACAACCAACATCACCCCTTCCTCCCACCACCACCACCACCACAACCACCACAACACCACCACCACCACCAATAATAATAATAATAAGAGATTTGAAAAAAAAAAAAAAAAAAGGAAAATAAAGAATGAGACATCAAGGTCTTGTAAGAGAAAAAGTCAAAAGAATGAGATAGAGATCCTGAAAGAGGAAAAGAATGAGGAAAAGTCAAAAGAACGAGGAAAAGTCAAAAGAGGAAAAGAATGAGACATCCAGAAAGAATGAGACGGCAGCACCAGCACGTCTCGTCTTCTCCGCCGACTATAACCTTCGTTATCACTCTCCTCCTCCGGTATACGACACTTATGCTGACGTGGCTACACTCCTCTGAACTCTTTCGGTGTAAGGCGGTGATGCTGACGTAGATCTGACTAAGTGAGGGTTTTGGTTCTTTTTGGGAGAATATGATTCGAATCTAATATTGTTTGTTAATTAGTTAGGGTTTTAGGCAGGAGGTGTTGAGGTGTGAGGTGACGGTGATGGTGAGAAGATTGTGGTGGTGCTAGATGATTGGTGGTGGTGGTTGTGGTGGTAGTTGGGTGGATATGTAGAGATAGAGATATGCAGAGATAGAGATAGAAAGTGAGAGGCAGAAAGTTTATAGGTTTTATTTTTATTTTTTTAAAAGAGGTATTTTAGTAATTTCACATAAGCTTAACTGAAAAACTTAACCTCCATTCAAGTCAGGGACCATCGATGAAACAAAATACAAACCACAGTGATCGTGTGTCGAAGTGCTAATCAAAAACTTAATAAAAACTACTCCTTAGCTACAACTGACTGCAGTATAGGAAGTAGGGTTGTCGAACCACGAGGAGTATGTGGTTAGTGTTAATAGCAATTTTATTAATTAAACTAATTAATTAAAAATAATATCTTATGAAGTAGAATGTTGTTGTGCTTGAAAAAGTTGATTAATTGATTTGAATAGAAAACAATAATAATAAGGAAGTAACTCCTAAACTTCAGGTTCTAGGTTTTACACAGTTTTCAGTTTATAGATTGGGAACCACATAGACATAGTTCTGAAAATTAGTTAATTAGCCGATAGCATAAGTTCTTGTCATCAAACCCTATTATCTACCCAATTGTAAGCGTCAAGTCAACCCTCTTTATGTCACCCAACCCGCTACTAAGTTTTGTCATCAACCGAACAAGTTGTAAAGAAAGGACTCAAAACACAAATCAATTGTTTGCGTAACTAATGCATCAATAATGTTTTAATTATTTGTCATCACAAGCAAAACATAATACAACACTGAAAATAAATAGAAAAAGTGCAAAACCTAATTGAACCATTCGTCTAGAGGAAGTCATAAAAGAATTAGCCTTGCATCTTGATCGCGTGCATGCCTTCTCTTTTTCTTTCTGTTTTCGGCTCCTGTTGTGCTTCGTTCGTCTTGACAGCCATTCAAAACATCATAATTCCAACCTAACGCGATTCCCTATGTTGCCACCAATTAGGCCTTAGGCCATTTTTACATTTCTTTTTGATCGGCCCAAAGAAAATAATAAATCTACACTTTCACGTTTCTTATTATTCTTATTATTATTATTATTATTATTATTATTATTATTATTATAATAGTAATATTATTATAGTATTATTAATATTAATTCCATGTTTGCTCTCAAGTGTACGTGACTTGATCATTTTCCTTCGTATTAAGCTCATATCTCACGAACACCTATAAAACACATGTACACTAATAAATAACTAAGACCGACTAAAAGTAAACAATAAAAGACTAAAATATATACAAACTAACATATTAAAATAGGTTTTTTAACCAATACATCACACCCCCACACTTATCTTTTTTCGTCTCGAAAAAATTATATATATACTCTGCTCACGACATTATCACAGACTAGCACCCAAGTCGCCCCATCATACCTTAGCTAAGGTCCAAAGTCATACCCCATTTACAGATCAGCATTAGATGTGTTAATTCAGCAAGTCAAATTGATTTCCATTTAAAAACAGAATTTACCCGACTAAGCCTAATATGCTTCCGGTTTTTATTTTCATGCAACACACCCCTCACAATTTTTCACTCCACTCGGTTTAGTATCTGGACTAGCATATAATGCGCTAGTATGAATCACTCAAAAACCAAGTATGTAACTATGTTATCATAGGCTTGTATAACAATCACACCTCAACTGTAGACAAATGCACATATCTAAAGGACTTACGGGTTTTGGGCTTAGGGTAAAGGTAGGATAGATTTGGCTTAACAATTGGGTTAAAAACAAAGGTTTCAGCACGCTTGAATGACAATCCTTATTCACTAAGCACCATAACACACAACTTTGGGCATATTTGACCCATTACACATACTTCTATTTTTTTTCTTTTTTTTTTTTCACTTTTTTTCATATATATTTTTTTCTTTTTTTTTTCTTTCACAACTTAAACATAACTCAATCACTTGAACAAAACATAAACACAATGGATGTCATCAATTTATTACACAAAGGTAAACAGGTGAATTTGGGTAATAGGTTTAATCAAATGAAAGGGTATAGGCTCAACATGGGTTACTAAGGGTGATTTTAGGTAAACGGGTCAAACATAACAAATAAGTGGGTATCAAAAGAAAAAGGGAAAACCTAAATTGCCTTTGTCATGTACGTGCATATCTAGTCTACAACCTCAGCATGTATCAAATCACACAAGTTCTGCAACAGAGAAACATCTGGCCTACTCTCAACAAACGAAAATGTATATATGAATCAATCTACCATCTAGTAGGCTCAAGATCTCACAAAAGTGGGGAAATGGGTTACCGATGTGTGCATGCATTTATTACCAATAGCTTATTAAACCTGGTCAGGCAATTCTAAACTCTTTTTTTTAAACACCTGCTGAAAACGGTTCATATTACTTTTCCATAAATTAGACCATGACTAAGGATCTACTGCCAAAACAATGAAGAAACAACTGGTATGTACTAAAAAAACTGTTTTATATCTGATTAGAATGTTTTTTTATGAACAATTTTCAAGACATTTTCAATTTTTCAATTTTTTTTTATTTTTTAAGACTCAAAAATAAATAAAAATGAAATTTCCCCACCCCCACACTTGAACGACACATTGTCTTCAATGTAAGATAGGGAATAAAATAATACAGAAATAAAAAAATACAACAGTAAAAGGAACAGACTCCCCTGAATATAGGCAGTGCGCATATGAGTCTGTCCAATTCCTTCCAATCCAGCCGTATAGCATTTCTTTCGCGGCCGATAAACAAACCTGAAACTAAAACTTAAAAGAAAAATAAAAACACAAAATTCTAGGATGCCTTATACACCGATAGTGTACAGATCTATCCCACCTGAATGGAGATTGAGTCCAGGCGAGGTTATCTTATTGCAAAATAAACTCCAAGCATTCCCAGAAAAACAAAAACAGACTCAAACTCTAAAAATAAAATAAAAAACGTACCTGTAATACTCTACACAGCTATACAAACTCTACAAGTAAACATACCTGACATATCTACTCATGGTGGTCTAGTGGGATGTTTGTGCCCCCACACCTCTAAGTGTGTGTTTCTCTTACACCTAGGTAACTCACCCACAGTTCTCCCTGTTAGCCCTAACAATGCTAACATCTCATTCTTACTATCTGTTTCAGGTGGCTTCTTGGCTTTCTTTTTCCTTCTCCTTCGTTTTCTCTTAGTGTTATTCTTGCTCACTAGTTCCATCCTGTCAATCACAAAACATTCTTTCTTTTCTTTTCTTTTCCATTCTCCTTCACGGGAGATCCAATTTTGTTAGTTTTATGATTAGCAGTATTAGAGAACACCTTAAGACTCATCTTCCTATCCCCAAACCTCATCTTTACCGTCCCCTCAACACAATTAATAATGGCTTTAGCAGTAGCCAAGAACGGTCTACCCAGAATGACAGTTGGTTGTGTGTTTTTAACACAATCAAGCACTAAAAAATCTACTGGGTAATAAAACTCACCAACCTTAACAATCACATCCCTTACAATCCCCCTAGGACACGAAGGAGTTTGATCGGCCAACACCACAGTTGTGTTGGTTTTCTGTAATGGACCAAAATCATACCGATCATATAAACTCCATGGTAGAATACTCACACTAGCTCCCAAATCCAGAAGCGCTCTATCCACTTGAAAATCACCTACTTGTATGACAATAATAGGCGCTCTCGGGTCTTGGAGTTTTGGGGGAAGGGTACCCAACAAAACGGCATTCACACTGGCACTTAAATCTAACTGTTTAGGAAGTTTATGCCATCGTTTTTGGGCACTCAATGCTTTCAAACACTGAACCTGATCAGGACATTCTTCAATTTTATTAATTAATGGTAAATTGATTTTGACAGTTTTAAAATTTTCCCACTTCTCATCCTTTGGTGGGTCCCGTTTAATTAAATCTTTTCTCTTAGAAGGATCTAATAAAGCCATAGGAAAGGGTACCTTTTTCACCTTCTCACCCCCACACTTAGCCTCATTAGACCCACTCTTCACGTTTTTACTCTCAAGATTTAATTTGAAATTTTTTTCTTGTTCAGGTTCAGCCTCAGATTCAGTGTTACACTCCTCCACCACTCCCTCAACAAACTTTGGTGGAGTACTGTCTACACTACCTATTTCAAAGGTGGGGAAAATACTTACCGCGTTGATGTGCAAACTTCTGGAAGAAGACTGGTGAGCAAGATTTAGTGCAGTATCACTAGGGAGTTTACCTGGGTCTCTCCCTGACATCTGAGCAGCTAGCTGGCCTACCTGTTTTGACAAGGCTTCCACAGTCTTGTCCCGCTTTTCATTATCCTGCCTTATTCCCTTAACATCCTCTTGGATTGCCTTGATAGCTTCCAGAATCACATGTAACTGATTATTGCTTCCATCTGAAGTGCCTTGCTGTTGGTTCTCGTGCTGCTGCTCATTTCCACCTTGCACATAAGAATTAGAAAAATTAGGATTTAATTGGTTATTCGGGTTACCATACCTGAAATTGGGGTGATTGCACAGTCCAGGATGATATGTATTTAAATTCATGTCATACTGTTTTCTTTCTCCATAGACTTGATTTACCTGTTCACCCGGTTTATCCTGTCCACCTTCACATTCGGCTGCAATATGACCAAATTCATTACATTCAGTGCAAACATTAAAAGCACTACCTACCTTCACCTCGTCATTTTTTCTTACTCTCAACTGGGCTACCTGTTTTTCTAAGATCAAATTCTGATGCTTAAGTTTTTCTATCCTCTCTTCAGCTTCATAATCAACAGCCCTAACAGAAGATGATCTAAATTCCTACTAGACTGTGTGTGTCTCTTAGAAGTTGCACTCATCCTCTCTAAGTACCCCCAATCTATAGCTACTGTGTTAGTGAAAAAAGTACCACTGCTAATAGCTGTTAGATCCCTAACCTCATCAGGCAATAATCCATTATAAAATGCTTTAATAAGCTCCCAAGTCTCAATGCCATGATGTGGGCACTTTCTAAGCAACTCCTTAAATCTAGTAAAGGCCTCATGAAATGTCTCACCTGAATTTTGCTCAAAGGCTCTAATTGCTTCTCTAGCCTCAGAAGTCTTACTCATAGTGTAATACTCTTTTAAAAACACCTGCTGCATTTCTTGCTTAGTAAAAATGCTACCTGTGGTCAGGTTTGCAAACCACTGCCTAGCCCTATCCTTCAAAGTGAATTGAAACAACATAAGTGTAACAACCGGCAAAAATAAGGTAATTCCGTACAAATTAATTAATATATGATTAACGTAATTAAATGCAATTATGTGTGATTTAATTATCAAGGCCTTAGGAGATAGCAATTTCCAAATAATGCATAGGAATGCATACGTTTAATGGTAAAGCATGATTGGATCATGTGCGAATAAACTATCCGGTATGGACGTTGGCGATTACCCGGTAATAATTAAATAAACGAAAAGGATCCCGGACACCCAGGATATAAAATAAAGGGTATTTTCACAAAATGTAATGAGTTTTGGAACTCCAAAACCATAAGTGGAAACGTCTCATACAAATCTCCCGGTAACGAATAAAGTGCGCGTACCGCACCCGATACGCGTATAACTCATAATTTCACCCGGAAAAAGCCTAAATAACCAATCAACGCTTAAATTAGACTATATTTAAGAGTTATTAAAGGTATTTTTAATGTCCGAATAACGCGCGATTAAATCCCGAAAAATACCCGAACGACACCCGAACGACGAGGAATTAAACTTAACAAGTATTGGGTAAATATTTGGAGTTGTGGACCCCACCCAAGCCACAAAAGGGGCCGGCCTAAATGGCCATGTTATGTCCATGCATGTGTTTTAATAATAATAACCTACAAATCTAAGTATTAAGCATGCATGAACAAAAGACAAAAGGTGTAAGATGTGATAGTACAAAGCATGCACCACTTGTCTCCCCTTGTAAGTAAATTTCGGCCCTTAGGCCATAAAATCCAAGACAAGACCCAACTAATGATACACTAAGTATACACACATGCTTGTACAAGATCAAGTATAAGATCAATCAAATATTAGACTAAGATTTACACACAAAATCCATTCCATCCCCTCTCTATCTCACGGCACACACACACCCTACACATCCATCCAAGATCATTTTTGTACTTCTTAAAATCTCTTAAATCTTTGGGAAGATCATGTGCAATCCATGAAAGATTACATGTGATAATAGTATAAATAACATGTGTTAGATACTTGGAGAAACAACAAAAAAATCTTCTTCTTCTTTTCTCCTTGTGGCCGTAAGTTTCACCCCTCCCCCATACATATTTCTTTCAAGTTTTTACATCTCCAAATCACTCAAAACAATCCATCATCCAAACCCCTATTGTGTGTTTCAAGCTTGGAGCTTAACCATTAAGGAAGAACACACTAAACCCCTCTCAAAATCCAAGGTTCTGTCTTCCCTAGCCTTGTGCTAGTAGTAAGCTTCTTAACCTTGTTTTGATTATTAATATTCATGTATGTGTTCTTAGAAGCAAGTTGTACATGAAGGGTTTAAAATGTGGTTTGAAACATAATCTTTAATAGGTTTTACATGAGTAAAATAAATGGTTAAAGATATGTAAATGGATCATGGATTTGATAATGATAAAGTAGTGTTCTTGAAAATGTATAAAATCTACACATACACTAAGTAGGATGATGATTTGATTAAGATTTGTAGAACAAACTTGAATGTGTTAAAAAGTAACTTTAATCATCTTAAAATGATCATCTAAGACATAATAAATGATGGAATATATTAGAAGGTCATGAGTAAAGAAATTGAAAAATTAAAGTTTACTTACTTAGAAGAATGAGATTTTGATATAATGGACAAATACATAAAACACACATACAAGTGGCCTTATATATGAAATATAAGACTAATAAAAGTGTTTTGATGCAAAAATAACTTACCAATAAAAAGATGAATCTTCAAAGTCCACTATTTTGAGTGAAAAATGCTAACTTTAGAAGTTAGAGTGGAAAAATGCAACATTTGAAAGTTGAGGGACTAATATTGTAACTTTGAAAGTTAGAGGACTAAAATGAACATTTTAGAAACTATTAGTCCAAAAATGCAATAATGGAAAGTTTGGTCTCAAAAGTATAAGTAATAATTTTCCAAGGTTGATTTGGTAAATACTAGTAGATATACTTGGGTATTTTTGTATAAAAAGTATATTTTTATAAAAGTGAAAGTTATAAAAATATGGATTGTATTAACATAAGGATTTTTATAAAATAGGGATTTTATAAAAATGTTAAGCAAAAATTAAAACTTGGGAAACTTATACAAAAATGAATACTTTTATATAAATGGGAATATAAAAGTATTGGAAGCATTTTTGTATCTAAGTTAACAAGTTGGGTTAAAAATACATAAGTATTTTAAACCTTCCAAGTAACATGTGTTAGGAGGGAGAAATATGAATAATATTTCTATAAAACACATGTTGGGAAAAACTTGGAGAAATTGACTATTCGAACTAAGATATCGAACTAAGACGCGTTAACAAACCGTACACGGACAAAACATGAGAAAAATGCCATTGCGGCAAGATGAGACAATATATATTTTTAGGAAGTAAAATATATATATATACATCATGGGTGAAAACTAATAAACACTTTCCTAAGTGTTGAAGGAATTATTCGTGGGAGAAAAACATAACGTAAACAAGTAAGACGTTAAACAAACGTATATACTTAACAAGAAAAATTACACATTTATATATATGTACGCTCGTCTCGGTAAAATTCTAGTATATCTACTTAATGGGAAAGTAGATATGTGGGAAGGAAAGCCGCGACGAGTAGACGAAGATATATATATATATATGTGTATGCCGTGCCGACAAGATCCTAGTACATTTATTTGAATGGGAAAATAAATATACGGTATGGTGAGTTGAATCGGGTGTTGAGAATATACAATCGAACGACAAGATCTTAGCATATTTGTTTAAATGGGAAAACAAATGTGCGGCAAAGTGAGTCGGGTCGAGTGTTGAAATATATATTATATCGAGCGATGCGATCTTAAGTATAATTATTTAAATGGGAAAATAATTATACGTTAAGTGAAGTCGAGTCGATAATAATAAGGTACAAGTTAAGGAAATATTAACAAGAGTAATATATAACTTGTAACACAAAGGGTAACCTAACGCCAACGAAACCTAGGATACGCGCTTAATTAAACGGGATTTGGAATAACTTGTGGTCGGGAGTTGGGTGTACAACTTGCCAAGGCACATGCACTATAGGGATAGTGACTTATACGTCTAGGACGTTTGTAGGTGCGAGACCCCTTTTGCTATCTCCTTAGTGAGCCGGACAGTGATTCAGGTGAGTTTCACGGCCCCATTTTAAACTATTTTTATGTTTTCGGGGGAAAGATATGTTAGGGAAAATGTTTGACGGATTTATTACTTGAGGTGTGACCGCCACTCGGGGTTGAGTCCTCGCCTCTATAATCATTTATTCAGGGAATTGAAACCGGTGGAATATTGGATAGTACTATTGGTGCCTGACAAGGCCCACCCCTAATCGATAGCGTCGATTATGCATTAGTGTATGCCTGGGGTGCATATATTCTGAACTTAAGTCGTAGGATACCGAGTGACGACTTGGAGCGGGGCATATTTATTATACGTCTTGGTTTGATTATAGTCTCAAGTAGAATTATAGGAATTTGCAACTCCTATATATTGTCATAACATGGTATTTCCCAAGTATTCAAGTTTTGGAAACTAAAAACCTGTGAACTCACCAATATATTTATATTGACGACATTTTAAACATATCTTTCAGGTAATTAGATGAAGGCAATCTGGGCAAGCTGGGTCATGGAATCCTCCGATGCGGCGTTAAATATTTTGCGGGGTTTCACCTTTATTTCCCAAGGCTATGGGATATATTTGAGAAACCTCTACATTTGTGTTATAAACAATTTACTTTTTATGTAATGTTTCGAACAAGATTTGACGCCTAAATAAATGACCAATTTTCTTAAATTACTTGTGATTTGCGTTAACCTTGACTTTATGCTCTTGAACCGTCGCGCCACGTGTTTCCGCCATTGTCGTGGTGTGACAGAAAGTGGTATCAGAGCCAAGGTTATAGCGAACTAGAGTATTTTCTTTAAAAACTAGACTATAACCGGATTTGGTTCAACGATAAATTTTTCAAAAATATATATATATATATATATATAAAGGTGCTAAACGAAATAAAGTGATTTTTCAAGAAGCATTGGGCATGAGGAGATTCCGACCGAGCTAGCCATGGGTATTGATATGCAGTACGTAGTATTAGGGGTTAGGAAGGTTACTGTTAATGTACGCCTTAACTATCTAATTTAAAATAATTCATATATATATATGTACGGTTCTTTTGCCAGGAATGTCGGACGCTGGAAGTATAGCGCCAAGTTATGATAGTAGTCTACAGATCATTCCCGCACCTCCGCCTGAGCCAGTTGAGCTGGTTGTACTCGACGCGGAAGAAGACGACGTAGAGATGGACGTCGCAGGAGGATCAGACGATGATTCCGACGAGACGGATCCTAGCGAGGATCCTGACTGGGTACCCGCAGGGGATGGCGCGGCCGCCGTGGTCGACGCACCACAGGCCGACCTACCTATTGTACCCTTACCTGCCGCACCCTTAGCCCCACGCCCCATCAGAGCCGTCAGGGACTTCCCTGAAGGCTGTGCCGGTCCGTCACGACCTATCCCAGCCCAGTCGGAGACAGCGGAGTCTCCGTTTGATATACAGGCTCACGCTGATCACGAGCCAGCACCCGTACCGCACATCCACATTCCTCCAGGCATGAGGCTCATGCCGATTTCCCGTGGGAGGAACGGGTGGATTTCAGATGACTCGGACGACGAGTCAGTGGCCTCGGTAGAGCACATGCTAGTACCCGAGATCCCAGTCGCCCAGGAGGAGCCAGTGGCTCCAATGATGGAGGACGCCCCTGCTGACCCCGTAGCCCCACTTGCACCACTCGAGCCCGCACCTCAGGAGGGGCCAGCCACAACAGCACTCGTCCTAGAGGGTAGCCCCGCCGGTAGCTCTGAGCTACGCAGGGCAGGTATGGCAGCTTTCGCCACCGCGAGCCCTCCTACCCCCACCGTAGTGGTGTCCACCCCAGAGTGGGCCACTATTTCAGAGCCCCTGATGGCCCCATTGGCCGAGCTTGTAGCACCACCCACCATAGCTATGACACTATCTATCCCCACCTTGCCCAGCATGCCACCTGCACCGTATCCTCTGGGTGCAGGGGACCCCTACCTGATACCACCACACTTTACCCCCAGACCACAGGGTTTTGCCCCGTTATTTTCCCACATACCGATACCAGCCCCCTTTGGCCCATCCCAGCCAGTTCATCCCGACATACCCGGACCATCCCAGCCTCACAGGATGACACCCCTATCCAGACCAGCATGGTCCACTGCTATCTCACTGGAGCGGGACTTCCAGACCCTCGCCGACACGGTGCAGCGCACCGTGAACCAGGTAGAGCAGCAGACTCGCTTGATGTGGACACGGATGATCGATGCTCGAGATGCTTTAGCACACTACGCTGAAGATTTGTTGAGCATGGATGCACAGTGTGGGATTACCGGTGATGCGCATTTTGCGCATCGACAGTTTTTATATGAGCGCATCATGGCGATTAGTATGACTATCAGTATGCACGCACCACAGTATCAGTTCCCGCCGCCGCCGCCACAGTAGGGACGCATCAGGGACACATGGAAGAATCACCTGCAGATATATATAGTAGTAGCAGTATGGTAGTGTAGCACGAGTTATGACACTCGTTTGCATTTTGCCTAGCCGTACGTGTATGACGGCATATGATATGATGTTTTATTTATTTCAGAACGATGTATTGTATGAGGGATGTTATTCCCTATTTTGTTATTATAAACAAGCATTGTACTCGTACTATTGAAATTAATGAAAAATCTTATTATTATGATGGTGAAATATGTTGTTGTCTACAATTATTATTGCTTACTCTATATATTGTGATTTGTGTGATTGGGTGGTGATGTTGTATTGATTATTATTTATTCTGTATGGTGTGTGATGACATGGTGTGACTATTGTGTTCATATTCTGGGTCGTTATTTATGCTTTATATTGTATAAATGTTTGCCAAATTAACCTTTGATAATTATTATTGAAGAAAAATGGCACCAGCCACCAGAAGCAACAGTGGCGCAGACGGACTGCCCGCTACACCAGCTGAACTTGAAACCATGATCTCGGAGCGCATAGCCCGAGCGATCGCGGAGCACGAAGCCGCCCGCTCCGAACGATCACGTGACTTAACGGGGAGCGACCGACGAGAATCCTCCCCCAATGGTAAGAAGGTTTAAAAATAATTGAAAAAGCGATGGGAGAATATCCTAAAAACTCCTATCCCATAATAACATACTACTTTATTAATGCATAAACGGCCTCGCGAGAGCGTGGCTGCACTTTCAAAGCCTTCTTAGACTGTAAGCCGATCAACTTCAGCGGCACAGAAGGATCTGTTGGCCTGGTCAAGTGGTTCGAAAAGACCGAGGCAATAATCCGTATCAGTGGGTGTACCCCTCGTCAGTCGGTCATGTACTCCACCAACTTGTTTTTGGATCAAGCACTAACTTGGTGGAACGGCCAAGTGCAGTCATTGGGTGACGATACTGCTTACTCCCTGTCATGGGCGGAACTGAAAGAACTCATGATCGCCGAATACCGCCCGGCAAGTGAGGTGCAGAAGCTGGAAACAGAATTCTGGAACCTTACTATGATAGGAGCAGACGTGACTGGATACACGTCCCGATTTCATGATCTCGCCAGACTAGTGCCTCGTTTGGTCACACCAGAAAACAACAAGATAGAGCGGTATTTGTTCGGATTGGCACCACAAATACGCAGCATGGTCACTGCTTCCAAACCCACGACCATGCGCGCAGCTATTGACCTTGCGCTAAGCCTCACTGAAGATGCTATTCGCATGGGTACCTTGATCCGACAGGTTTCGGGACTGAAAATTTCTGAGGCTAGCAGTGTGGAAGGCAAGAATCAGGGGACAAGTTCAGCGGTGATGACGAATGATCAGGGGAACAAACCGAGATTTGGGAAACGTAAACGGGATGAAGGAAAGAGGGATAGAGCATCGGGTAGCTCGAACAAGAAAGGGAAAGGGTATGTTGCCACGGGACGTGGTAATGGCGGTAAACAGGGTAACCAAGGGAGAAATAATGGGATAACTTGTGGAAAGTGCCACCGCTCAGGGCACAAGACTGAAGACTTCCGGTCCGGAGCACCGAAAAACGGAGGAGCTAGACCATGCTTCGCATGCGGGTCACTGGACCATTGGAAAAAGGATTGCCCCAAGATCAACAACCAAGACCGCGGGCGGGCATTTGTGATTGGAGCCGGTGATGCACGACAAGACCCCAACGTGGTCACTGGTACGTTTCCTCTTAATGGTCATTATGCCTCTGTATTATTTGATACCGGTGCTGACTTTAGCTTCGTATCCATTGAGTTTAAAAGACTACTTGGATTAAAAACTAGTAAACTAGATACACCCTACTCCATAGAACTGGCTAATGGTAAAACTATTGAAACGGGAGAAGTAGCGAGGGATTGTAAATTAGAACTCTGTGGGCACGAGTTTGGGATTGATCTTTTGCCAGTCGTGTTGGGAAGTTTCGACATAGTTGTCGGCATGGACTGGTTGTCCGCGCACCATACCGTCGTGATTTGCAACGATAAAGTCATTCAAGTCCCCCTCACAAGCGGTGAAACTCTCTCAATTCAAGGGGAAAGGCACGGGACGCCGCTAAGGATTATTTCAAGCATGAAGGCTCGTAAGTGCCTAAGAAAAGGGCTTGTCGCATTCTTGGCACACGTAGTGGACAAGAAGGCCAACGAGCGAAAGTTGGAAGACATTCCAGTAGCTAGAGATTTTCCGGATGTATTCCCAGAAGATTTGCCGGGGTTGCCACCACCTCGACAAGTCGAGTTCCGCATCGACCTCGTTCCTGGAGCTGCTCCTGTGGCGCGATCGCCATATCGCCTAGCTCCATCGGAAATGCAGGAACTATCCAGCCAGCTACAAGAGTTGTTAGACAAAGGTTTTATAAGACCGAGTTTCTCACCTTGGGGAGCTCCCGTCTTATTTGTAAAGAAGAAGGATGGCACATTTCGCATGTGCATCGACTATCGGGAGCTGAACAAGCTAACCATCAAGAATCGCTATCCTCTCCCCAGGATCGACGATTTATTTGATCAGCTCCAAGGGTCTAGCTATTACTCCAAAATTGATCTGAGGTCTGGCTATCACCAGTTGCGTATACAAGAAGAGGATGTACCAAAGACGGCCTTCAGAACCCGGTATGGGCACTATGAATTTTTGGTAATGCCGTTCGGCTTAACCAACGCACCAGCGGTTTTCATGGACCTAATGAACCGCGTGTGTAAGCCATACCTGGATAAATTCGTCATAGTTTTCATTGACGATATTTTGATCTATTCACGCACCAAAGAAGACCACGAGAATCACCTTCGGTTAATCCTTGAAGTACTACGCAAGGAGAAGCTCTACGCTAAATTCTCAAAGTGCGACTTTTGGATTCGGGAAGTTCACTTTCTAGGCCACGTGGTAAACAAGAAGGGCATACACGTCGATCCCGCCAAGATCGAGGCAATTAAAAATTGGGAAGCCCCTCGAACTCCTACCGAAGTACGACAATTTCTTGGCCTTGCGGGTTATTACAGAAGGTTCATCGAGAACTTTTCAAAGATAGCACAAGCTTTAACCATGTTAACCCAAAAGGATAAGAAATTCGAGTGGACGGAAAAGCAAGAGGCAGCATTCCAATTACTAAAAGACAAGTTATGTGGCGCTCCGATACTATCACTCCCCGATGGTACGGAGGATTTTGTGGTTTACTGTGATGCCTCACATCAAGGCTTGGGTTGTGTATTAATGCAGCAAGAAAAAGTAATAGCATATGCTTCCAGACAACTGAAAATCCATGAGAAGAACTACACTACACACGATTTGGAATTAGGTGCAGTGGTATTCGCTCTCAAGATATGGAGGCACTATTTGTACGGAACCAAGTGCACGATTTTCACTGATCATAAGAGTTTGCAACACATCTTTGATCAGAAGGATTTAAACATGCGACAACGGCGATGGGTCGAATTATTAAACGATTACGATTGTGAGATAAAGTACCATCCCGGTAAGGCGAACGTTGTGGCCGACGCCTTGAGTCGCAAGGAACGGGTTAAACCATTGCGTGTCCGAGCCTTGGGTCTGACTATCCACACGAATCTGACTGATCGAATTCGTGAAGCTCAAGTTAACGCTCTTAAACCCGAGAATGTCAAAGGAGAAAGATTACGAAAGATGATTGATTCACTGGAACCAAAGGCGGACCAGACCCTGTATTTCATGAATAGAATTTGGGTTCCAGTGTACGGGGGATTGCGTGAGCTAGTATTGGCCGAAGCTCACAGTTCTAGATATTCGGTTCACCCTGGTGCAGACAAGATGTTCCACGATTTGAAGGAACTTTATTGGTGGCCGAATTTCAAAAGAGATATAGCGGCATATGTTGCGCGATGTTTGACTTGCGCAAAGGTCAAGGCTGAGCATCAGAGACCTTCCGGTTTGCTCCAGCAACCGAAAATACCGGAATGGAAATGGGAACGAATTACCATGGATTTCATTACCAAGTTACCCAAGACAACAAGCGGCCATGACACGATCTGGGTAATCGTTGATCGATTGACAAAATCTGCACACTTCCTTCCGATTCGCGAAACGGACAAGTTGGAGAAACTGACCCGTTTGTACATTAAGGAAGTTGTGTCTAAGCATGGTGTACCTATTTCTATCATCTCCGATCGAGATTGTCGTTTCACTTCAAGATTTTGGGAAAGCTTAACTGAAGCCCTCGGTACTCGCCTCGACATGAGTACCGCATATCACCCCCAAACGGATGGTCAAAGTGAACGAACCATCCAGACCTTGGAAGATATGTTGCGGGCATGCGCGATTGATTTCGGCGGTAATTGGGATACGCACTTGCCATTGGTAGAATTTTCTTACAACAACAATTATCATACGAGCATTCAAGCTGCACCGTTTGAAGCTCTGTATGGACGCAAGTGTCGATCTCCGTTATGTTGGGCAGAAGTTGGAGAAAAACAACTCACCGGGCCCGAAATTGTTCAAGAGACGACGTATAAGGTCTTTTTGATAAAGGAACGCCTCAAAGCGGCCCGCGACCGACAGAAAAGCTATGCTGATATGAGGCGAAAGCCTTTAGAATTTCAAGTCGGAGACAGGGTCCTACTAAAAGTGTCACCTTGGAAAGGTGTCGCACGCTTTGGAAAGCGCGGAAAGCTGAACCCACGATATGTTGGACCGTTCGAAGTCTTGTCCAGGGTAGGCACAGTGGCATACAAGCTCAAGTTGCCTCAAGAGCTTAGTGGAATACATGACACGTTTCACGTGTCAAATTTGAAAAAGTGCCTATCCGACGAAACTCTCATCATCCCAGCAGACGAAATCCAAATTGACGACAAGTTACATTTTGTTGAAGAACCAATCGAGGTAACTGATTGGAAGGTCCAAAAACTAAGGCGCAGCAAGATCAGATTGGTCAAAGTGCGCTGGAATGCCAAGCGTGGACCGGAGTTCACGTGGGAAAGGCTGGACCGGATGAAGCAAAAATATCCCGCCCTATTCGAGAAGGCACCTGTACCGGAGAACTCGAAGTGAATTCCGGGACGGAATTCTCTTAACGGGGGGAGAATGTAACAACCGGCAAAAATAAGGTAATTCCGTACAAATTAATTAATATATGATTAACGTAATTAAATGCAATTATGTGTGATTTAATTATCAAGGCCTTAGGAGATAGCAATTTCCAAATAATGCATAGGAATGCATACGTTTAATGGTAAAGCATGATTGGATCATGTGCGAATAAACTATCCGGTATGGACGTTGGCGATTACCCGGTAATAATTAAATAAACGAAAAGGATCCCGGACACCCAGGATATAAAATAAAGGGTATTTTCACAAAATGTAATGAGTTTTGGAACTCCAAAACCATAAGTGGAAACGTCTCATACAAATCTCCCGGTAACGAATAAAGTGCGCGTACCGCACCCGATACGCGTATAACTCATAATTTCACCCGGAAAAAGCCTAAATAACCAATCAACGCTTAAATTAGACTATATTTAAGAGTTATTAAAGGTATTTTTAATGTCCGAATAACGCGCGATTAAATCCCAAAAAATACCCGAACGACACCCGAACGACGAGGAATTAAACTTAACAAGTATTGGGTAAATATTTGGAGTTGTGGACCCCACCCAAGCCACAAAAGGGGCCGGCCTAAATGGCCATGTTATGTCCATGCATGTGTTTTAATAATAATAACCTACAAATCTAAGTATTAAGCATGCATGAACAAAAGACAAAAGGTGTAAGATGTGATAGTACAAAGCATGCACCACTTGTCTCCCCTTGTAAGTAAATTTCGGCCCTTAGGCCATAAAATCCAAGACAAGACCCAACTAATGATACACTAAGTATACACACATGCTTGTACAAGATCAAGTATAAGATCAATCAAATATTAGACTAAGATTTACACACAAAATCCATTCCATCCCCTCTCTATCTCACGGCACACACACACCCTACACATCCATCCAAGATCATTTTTGTACTTCTTAAAATCTCTTAAATCTTTGGGAAGATCATGTGCAATCCATGAAAGATTACATGTGATAATAGTATAAATAACATGTGTTAGATACTTGGAGAAACAACAAAAAAATCTTCTTCTTCTTTTCTCCTTGTGGCCGTAAGTTTCACCCCTCCCCCATACATATTTCTTTCAAGTTTTTACATCTCCAAATCACTCAAAACAATCCATCATCCAAACCCCTATTGTGTGTTTCAAGCTTGGAGCTTAACCATTAAGGAAGAACACACTAAACCCCTCTCAAAATCCAAGGTTCTGTCTTCCCTAGCCTTGTGCTAGTAGTAAGCTTCTTAACCTTGTTTTGATTATTAATATTCATGTATGTGTTCTTAGAAGCAAGTTGTACATGAAGGGTTTAAAATGTGGTTTGAAACATAATCTTTAATAGGTTTTACATGAGTAAAATAAATGGTTAAAGATATGTAAATGGATCATGGATTTGATAATGATAAAGTAGTGTTCTTGAAAATGTATAAAATCTACACATACACTAAGTAGGATGATGATTTGATTAAGATTTGTAGAACAAACTTGAATGTGTTAAAAAGTAACTTTAATCATCTTAAAATGATCATCTAAGACATAATAAATGATGGAATATATTAGAAGGTCATGAGTAAAGAAATTGAAAAATTAAAGTTTACTTACTTAGAAGAATGAGATTTTGATATAATGGACAAATACATAAAACACACATACAAGTGGCCTTATATATGAAATATAAGACTAATAAAAGTGTTTTGATGCAAAAATAACTTACCAATAAAAAGATGAATCTTCAAAGTCCACTATTTTGAGTGAAAAATGCTAACTTTAGAAGTTAGAGTGGAAAAATGCAACATTTGAAAGTTGAGGGACTAATATTGTAACTTTGAAAGTTAGAGGACTAAATGAACATTTTAGAAACTATTAGTCCAAAAATGCAATAATGGAAAGTTTGGTGTCAAAAGTATAAGTAATAATTTTCCAAGGTTGATTTGGTAAATACTAGTAGATATACTTGGGTATTTTTGTATAAAAAGTATATTTTTATAAAAGTGAAAGTTATAAAAATATGGATTGTATTAACATAAGGATTTTTATAAAATAGAGATTTTATAAAAATGTTAATCAAAAATTAAAACTTGGGAAACTTATACAAAAATGAATACTTTTATATAAATGGGAATATAAAAGTATTGGAAGCATTTTTGTATCTAAGTTAACAAGTTGGGTTAAAAATACATAAGTATTTTAAACCTTCCAAGTAACATGTGTTAGGAGGGAGAAATATGAATAATATTTCTATAAAACACATGTTGGGAAAAACTTGGAGAAATTGACTATTCGAACTAAGATATCGAACTAAGACGCGTTAACAAACCGTACACGGACAAAACATGAGAAAAATGCCATTGCGGCAAGATGAGAGAATATATATTTTTAGGAAGTAAAATATATATATATACATCATGGGTGAAAACTAATAAACACTTTCCTAAGTGTTGAAGGAATTATTCGTGGGAGAAAAACATAACGTAAACAAGTAAGACGTTAAACAAACGTATATACTTAACAAGAAAAATTACACATTTATATATATGTACGCTCGTCTCGGCAAAATTCTAGTATATCTACTTAATGGGAAAGTAGATATGTGGGAAGGAAAGCCGCGACGAGTAGACGAAGATATATATATATGTGTATGTCGTGCCGACAAGATCCTAGTACATTTATTTGAATGGGAAAATAAATATACGGTATGGTGAGTTGAATTGGGTGTTGAGAATATACAATCGAACGACAAGATCTTAGCATATTTGTTTAAATGGGAAAACAAATGTGCGGCAAAGTGAGTCGGGTCGAGTGTTGAAATATATATTATATCGAGCGATGCGATCTTAAGTATAATTATTTAAATGGGAAAATAATTATACGTTAAGTGAAGTCGAGTCGATAATAATAAGGTACAAGTTAAGGAAATATTAACAAGAGTAATATATAACTTGTAACACAAAGGGTAACCTAACGCCAACGAAACCTAGGATACGCGCTTAATTAAACGGGATTTGGAATAACTTGTGGTCGGGAGTTGGGTGTACAACTTGCCAAGGCACATGCACTATAGGGATAGTGACTTATACGTCTAGGACGTTTGTAGGTGCGAGACCCCTTTTACTATCTGCTTAGTGAGCCGGACAGTGATTCAGGTGAGTTTCACGGCCCCATTTTAAACTATTTTTACGTTTTCGGGGGAAAGATATGTTAGGGAAAATGTTTGACGGATTTATTACTTGAGGTGTGACCGCCACTCGGGGTTGAGTCCTCGCCTCTATAATCATTTATTCAGGGAATTGAAACCGGTGGAATATTGGATAGTACTATTGGTGCCTGACAAGGCCCACCCCTAATCGATAGCGTCGATTATGCATTAGTGTATGCCTGGGGTGCATATATTCTGAACTTAAGTCGTAGGATACCGAGTGACGACTTGGAGCGGGGCATATTTATTATACGTCTTGGTTTGATTATAGTCTCAAGTAGAATTATAGGAATTTGCAACTCCTATATATTGTCATAACATGGTATTTCCCAAGTATTCAAGTTTTGGAAACTAAAAACCTGTGAACTCACCAATATATTTATATTGACGACATTTTAAACATATCTTTCAGGTAATTAGATGAAGGCAATCTGGGCAAGCTGGGTCATGGAATCCTCCGATGCGGCGTTAAATATTTTGCGGGGTTTCACTTTTATTTCCCAAGGCTATGGGATATATTTGAGAAACCTCTACATTTGTGTTATAAACAATTTACTTTTTATGTAATGTTTCGAACAAGATTTGACGCCTAAATAAATGACCCATTTTCTTAAATTACTTGTGATTTGCGTTAACCTTGACTTTATGCTCTTGAACCGTCGCGCCACGTGTTTCCGCCATTGTCGTGGTGTGACAATAAGCATAACCTGATCCTTAGTAAAC